>VXBJ01004818.1:577729-600039 GCA_013400055.1 Nycticryphes semicollaris | reverse complement strand
TTTGGGGGGGTGGGGTTTGTTGCTTTTGCCACAGGGGATGTTTTCTGAACACAACAGCAAGAAGGAGGATGAAAATTGCACGGGCGCAGACGGGGAGCTCTTGGGGAGCTCACTGAAACCCACCTGCAAGATGAAGTGGTTCATGCATCTTCTTCCACGTCCTTTTAAGTGGCACAGTAACTGCCGGCTCCCAGATAAACTGGCAGAAAAGAGCTGTGCAGCCCCTCATTCTATAGCTCTGGGGAGATTTAAGGAGTTTGGTGGTATTTAGGGAGTGGGGAAAGGTGCCGGCATGGAGATTCGCAAGCAGGAGGCACTCAGGAGGTTGGGAAAAAAGGAGGAATAGGAAAGATGAGACAATGAGCCAGGTAAAAAGAAGAAAAGCACGGTCTTCCCAGCGCTGTGCAAGCCAAGAACACACTGGAGGCCCCAGTAACATGATCAACCCCTTTTTATCTTTTATGTGCACCTTTTCTTTTTTTGAAGGGAGGCTGAGGCACAGTGTGGAAAGCATCTAAAATGGCTGTTTCGGAGCTGGTTTTTCCCCTCTCTCTTGCTCTGGTGTCGGTCCACAACCCTGGTTGGGACACGGACCCCATGCCCACCTGAGGATGCCTGTGACGGCCACCAGTGCTGGGGCTGCCTCTCCCATCCAGTGTGCACGGGGCAAAGCTCCAGTGGTGACATGAGATGCTCCAGGCATCCCTTGAAGAACCCTTTAGCTGCAATTCCTGTTTTTCCCACCACATGCAACCCATGCCCCCCCCAGCAAACGCAGACTGAATTTGGGGGGGGGAGGGCACCTAGATGGCTTTTTTTAACCCAATTCCTTCTTGCACCGTAAGAGATTCAGCTCATAAAACCGCAAAAAAGGCACCAAATGTTGAGCACTGGGGGGAAGGAGAAGGAGGGGAGGACCCCCATCCTTGCCCCCTGCCAAGCAGAACGCAGCCCCCAGCCCATCCCTCCCATCCTGTCTCTGGGCAGCCGCTCACAGTGAGATCCTGGTTTTATGATCCGGGATATCCCCTCCTCTGCCTTCCCCCGGCAGCTGCGAGGAGCTCGCAGCGGTGGTACCGACGTCAGAGGCTTTTCCTGGCTTCGATTTGAAGGGAAAGGAGGTAAAAAATGAAATAAAAAAAAAAAAAAAATAGAAGGGGGAAGGAAGAGAGGCCAACTCCACAGGGAAAAGTAATAGCAGGCTTCGGGGCTGGCTGCCTCCCAAATATGCAGAGGGTGCATCCCGGAGGGGTTTTTAGGGGTGGGGTGGGTGAAAGGCTTGGTTGTTTGAGGATGGCTGGTCCAGAGGGAAGTCAGGCACCCTAAATACTGATGGCCAACCCTCTTCTCCCCCCATCCTTCAGGAATTTCTTTTGGCCAGAAGAATCAAGGTGGGGGGGGAAATAAAATAAAAAGAAATGCAATTCTGCCTCTGATGGGGTATTTCCAGGCTTCCTGCTTTGCTCAAGAGTATTCCTGGAAAGAAAAAAAAAATATCCTAAAGCAGCATCCTCACCCCAAAACACACAAAGGGGGGGAAACTGATTCCAGTCATCCCCCCTCTCGACAACTGCCACTGCCGCGTGCCTCTCTCACCCCTAATTTCTGGTGCGGCTGAACATCTGTTCAGCTTTTCTTGTGGTTTCTCGCAGCGTTTCAAGTGAATTTAATACTTGTGGCAGGTGTTTGAGTGGCAAAATGCAGAGGGGGGAAGCACCAGGAACGTGGGCAACAGCAGCCCCCTCCCTGGAAAGGGCATGGGGGGACTGTCGAGACCTCCCCTTTGAATTACAGCTTGACCCGTGCCGAGAGGGCTATTTTTGGGAGAGGTGCAGCCTGCATTTAGTTTTTCCACTGCTTTCCCCAGCCATCAGTATTTTGGTCCCTGGTCTTCAACTGCTACGTTTTCCATCAGACCCGGACTTTGCTATTTGGCATGTCTCTGCTCAGTGGTGGCATCCCGATATGAAGATGTCCCTACACTGTCTGGTTCTACCTCCTTGTCAAGCCAGTGGCAGCCCTGACCAAAGGGCATCGACAGCCCTTTCTGCGTCATCAGTGTGTCTTGCACAACCTCTAGCACCAACTGGCCGCAGTGGCTTTGATGGACATTTGTTGACCAAGAAGGGGACTCCAGGGGACTCAATCTACCCAACGGGTGGATTTTGACCTGTAGATAGCGCTAAAAGAACACCCTGCTCCATGACATGACGGTGATGTGAACATGGGACAGAATAAAACATGCTCTGGCTGTGATAAGCCCCACGGAAAGGTCTTCTCTGTTGACATCAACCTATAGCTAACATTGACCAGAGAAGCCACGCTCTGGAGAAGAGCGGCTCTTCCAAGTCAATGGCACCGGTCTGAGATGAGGTTTGTGGGTCCTTGAACTTCCTCCACCATCCAGACCCCATGCTCTCAGGGGCTGTCCTCCCAAACCATCTCACCCTTGCTCCCCAGAACTGAGTCTGCACATTTCACTCCATGGAGACAGGGTCACACATATTGTGATAGGCTGCTGGGGGGTGGCAACACCACCAACCCTCTCCCGCATGGTGGGCACTGAAGCACTTTTGAAGTCAGCCACCAGCCCAAGGGGACAGTGCTGCATGGAACACCCTGGGATGGCTCCTCCTTGTCCTCACCAGCCCCGACTGCTGCCACCTTGCAGCAAAACCCACAGCCATTCCAGGGTTGTCCCCTTTCCAGCAGGATGGGATGGAGATGCTGTATGCAGGTAATAAATGCCCTTCCAAACTACTAATAACATGAAGAAACACCAGGGGAAACATGATGGGTATCAGCCAGGATCATTTAAAGGAAATGCCCTGCTCCAGCATTGGATGCCACAAGGTCCAACAGTGCACAGACATGCTGCAAACCCCCATCACGCCAAGCTCCTGGCTCATCCCACCCAGCCCAGGTCCTGCAGAGAAGGTTTTCCTTGCAAACCCCTTCCAGAAACTTCCTTAGCTCCAGCAAAAAGCCATGGCACAGCTCCCCAGTTGCCGTGGGACCACAACTCTGCAAAGGCAACACATCGGCACAGCTCTGGGGATAAAAGTGGGTACCTCTGGGCTGCTGGTTCTTGATGTATGACTCGTTAATGTTCTGATGCAGTACCCTCTCCCACCTGCACCCGTCCACCACCAGCAACAGGGACAAAACCCTTTGGTCTGAGCTGCTGACGCTCTTGCACAAGAACCCAGCGTCAAGGGACGCTGTGCTGGCAGTTGCCCAGAGACGTCCCCCACCCGCGAGAGCTTGCAGAGCAAATAAAGGTGGTTTCCTTTCAAATAAAAGATCAAAGGGGATGAAACACCAAAAGGTAACAGCTGGCGAGACATCGGTGTGTCTGCTTCTGTGCAGAGCCTGCCTGTTGCCAAGCCCAGGTATGTAAAGTGTTGCCCCTTGTCCTTGGCCCAATTTACACCCTGTCAGCATGGGAAATGAGGGAGACAAAGTGGAAGGAGGAGGAGAAAGGAGGACTGAGCATCACTTTGAAGGAAGAGCTCACTTTGAAAGTTGAGCCAGTGCAAAGACTTTTCACCACAGCCTGTAGAGACAGGACATGGGGCAATGGTTTTAAACTAAGAGGGTAAATTTAGATTGGACATAAGGATGAAATTCTTTATGATGAAGGTGATGAGACACTGGCACAGGATGCCCAGAGAAGCTGTGGATGCCCTGTGGCTGGAGGTGTTCAAGGCCAGGCTGGACAGGGTTTTGAGCAATCCGATCCAGTCAAAGGTGTCCCTGCTCATGGTCCCTTCCATCCTAAACCACTGTCTGATTCTATGACTGCCCGGTGGCCAGGGTGGTCGGGTGGCACTGTGGCCCTTCCATGAGGCTTTCCATGCCAGCATCCTCCCAGGTCACCTCTTCATCAAACAGGTTCCAAACTGGATTCCAGATCTGCCAAGGGATTAGAAATCCTCAGCGGAAGAGGACTCTGTGAGCCTTAGGAAAAAGTGCTAAAACCCCCTATTGCAACGGAAACAGCGTCCTACAACGCTGCAGCTCAGGACGTGGTCTTGGGCTGCAAAAATCCTCTGGTTCCTATCAAGTTGGTCTCCCTCCAGACTGCGAACCAGAAGCATAAAGTGGGCTACGGGTGCTCCAGATGAGCATATTTTAAATCACATCCTCACTTGCAATGCAGTGGTGCTCTGGCATGCCAAGGCTGTTCCTGGATGCTGTTTGAGGCAAAACCGGCTAAAAACGGAATTGACAACAAACTAGAGAGACCTGGGAGGTTCTTGTCACTTAAATGAACTATCTTTCAATACATAAGATGAACAGAGTCGCCTAATCATATTCCTGTCACTCACAGGAAGGATTTCCAGCAGTGGCTTTATGAAAGCCAGCAAATGCCCTGGCAACTCAGAAAGAGAAATTGTGATGATTTGCATGAGCAAAAAGCCCAATCCAAATAGATGTCAGAGTTGCCATGGGATGCTGCTACTCACTCCCCTCTCCATGCCAGCCAGAAAAGCAAGGAGAAGGTTGCGCAGCACAGGCCAGCCAGCTCTGATGCACTGTGCCCAGGTGACCTTGGATAGGATTTAGGAAGAACAACGTCCTCAGGGGAATGGCATAAAAAGAAGTCAGGGTTCATAGAATCATAGAATGGTTTGGATTGGAAGGGACCTTAAAGATCATCCAGTTCCAACCCCTCTACCATGGGCAGGGACACCTCCCACCAGACCAGGTTGCTCAAAGCCTGGCCTTGAACACCTCCAGGGATGGGGCAGCCACAGCTTCTCTGGACAACCTGTTCCAGTGTCTCACCACCCTCATAGTACAGAATTACTTCCCAATATCTACTCTAAACCTTGCTTCTTTCAGTTAAACTGTTACCCCTCATCCTATCACTATGTGCCCTTGTAAAATGGTCCTCTCCAGCTTTCTTATGGGCCTCCTCCAGATACTGGAAGGCTGTTATAAGGTCTCACTGGAACCTTCTCTTCTCCAGGCTGAACAACCCCAACTCTCTCAGCCTGTCCTCATAGCAGAGGTGCTCCAGCCCTCTGAGCATCTTTGTGGCCCTTCTCTTGGCCGCCTCCAACAGGTCCATAACCTTATGTTGGTGGCCCCAGAGCTGGAGGCAGCACTGCAGGTGGGGTCTCACCAGAGCAGACCAGAGGAGCAGAATCCTCACCCTGCTGGCCACGCTGCTGAGGATGCAGCCCAGGATGCTGGGGGCTTTCTGGGCTGCCAGTGCATACTGCCAGCTCATGTTGAGCTTCTCATCCACCACCCCCCCCAAGTCCTTCTCCTCAGTGCTGCTCTCAATCCATTCTGTGCCCAACCTGGATTTTTGTTTGGGATTGCCGTGACCCATGTGCAGGACCTTGCACTTGGCCTGGCTGAACTTCATGAGGTCCACATGGGCTCACCTCTCATAGAGCCTGTCCGGGTCCCTCTTGGATGGCGTCCCTTCCCTCCAGCATGTTGACTACACCACACAGCTTGGTGTGGTCAGCAAACTTGCTGAGGGTGCTCTCAATCTCAAGGTTTACATGCAGGAGTCCGATTGCCAAGCATCATGTGAACACTGCAACAAGTGGGGACGCCTCATCCCATGGGAACGGTGCACCCTGGAAAATCAAATCCAACAGTGGGACGGTGCAACCCAAAAGGACAATGTGGAGGTGAAGCAGTCAGGCTGGAGGAGACCATGTCGGCAACACCATGCTGCTTCTCCAGAAAATGCTGAGAAGTTTGCAAGACAGTGTCTGACTGCTCGAGAAATGCCCAGAAACGCTTACTCATGAGGACACTTCAGCTTTGACACTCTTTTATCAGGATATTTGCGTAAAACCGGCGCTGCCTTTAGGGAAATGCAAATTCCCCGCAGAAAGGGAAGCGTTTGAATGCGCTGGCTGCTCAGACCTGCCAGGCAGGGAAGCAACGCTTTTATCACCCGAAAATTAAATAAAGGCTGAGATGTGAAGCCTCCCCACCCAGCTCAGCAGGAATACTTCCTTAGCTCCTACGGCCGGATCCAGCAGGGATGGGACAGGCAGGATGTGGCGTTTCATCCCTGCTCTGCACATCCTTCCCGGCCCCAGGGGTATGCTTTAATGGGCTGGAGACATGCAAGCTGCTCCGGCTCTGCTCGGCTCCCGGATGGTTTCAGAGGTGTTTTGACACCCAGACGTGGGTGGCATTTCCCGGTCACCCTTGCCATGCTGGAGCAGGCTCTAACCAAGCTGAAAGCGAATGAATTTCCTGGGATAAATGCAGCCACAGCCTTAAATTCATCATTTATGATGAAGCCAGCAGCCAGCTACTGATGACAGTAAATGTTTTTGGGGATGCACGTGCGTGTGCTCTGCCTCTGTGTGGGGAGGAAAGGCAAAGGAGGTGAATGAAAAAGCAACACCAATAATGAGCAAAAAGCCAAATCTGTTGTGCAAGGGGAAGTTCTGGGCTCCACAGTTCAAGAAGGATAGGGAACTACTGGAGACAGAGCCCAGTGGGAGCTACGAATACAATCAAGGTACTGGAGCATCTCTCTGATGAGGAAAAGCTGAGAGACCTGGGTCTGTTCAGCTGGAGAACAGAAGACTGAGGCGGGATCTCATGAATGCTGAGCAATATCTAAAGGGCGGGTGTCAGGAGGATGGTGCCAGACAGGACAGGACAAGGGGCAACGGGGACAAACTGGAGCACAGAAAATTGCATCTCAACATGAGGAAAACCTTCTTTATTTTAAGGGTGCCAGAGCCCTGGAACAGGCTGCTCAGAGAGGGTGTGCAGTCTTGTTCTTCGGAGATCTTGCAAACCCACCGGGATGCCTTCCTGTCCAGCCTGCTCTGGGTGACCCTTCTTTGGTAGGGGGTTGGACAAGTTGATCTCCAAAGGTCCCTTCCAACCCCTACCATTTTGAGATTCTGTGATTCTACAGAAGACTCTTTGTACAAGACCCAAGGGAGAGGCAAACCCACAGAGCCCTGTCCCAACCAACCAGTGATGCTCCAACCATCCCACTGGCTCCTGGAGCCAGAGCCATTGCACTGATCTCTGAAAAACCAGCATCACGAGCCCAAGGCACTATTCCCTCAACAACACTTGCTGCATGGGCCATGAGAAAAATTGGACCATGCCTAAAATCCAGGCTGCCCCACCACCATCCTTTCACCTCTCTGACCTTTCTGCCCTCACCAGGCACCGCTGATCCCTTTTGTGGACTCCTTGCTCAGCGGCGCTGGGGTGCTCCTCAACATATGGGCTCTACAGGAGAGCCACAGGACCTCCCCGGGTGTTCCTGGTCTGTCAGAACCAGAGGTTGTCAGAAGCGACTCGGCCGAGTGGGTTAAATACTTAATACTTCCTTTGAGATCCAGCCAGAAGAGGCCAGGGTGGTCTCAGCCTCTCTGCTCCCAGGGGCACACAAGATGGTTTCAGCCTGGGAAGGGAGGCAGACAGCTATTCCCAATCCTGCCTATCACGGGTGCACCCTGGGGAGGGTTTTTCTCCGTCTCTTTTTCATGCTGCTTCCTAAAGAGCCAGGCTGCAGCAAAACCAAAATGCAATATCGAGGAAAATCCACAGAGACCATGCAGAAGTTGCAGAAACACCCAGTGCTGACTTAGAGCTGAATCAATTCTCCCATTATAAGCTCCTGTGGTACGGAGGAGCAGCTAAATGAGGGCATTCCTATTAATATATCCCTCTCCACGCTGAAATTTGTACTATTTTAACTATCTTAGCAGAAGAAAACCACGCTATGGCGCCCTACAGGAGCCGTGCACAGTGTACTCACAGCAGGCAGCACAAAGGACGTTTTGGTGATTAACAAATAATTTAAATTTGGCATTACACATAACAACCGACAGCAAAACCAGCCCAGGGATGTGCTGTCCCACCATGGTCCAGCCCAAGGGAGCAGAGACACAAGGGCTACCAAAGATGTCCCCTCCTGCCACAGGGCACGAGGCTCATTTTCTCCAGAACAAAGTCAGCCGACCCCTGGTTTTACTCAGCCTTAACCAGCACGAAAGCATCAAAATGTTGATGGCCACCTTGGTGAGGACACCCAGGAGCTGATCTCATCTTTAATTATTAAAAAAAAAAAAGGAAGAAAAAAAGAAAAAAGTCTATTTTCAGCTTATCTGTTCCCATCCTGTCTCCCTGCAGACAGGCAGCTGCACTGGCACAGCTCTGTGGGCAGCACGGGGACAGGGACTGGCCGCCAAGGGCTGCTAATTGAGCGCTGTAATTAAATGATGAGGCACAGCATGAAACTCTGCTGCACGTTCCCAGGCGGGAATTTCCCCGGCGTTTTCTTTTATCAGCTGGTCGATAAAAGACTTCCCACCCCGTTTCCAGTTCTACTCGGAAGTGTCGTTCGTCAAACAGATGGAGTACATCCTCTCTGCCATCATTAACATACCCTGGGCAAGCATTTACTAGAAACACAGCAGGACTTCCCCTGAGCTCCACCCGTGTCCTGCATTTACTCCACCCCATGGTGGCACCTGAAGGACTTTGAGGACATCCCCAAGAGGCTTCCTGACCCACTTCTCCTGTGAAGCTGGACCTGCGTTTGGATGCATGCACCCAGGAAGCCTTCACCCAACTCAACCGCAAAGGGGCACCTGCCCCAAATCTGCTCCCAGGAGACCAGTACAACACACAAGTCTTGCACTGGGGTAAGACTAAGAAATTCTGGCTAATGCTGATTAACTCTGAGCTCACCCACTTCACTGTCACAATCACAGGCAGGAGCATCATCATGGGCATTGCTGCCTCCAACGCAGGTGACAGCCACCAACGCCTCACCAGCAGCACCATCCTCCTGGCCTGTGGCCACAGCCCCAAGGACGAGGCTCAATCCCAGCCACTGGGACCATAAGCGCATCCCTTTGATGCCAGGGCCCTGATAAAACCCTGGTCCTTGACCCGCATGCTTCAATAAAGCAAACAAGAGCTCAATGAAATCTCGGCTAACTTTAGCAGATGCCAATTTTAGCAGCTCGTGGGGAGGAACCGCTGCCCAGCTGCGTGCATGACGCCTCTTCTGCATTTCATCCCTCGCAGAGCTTCAGGCATATATTCTGATTTATTTTTTTCTAGTGCCTGAAGACAGCTTTGGAAGATATATAGCAATTTTTAAAGTAACAAAGGAAACAAGCAGTATTTTAAGGGCAGGTAGGGAAAAAAACAGGTTTCTTGTGAAAGAGCATCCCCGCCAAAACCTGCAGTAATAAGATATATTGGCAAAACCTGCACTCATGTGCGTGACACCCCAGCTGGGGGCTTGTTATCTCGGGGGAAAGGAGTAAACTTAGGTGGCTGTCCTGTGCAGATCTTATTGCACATTTGCCATCATTCAGATGGGCTTAAAATGCGGTACCTTTTTCAGCTTTCAATTTTGGAAGTGATGTATCGTGCCCCTGCATTTCAGCAAAGAGCGATGGGATAGAGGATGCTCAAGAGCAGCTCAGGGATGCACAGCAAGACATCTTCATGTGAGATTAATCCAGATTTAAAATTTCAGATTTAAAGTCAAATCACACCTTTTTCAACAAGTTCATTTACAGGAAGCTGTCACACACACTTGCCTCAAAAAATGTTTCTCCCTGGCTTGCGTCCATCAAATCAGATAATTGTGAGTTTATAAGTTCACAACTTGAACCAAAGTCATAATGTTTCGCCTTTCATTTTCCAGAGCTGATTCACAGCCAGCCTGGCCTGAAAGGCGGGCTCACTTCAAGCTCACTGCTGTTTCAGAGTTCATTTGCAGTTTAAAGCCATGCTCTGCTCCTGCTTGATGTCTCCCGTGCTCTCGTCCCAGCATGGCTTGTATCTGCACTCCCCAACACCTCTGTGGACCCACCTTGTTGGCCTTGATTGAGAGAAATGCCCCTGGAATTTGCTGCTTTGATAGCAATTCAGAGGGATGTCAAGCAAGGATTTTGGTCCTGGGGCTAGATATTATGTGCTGTCCTGTACCTGAGGGCTCATCCTCGATGCCAAGCACAGGCAGAGAGAGCCAGGGCACATCACCTTGGACTTTTTATCTCTGAAGTGGGCATTTGAGCCTTTCCAAATTGAGCTTTTTCTCCTCTGCTCTACCCTTACACCAAAAACTCGAGGCTTCCTTATTCCACTGGACCTGGCTGTATTTCTGCTCTGCAAAATCAACAAGAAGAGCAGCCAGCTTTTTGGCTCCCTCGGAAACTTTGTGGTCCAAGAACATCAGATGAAACATTTGAATACATTCAAGCTCGCTCGTCAACAGTCTGATTTCTGAGGGACCTGACCCTGCATTCAGGCTGACCGACACTGCACCGACAGCAATATTTTTGGGTCCTGTGTGAAATACTCCTGCAACAGCCCCTGCTGCCAAGTCTTGCAAAAGTTCCCAGGCTGAAGGGCTGCCGCTGGATGTGCAGAAGGAACATCCATCACAAGGTTCACGTGAGTTGCTGAAACATCTCAGGTCACTGAGGAAGGGCCAGAAGTGGGGAGACACACGCATCACTTAAATATGACCCAGTAAAAGCACCAAAACACATACGTGTCAGCAGCGCCTGTCATTGCACATTGGCTGTCACAGAAAGGTTGAGATTGGAAGGGACCACCTCCAACCAATGAAGCATCACCATGGGCATCTCACCATTGATGCCTTGGCATCTTCATGGACACCCTGTAGAAGAGAAAAGGCCACCACATTCACGTGTCCCCAACATGCCTTGATGGACAGATGAGATTCCTGGTACTAGCTACTTGGATTGTGCTCCTCTCAGGAAATTTAGCATCTAAAGTATGTTTAGCATTAAAGCATATAATTTTCGCTTCTCTTTGCCCTGCCCAAGGTCACTGAAGGACACCGACCCACACATAGGGCATTCCAGCCCATCCCGGAGACACAGACCTCCTTTCCCAGATGCACCCTCTCAGCTCCAAGCAGCACCAAACTCATCCCATGGGGTCCTTCACGTGATGGGAAAAGCACCCCTCAACCCCAAACCACTGACATCCCCCTGAATTCTCCACAGAGTCTTGTCTGTAAAGCCTGTCTGAGGCGCGGTGCCCAGTTGTGGCCTGGGGACAAGGCATCCGGTAAAGCCCGCAAGGTGGAAAAGTTCAAGTGGCTGCTGTTTATTTGCCTTTTCAGAGAGCAGTCGCCCAGCCTGAACATAGGCCAAGCACCTTCCCATCGCAGGAAACACCGTGGGAGTCTTTAAATAACCACGACTGGTCAGGGCTTTGGTTTACAGCTCTGCTGGATGGACAACCACCCCTCACACCAAGTCTGCTTCAGCTCTTTCCTAAGTATAAAAGGCTTACCGCCCTACCTCCTACTTCTTCATCTCCAAGCCCACCAGGCCCACGTGCTTCATGCAAGCTTGCTAGAAGCAGAAAGCAATCTCGGAGCATAGGAACAAAAACACATATGGGCTTTTCCTCCTGTATGCAAGATGAACTGTATGTACTACAGGCAAAGATTTGTCCTGCTTTTGTGTAAATTAGCAGCTCCTTGGGGCTCTCCTCACCCTCCCTGACCTGCTGTTAAGGTCAGAGAATCATAGAATTTTCTATGTTGGAAGGGACTTTTCAGATCATTGAGTCCAACCATCAACCTAACACTGCCAAAAACACCACTAAACCATGTCCCTCAGCACCACATCCACCTGTCTTTTACATACCTCCAGGGATGATGATTCCACCATTTCCTTGGGCAGCCTGTTCCAATGTTTAACAACCATTTTGGTCTAGAAATTTTTCCTAATATCCATTCTACACCTCCCCTGGTGCAACTTGAGGCCATTTCTTCTTGTCCTATCGCTTGTCTATATTGAACAATGCACCATCCTCCCAACATCCACCTGCAGCATCTCTTCATCACTATAAGGTGCTCCTCACCCTCCTGCCACCAGACTGCCAGCCCACATGGTTAAAATCAAGAACAAAGAATAAAACCCTTCTCTCAGGAGAAGCAGAAAATGCCAAGACACCACCCCTCCCTCCCCACCCCCCCAAAAATAAAATAAAAGATGCTTTCTTGAGTATTTCCCTGGGGGATTTGAAGCCAGAATCCTTGCCAAGACCGGGGCTGAAAGGGTCACCCAACAAATCCCGCTTTATCGATGGAAAGTTCCCAAACGCTGTTCGCTGAGAAACCTGGCTAGTTTAGGATTTTGGCACTCGGGGGAATAGAAATGAGTTTTTTTACCTATAGCTGTCATTAACAGATTAACCTAAAATGACGTCTGGCAAGAGGAAGCTCTGTAAACAAGCAAAATAGCTTTTTACAGTCAGAAAACAAGACCTTGCCCTGACCTCCTCTTGGGCAGATTCACTGGCACGGAGCAAACCAGTATTTTATTCTAAACAGCACTTGTAAAAAGTAAAAAAATAGGCTGCTTCCTTGACGCTTAAGTCAGGTAAGGACACAGCAGGCTATTCCGCCTTATAAATAAGCCTGCTCTTGTATACACATGTGTTTTAAAATGAGCTTATGAAATGTAAACACACAGGCTTTTACAAAAATATAATTCAGCTTCACTGAAACCATTTAACGGGGCCTGAGCCAGGCTTCCTTCGCCACTTTAGAGGTCTGTGCAGGGGATGGTAAGTTAGACCCAAAACACCCCTTAGATATAACACTCTCACAAACACGCAAGTCCATTTTTAATTTTTGCACTTGAAAGTTTGTCTAAGAAAAGAAAGCAAAAAGGATCAAAATATGGTATTTTTTCCTAAGGACCTTCCCTGGAGCTGCATTTCTGCCTTGATTTTGAAGCATGAGGTTATAGGAAGGAGAGGTTAGGGTGGGACGGGTTCCTTCCAACCCATGCGTACCTGAGCACGTTCCACTCTGCCCACCCTGTTTGCGCTGCTGAGACGGGCAATTTTTATATTTGTCTCTGTCCTCTATGCTCCAGGAGAAGAGCCAACCATTAGGAAATCTGGGCTGTAAAAATAAAACATGGTCTTGGCTTCGAAGGGGCAGGTGCAAGGGCAGAAACTATTTTTAACCCTTAGTTCACAAGAGGGGAATGCCGGGACCCCTCTGCTCAGGGCTTGCCTGAGTTTAGGAGATTTATTTGGAGGTGGTGGAGGGGTCTGACTGGTGGTTAATCCTGGTGCTGGGGGATCAGACATCAAAGCATTCCTAGATCCGCTGAGGGAAGGCAGCAGACAGCAACACTGGCTCTTCCCCGTGTGGCTCTTGGGCCGACAGGCTGCATGGAACTCATGTCTATGGCTCTCTACGACCCAGGAGAGCTCTCAAGATATCTGAGCAAGCTCTTGGGGCTGTATCTTCCTGCTTGATTTTCTGGGTTTCCATCCTGCTGCAAGCACAAGCCTCCACGAGGAGAGGAGCTGGGGATGCCCAGTGGGAAATAATATGAACCCAATGGAGACCCATCGCTGCCACCAGCCAGAGAAGGTCTGAGTGGCTTTCTTCCACACCAGTTAGACCCAGACAAGCATCCTTCAGGCTTTGCACTTCATACCCTCTTAAATGAATGGAAAGGGTAGTTGCCACATATGTGGAGCAAACCAGCTTCTGGAGGAATCTCACCATCCCCTATTCTAACTATGGTGGGAGCATGCGGCAGTCACGTCCTTAATTTAAGAGGAGAGTTAGGATAACTGCCAGCCTTGGCGTGCATCTATTAACTGCAGTGGAAATAGGTTCCTTTGATCTGTTTTTGCTGAGACCATTTTTACGCCTTAGGACCTTTCCAACCACCCCTTGGCACCATGGTGTTAACCAAAGTCCTAGCCATAAGGAGGGAGGACAGCAATCATGAAGATCCAGAGCTTTGGTAGGATCCTACCAGCTGAAGGAGACAGGCTCAAGGAGCATACCTCAATAATGGAGATTGCAGAGTAGTATGAGTAGTTTCACCTGAAGACCGAGTATTGGTTTGGGGGATATTGCAATGTAAATAATTTGAATAAAAGCCAGAAAAGGAGTTTACACTGAAGGCTGCTTAAAATCTTCTGCCATTTGCTAGGGACACTTTGTTCCCCTGTGGCAGGAACACACTGGTAAATGCAATGGTCTGGCCATCAGAGACCGACCACCGAGGAGTCAAACACCTGGTCCACCAGCCCCAGGAGAGATTCAGGAAAGACCAGCTTCCTTGACAGAGGAGGCAAAGGGAATATCTTAGGAATCTGCCTATTGTGAGTAGAATACCAAGTGTTGAAGTCAGGCAAGCTGCAAGATAAGCTCCTGGCTAGCTCATGAGACCAGCAGCTGGTGTCCCTGTATCCATCCTGGGATCCATGGTAGAAGCTTTTCCTACTGAAGATAGAGGACGGTTCAAATAGCTTGTAAGCAGTGATCCAAGAGTTAACATCTCACCTTGGAGATGAAGAGCATACAGAGGATTCAGCAGGACCTGACCTCTTATAAAGAATGGCTAAGGTTAATGTTGTCAAAGGCTGGGACTTAAGACTTTGCCATCCAAGGAACCAAACGTCCCCAAGCAGGCAGCCCTGGGGGACTTCTGGGTATATTGCATAAAACTACAACCTCATTAAAGCTCCAAAGACCACAGAATCCAGCTCCTGACCTTCTCCAGAGCAGAAAACGACAAAACGTTTCCTGTTATTTATAGCAGCTGGAGAGCCTGATGGGAAAACCCCACTTGTGAAACGTGGGCTGCTTGCCATGGTCACTCTGCAGAGAACGGTCAAGCTGTTCCAAATTCCTGCCCGATGGACCGCTCCACCCCTGCAGCTACTTCACCCTTGGCAGGTCCATGCTGAGAGGCTTCAAGAGAGGAACAGGCGTAGGAGATATTGCTCTGGTTGGCTCTCCCAAATCATGTTTGCATGTCCCCCAACATAAGAAGGGACATGGACCTGTTGAAGTGAATCCAGAGGAGGCCACAAAGATGATTTGAGGGGTGGAGGCCCACTGCTTGTGAGGACAGGCTGAGAGAGTTGGGGGTTGTTCAGCCTGGAGAAGAGAAGGCTCCAGGAAGACCTTATAGCCCCTTCCAGTCCCTTAAGGGGTTACAGAAGAGATAGGGAGGGACTCTTGATCAGGGAGTGGAGCAATAGGATGACAGCGAATGGTTTTAAACTGAAAGGGAGGAGATTTACATTACATATTAAGAAGAAATTCTTTACTGTGGGGGTGGTGAGACACTGGCACAGGCTGCCTAGTGAGATTATAGATGTCCCATCCCTGGAAGTGTTCAAAGCCAGGCTGGATGGGGCTTTGAGCATCTTGTTCTAGTGGAAGGTGTTGGAACTAGATAATCTTTAAGGTTCCTTCCAACTCTAAGCATTCTATCATGATTCTATGAATTCAGCAAGGCTGAGCATCCCAGGAGAGCAGGCTTCAGATGTGGGGCTACAGGGACCTGGCAGCTCTTGAGGAGCACCTTTCACCCATGTTAGGAATTACCTAAATATGGCTGACCTTACCCTGGAGGTGTTTGTCAGCCTTTTAGGGAAACTGAGGAGAAGGCACAGCCCCTTTGCCCACCTCCAGTAGGTACTGCCCACCTCCTCAAAGCATGGTGGGACAGGCACTGGCATGCTTCTTTACGGGCAGCCCAATTTCCAATATCCTGGCATGCACCGAAGGCCCTTTCCAACACGCTTAGTCACGCAGATGCAGGAAACCTGGCAGCCCAAGGCAAGTTCTTCCTGCAAGGGGACAGGCTTTGCCGCGGGCTTGTTGGGTGAGAGCCTCCCAGCACCAGTCCTGCTTAAGACGAGTGTTTTCTGTCACGCCGTTGAGGAGGATTCCCATAGCTTCCGTCTTGGGCCAGCGCCAGGGTGGCTTTTTCTACTCACTTCCAAACCGAGGGAAGCAAGCTGTTCATCACACGCTGCCGTGAGAGGCTGTGAATGAACCTGCAGCTGTGACAGGAGCATCCGGCCCTCGAGCTTGCCGGGCTTGGCTGCCATGACAGCAGCTCTTCTCTGGTTGAAATACTGTGATGTACCACCAGGCCACGGACCGACCACTGCCCTGCCACAGTCTAAAATAAGCCACCAGGCTAGGGGAACGACAGGGAGACAACATCGACTGTGACAATGCAGTGATCAATGTCTGCTGAGACTGAGGACCATGCTGGGAGCAGCACAGGTCACACTTCTGAACTTCACCTTCACCGTGAAGCTGTTGCTCCTTCCCAGGCAATGATGCTATGGGTAGGATTCAGCTTGAGAGCAGAAACCTGAGTTTAGGGAGCCAGAAGTCTCCTTATAATCATCATAAAATAATTTGGGTTGGAAAGGATCTTTAAAGGTCATCTAGCTCAAACCCCCTGCGCAATAAGCATGGACATCTTCAACTACATCAACACACTGTTTCAGCTTGCCCTAAAGGAGTCATCTGGTGCCTGGCTTCTTGGTGGGCTCCTCTCATCCTTATCTGGCTGCCGCAGCTCCACTGTTGGTGAATCCCCATACCCCCATGGCCACTGTGGGAGATAAGACCCCTACACACTGCATCCTCAGCAACAAAACCTCAAACCATGGCCAAGATCCTAGGTGCATCCCTGAAGAGCCCAGCCAGATCATCTCCTAGGGAGATCTTGGCCTTTGTGATAGGCAAGCTCCTTCTAAATATCCCCAGGTGTTTTGCCTGCAACTCCAATTAATAACACCACATTTTGTCAACAAAGACGGGTCAGTAGCAATTCATAGACTTCATGCTGGTTAACCTTTTCCCACCAAACAAGCCCAGGGATATTTTGACCCTCTGCCCTTGAGAAGTTTATTTGTGTAGGACCTATCCATCTACCAACTTCTGGCAATGAAAAAACACTCAAAGAGCATAACCGCTCTCTAATAGCTGGGGAAAGACTTTACGGTTGTGGCTGGGGCTCCCCAGTGCTGGAGTCAGAAAAGCAGAGATCTGCCAAAGCTGCCTGAAAGAGTCCAAAAGGCTTTTAAGTAGCCTAGGAGAGAACCCAGGGCGAGTGCAACAGCCCAGCCATCAACCCCACATGCAATGAAATCTTCCACAGAGAACATGTAGGAGTTCTTGCTGGAAGCAAAACACATAGACTGGGGTCACAGAGCCCCAAAAGAAGACCCAAGGGAGAAGTCACATCAGAGAAAGCCACCCCTACAGTCAGCCTTTTCCATTTCCCGCCACCCAGGAGTAGATCACTGAACACCAAACCAGTTCAAGCTTCCCCAGTGCCCTCCACCCCCCAGGACCACATCTTGTCATCTGATGCTCCCACCATTTCAAAGCAATAGCGGATGCAAAGAGTGGGACCAAGAAAATGGACTATCTTAATGTTTGCTGGCAAGGATGTCATACCTTACAGATGAAGATTTCTTTGTATTCCTCCCAAGACGTGTGGGATACGTCTTTTACTACGGGCTGCCACAGTCCACAGATGTTTCTGCTCTGGGCAGCCCAGAAACCTTTATCAGGATTCAAAAAAGGTTGGAAAAAGGGGATTTAACTGAGACTCCTGCGCTGCTTGGGCTCTCCTGGAAAATGATTTACAGATGCTGCAACTGGCTGGCGTGCTCTTCACCCAGACAGAACAAGCGTCTGGCAGGGTCATTATTCCTGCCTTGTGTGGAGGGTGTGTCCTGGAGATTTATTGTCCAGATATAAAAGTGACTGAGCTCTGTCCCAGAAGCATGGCAAGGGAAAAGCAAAAGAGTATCTTCATAAAAGAGCCTGCTTATCACAATTACAATTATTTGCACATGAAGGGGAGGCCAACAGGGCAAAGTCACCCCAGGGTGACACGGAGAGGTGACACGGGGCTGGCTCCAGCAGGCACTGCCAGCCAGAGGAGGGCATCTGGTGCAGTGGGGGAATGGCTGCCCTGGAAAGGGGCACAGAAGACTGTGCCTTTTAACAGCAGTTGGGATATTTTCTCCGGCACATTCCTCTCTCTACAGTAATCTCATGGGAGCACGGAAAGATGGGTTGTGAAACCCTGTTCCTCCCTGCTTGGCAGCCCTGTGGGGACTCCAGTGGCCAGAGCAGCCTCACATGGGGGACGGACAAGGAGCCATCACATTGCAAATGCTGAGACACCGATAACTAAACTCCATGGCAAGGAGAAAGCATTTCCCCACCGTATACCTCCTCCCTGGCCTCACTTGTCCCTGGCAACAGGGGTGGATTCGGGCAGAGCTTCTCAGACTGGGGCAAAGGATAACAGCACGCTCGGCGTGATGCAATATTTACCTCTTCCTGAGATCTGGGTGAGGTCATGCATTTGCATCACTTCAGGCTGTATTTGCTCAGAGACAGAAAGTTAAAACCTCCAGGTTTCAGAGTAAACCCCAGTTCAGTAGCTGAAAGAAAAGCCCAGTGGGATGCACTGGCTCCTGGGTGGCTCCTCCAGGCCAACTGGGACCTTGCGTAGTGCCTGACATCTCCATCCATCCCACCGATGGCCAGTACATGGGGTTGCATCTGGCAGCAGTTCACCAGGATGTTGATCACAGCCACAGGCTGGGCTGAGCCATGCGCGTCCCCGTGACGTGCCTTCGCCGGCCTCTGCTTTCAATTAAAGCCACTAATAATTTGAGCAAAAAAAAAAGTGCATCCTGTGGCAGGCTTGCTAACACCAGCCAGATGTTTTGCTCCTGGCAGGTGCTGCGGTGGCCACAAGTGTGCAGGTGGCTTTGCAGGGGGAAACTAAGACACACCAAAAAAATAAAGTTATGGGTCGTTACCATCAAACCAAGTCTTCCAGGCTCAGGAAAACTGAACCGAGCCAGTCCTGGATGCTTTGCAGACTGGGCTTGGGTGAGGCCTCGGGGCTGTAATGGTTTTATTTAGGGTGTGCAATAACCTTTGGCTCCTATTGTATTTGTGTTTGCCAGAAAGACAGTTGGTCTGTCTGGATTAAAGCGGGTGGTAATTACATGCCAATGCCTCCTCTGTAGTGAGGAGGGGCAAAACAGAAAAAGAAAACCAAGCATCCATCTCCCCAGCTCACTGCTTCACGCAGAGATGGCCCCTTGCCCTCCTGCAAGCAGAAATCCAGCTCGTGCCCAGCTTTGGAAAGTTACTGATGAGGCAGTCTGAAAAGGAGGAGAGATGTGGAAATCGCTCCCGGTGTCAAAAGGCATTTTGTAAGTAAATGGCTGTATCCCCTAAAGGACACCCTCTGCCTTGCCCAGCCATCAACCCAGCAAGCAGCCTTCCCTGCTTCCTCAAACACAGGTGCAAAATTCAAACCAGATGCTCCAAAACACCTGGTCAAAGAGGTTCCCTTTCATTTGGTAATTGCTGCTTCCAAGGGAGAAGATCTTAAGTGGTCCTCAAGCTCTCTTAACAATCCAGACACTGATTTTTGTCCTTTTGGGCTCCGACGCATCTTTGGCTTTGGTGTCTCAGCCACCATCCTGCTCTCCATCCTTTCTCCCCAGCAGCTAAAGGCCAGCCTCAGCCTCCTTGCCAGCATTTGTACCCCTGGGGCTGGTTTATAGCCACCCACTTGCCACCAGCCACGCATAATCCCAATGCAAAGGGTGCCACGACGCTATGGAGACGGGCACCACTGCTCCCCCAGCACCAGCCGCAGATGCTGCAGGAAAACCACCCTGAGACGTGCAAAAAGGAGGTGCAAAAGGCAACACTAAGATGTTATTTGCAATAATGGTAGTGATTAACATCTCGACGTGTAATTACAGCAAGAAGAAATGTCCCCTTCCAGCTATGTCCATCCCCCCTTAGTTTTAACTTACACAAGCCTGAATTTAATTGAGGTACACTTGCACTGAGGATTTCCTCTCGTCCCCTTCAGCCACTGCATTTCTAGCTGTGACAAATAAACAGCCAGTCTTCAAACCTCGGGCTCTTATTGCTTGTGGCTCTTTCCTCACCATTTCTACAAAAATGAGTAACAGGAGCAGAAGGTTGCAAAATGTGCACTGACCACCCCCGGCTCTAAATACAGCAGGAAATCAAACCAACAGGAGGAGAGGAAGGAGGAAGACTGACTGCAGGGAGAAAATGCCCAGCTGCACCCAACACGAGTGCTGGAAGCTGTAGGTGCTGGTTTAGGTGGTGAGAAAACAACAAAACAAGGCAAAACCAGCGATAAAACCGATAAGCACATGGTGCGATGCACTCATCCGGCGCTGGAGCTGCAGCTGCGAAAGAGCCCATGGGTCGGTCAGGAAAAACTCAGGGTGGAAAGTGAATCATATAATGGTTCGGGTTGGAAGGGACCTTAAAGATCATCAAATTCCAACCCCCCTGCCATGGGCAGGGACACCTCCCACTACAGCAGGTTGCTCAAAGCCCCATCCAGCCTGGCCTTCAACACCTCCAGGGATGGGGCAGCCACAGCTTCTTTGGGCAACCTCTTCCAGTGTCTCACCACCCTCACAGGAAAGAATTTCTTCCTGAGATCTAATCTAAATCTCCCCTCTTTTAGTTTGAAACCATTTCCCCTTGTCCAATCACTACACTTCCTGATAAAGAGCCTCTTCCCTGATGTGATGGACTAAACAACTGCAGCCTGAAGAAAAAGAGCAAAAAGAGCTTGAGGTAAAAAAAATAAATAAATGAAATAAATCACTTAACACAGAAAGATACAATGAGGTCTGCTGGTTTCTCCCCAGGATCTGCTGCTGATCCTCGGTGCTGGATTAGCATCGCTCTCCCCAACAGCAGAGATGAGCGTCGGGGGGGAATTGCGTTGTACCAGCCCAGCAGGAGATGAGAATAATCCTGCTAATTAACCACAGAGCCCAGCTCCTCCTCAATAATGCCAATTTACGCCTGCCTTAATGAGGGCACGGCATGACGGAAGGACTCTGCAGGGAAATATAAAATCCTGCCTCATACAGACACACACTGATGCAGTTTAGATTAGGCAACATGAAAAAAAAAAAAAGGCAAACAAAAATAGGTTCCTAACTAAAGGAAAACTTGGAGGAATTAAGGAGCTGGTGAGTGATGGCATCTGGAGCATCTTTCTTTCCATCAAAGGTAACGGCTAGGCTCCAGTTGTCAAGAAGGCAGCAAGGGTCCAAACTGGAAGGGCAAACCAGAGTCCCAGCATCACCAGGAAGAAGCACAGAGCTTCCCAAGAAACTGCAAAAAGGCATCCATGGGCAAAGAAAAATTGTCGACAAAGATGTTGAATGTGACAGGGAAAAGAACTGGGGTGTGGAAATAAGGCCCCCAATGTGAGGAACTACCACACTTGGTGGGGAAAGCAAACACTTTGCAGCTCTTCCTACACCTGAACAGGCTTCCAGCCACCATTTTGAGCTAAGAGCTCTGCAAGGTCTCACACATGAAGCTTCAAACCCACCTTGGCAAGGTTTTAAACCAAGAAGTGTTGAATCCTCTGTGGTCCAAAACACCCAAAAGGCCAGCAAGGAGTTGTGTGTATATTTTGCCCTGATGAATTTAAGTGCTGTAAATCCACTTTAGCCTTTGAGCAAAGCACCTGGCACAGCCGTGCAGGGGAAACTTCTGCTTCGGAATACCAAGGCTGAGATTAGCATGAGATTAGCACACGCAGGGGCACGAGTGGTCCTGCAGAGCTACCTGAGGTTGCCAACCGAAAGAAAAGGGAAAGGCATTACTGAAGGCTGCAGTAGGAAAAAAAAAAAAACCAACCCAAAACCAAACAACCCTCGTCTTCCACCAAAATGCCTTTTGCGTTGCAAAAGAGGATGAAACGAAATTCTAATGAAATAAGATGAGGGCTTCAACTTGGAGAGGACGGTCAGTGTGTTCCTCTGCAGGTTGGGGCCATCCCTGGTGAGGATGCAGAGAGGTGGCATGGTGGATTTTCCTCTAGCTAATAGGAGGATGAGCTGCACATTTGAGTTGCTGCAGCCATCCCCACCTCGGGGATGGACCAAGGCTGGGTTGGATGGGGCTTTGAGCAACCTGGTCTAGTGGGAGGTGTCCCTGTCCATGGCAGGGAGTTGGAACTAGATGATCTGTAAGATCCCTTCCAACTCCAACCATTCTATGATAGGGAAGCCTCGATGCCCTTATACCTCCCTCCATCCATTCTCAACCAGGAAAAATGGGCTTATTTAGGTTGGCAGACCCACGGTGCTCAGTAGAGCCCGCCAGAGGACAAATACCAGAGCAGGGAAAAGAGCCATCTGAGCTAAAAGCCAGCGTGGGTACAAGAAGAACGAGGCCAAATGGGTACGAGTCATCCACAAATAAATTTAAACTGGAAATGAGAGCAGTTTGTATCCGTGTGAGCTGCAAGGCTCTGGCAGCGGCTTTCCCGGAGGACTTGCCTGGGTCAAACGGCTCATTAGTTTTAAGAAGGAAGCTGGCAGGGGGTTTGCATCACGGCTGCCTGTAACGGCGGGGAGGATCAGCCTCCAGACCAGCCAAAAAT
>VXBJ01004818.1:484751-568613 GCA_013400055.1 Nycticryphes semicollaris | reverse complement strand
AGGGAGAAGGGGCGGGTCTTAGGGAAGGGCTGGAGGGGAGGAGCTACTCGATGGGCGGGGCTATGTAATGGGCGGGGCCAGAACGGGGAATGGGCGGGGCCAGGTGGGGGGGCGCTGTGAGGCAGCGGGGCATAAGATGAGTGTGGGAGGAAGAGGAGGAAGAAGAGGAGGAGGAGGAGGAAGAATCACAGAATGAAGGGACCTCTGGAGATCATCTAGTCCAACCCCCTTGCCAGAGCAGATCCAGTCCAGAGGAGGTTGCACAGGAACCTGTCCAGGCGGGTTTTGAATGTCTCCAAAGATAGAGACTCCACCACCTCTCTGGGCAGCCTCTTCCAGCTCTCTGACACCTTCAAAGTGAAGAAGTTCCTCTTCATGTTTAGATGGAACTTCTTATGTTCCAGTTTGTGCCCATTCCCTCTTGTCCTCTCACTGGGCACCACTGAAAAAACACTGGCCCCTTCCTCTTGACACCCACCCTTTAAGTATTTCTAGGTGTTGATCAGATCCCTCCTCAGTCTTCTCTTCCCCAGACTAAAAAGACCCAAGTCCCTTACCCTTTCCTCCTAAGAGAGGTGCTCCAGGCCCCTCATCATCTTGGTGGTCCTCTGCTGTACCCTCTCCAGCAGATCGCTGTCCTTGAACTGGGGAGCCCAGCACTGGACACAGTGCTCCAGATGGGGCTTCCCCAGGGCAGAGCAGAGGGGTAGGGTGACCTCCCTTGACCTACTGGCCACATCTTCCTGATGCATCCCAGGATGCCATTGGCCTTCCTGGCCACAATGGCACATTGCTGGCCCATGGTCATCCTGTTGTCCACCAGGACTCCCAGGTCTTTCACCTCAGAGCTGCTCTCCAGCAAGTCAGTCCCCAACCTGTACTGGTGCAAGGGGTTATTTCCCACCAGGTGCAGCTCCTTACACTTGCCTGGGTTGAATTTTATCAAGTTCCTCTCTGCCTAAGAAAAAAAAAAAAAAGAGGAAGAAGAGGAAGACGATGATGACAACAGGGAGTAAGATGAGGAAGACAAAGAGGAAGATGAGGACGGAGGCAGTGGCAGGCAGCAGTGCTCCCTTCCTTCTTCAAGGAGCACAGGCTGGGCAGAGGCCCGTGAAGGTTCCCGCTGGCCTGGCCAGGTGTGAAGAGAGGGCTGCTCATTCCTGAAACTCTATAAAGGAACTATTTAACATCTCGCCATTAGTGATGCTGGGTACGTGTGAGGCATGGTGGTGTTGCTGCTCCAGGGACTGGTGTGATTCTGGAGCTGCCAAGGGCCTCACCTCAGGTCATCAAACTTCGTGGCTATAACTCCCTATCTAGATCTGTGGCATTGTGTAAAGAACTACCATAAATTCCAAGGAATGTGAAGAGAGCACCTGACTTCAGCACAGGTTACCTCTCTTTGTTTATTTCATATTCATCAAGGACTAAAGACTCCTTAGCAGAAGTCACCAGGGAGGCAGACAATGCCTTCGCAGATTTTAAAGCAGTAAAGTAAAAATAGTAAGGTAGGGCTTTCGGGGGTGACAGGGATGAGGTGATTCCTCAGGAGTCATACACAAACACGTGGAGGTGAAAGGACAGCAGCTGAATTTAGGGATGTGGTTTAGCGGTGGTTTTGGCAGTGTTAGGTTGATGGTTGGACTCAATGATCTTAAAGGTCCCTTCCAAACTGGATGGTTCTATGACTGTCAAGTGTTCCTCAGGTATGCTTTGATTTCAAGGATGTTTTTTCTTCTTCCCTGAAAGGCACTAAAACAGTGACATCTAAATCAGAAGCTTCTGACAGTGCTTTTGGATCTGTTGACCAATTTCAAAGGATATTGGAGATGTTAAATTTCTGCAAGTTTGAAAACAGGATAAAAGGGACATCCATCTGCACACCAGGCTCTCCCCTTCCCCTTCACTTCATGAGGGAGAGGCATAGCATGAGCTTAACCTTGATTAGACATCAGCAAATTCATACCTTGCAATAGACGTCTGCTGAAAACAGAAAGAAAACTGTTACTTCCTCTGGTATTGATGTTTAGGTTTTGCGCTTTGAGACCCTGCTACATTTTCTAGGTGAGAAAATTATCTGTTATTCACATCAACGTCTTTAATGAATTACTCAGAGCGTGACTTCTGGTGGTGCTAGAATCAGTCTGGCAAATTTAGTGAATCCTCTGGAGGGCTGAAGTCCTCCTGCTGTTCCTGGTGATGGTAGGACCAACTGCGACACCCGCCTGCGAATGCTTTTTTTAAAAGCAAAAAATTGAAAACCAAAACAAGCAAACAAAAAATCCAGCACAAAGGAAAACAGCTTTGCAGCTGCTCTAGTTGGTTGGGTATTTTTGGTCAAATCCTTTCTTTAAAACAGCATGACCCTTTTTCCTTCCATGGGGATTCCCAGGCTCAATGGGGAACTGCATTTGGCTCTGAGGGAATGCGTTTGTTTTTCTGTATCCTTTGCTGTTTGTGAATACGATAGACCCGCCTTTCTTTCAGAGGCAGCAAATGCCAGTAATCTGTTTTTATTTAGTTGAGAACCTGAGAGTGGTGGTTGGCAAGCTGTTCTTTGCTTACCATTTGAAATGTCACATGGCAAATTCTAGCACTCGAGCACAATCTCAGCTTGACAGCTCTGGCAAAAGAAAAAGGGGGAACAGCGTGAGCCTCCATGGCATTGCCTCAGAAGTGCTGTCAAGCCCAGCTTGATTCCTCTTACATGGGTGAGGCTGAAGGCTTGCTGTGCCTGAGAGCGTAGCTTCTTGGCCAGAGGTGTAAATTCGTACCAGTTTTGCTGCTGCTCTTTGGTAGGGGAACATTTGTCCATTGTAAGCTGGAGGGAAAGTGGAGGCATTAAAAACTGAGACATTAAAAATTGCAGTGCAACCGAGGAACACCTTCAGGTCTCCTGGCAAGCCTGAATCTACCTCCAGTCAAGCCCTGCCTCACTTCTCCGTGTTTTAGAGAAACAGGCAGAGACAGAAACATTGCCACAATCAGGCCATTGCCTTAAGAGGATCAAAGAGGCTTCACGTTAGCTGTAATTTCCTGAATTTGAAAGGATTTTCAACACAAATATCAACAATCTCTTGTGCATGTTAACATCCTTGATCATGTTTTTCAGTGTGATGCGCTGAAAAGCCATGTGGAAGGATTGTAACCTCTGTGCAGATGCTAATCCCAGAGGGTTGTGTTTGCCTTAGTGGAAAGCCTGGCCATGTTTTAATGTGTGCTAGTCAAAATGCTTGTATTACTGCCAGGATACTTTCCTGGATCAAGCCCACGCAGACTCCATGTTTGCATAAAGGATGGAAATGCAATCCAGGCACCTGCTTTTTCTGAGTTTCTGTAATCTTTATTTCCGTGGTCCTTCCTTACCCCCTTCTGTCATTTCCATTTCAACCAAAAGCAGCTTTCTTCAAGCCAGGACACCATTAACACTGAACTGATGGAAAGAATTGCTTTCCTTTTTGCCACCTGCAGACAACATTTCTCACAGCTGCTGTGTTAGAGAGGGAAGCAGGAGAAAAGTGATAATTCTGAGTGCGAAAGGTTGCAGGAGGAACTACTCCTCCAGGGTAGGAAGCGAAACACGGATTCTTGGTATGTCAGTATTTCAGCACTGATGCCTCTTTCCCATCCACTCACTGAACAGGTCCTCCATAGAGTTTATCATCCACTGGAGCTCGTTTCTTGGCTCTCTACACCAGGTACTTCTGCTCCTTTGGTGAAGCAGTTATCATGTTACTCTGAAACATCGGTATCTGGATGAGGTTTTCAGTCACTACTCCTGACTCAGATATCACATTCACCTGCACCACAAGCAAATTGGGTTTCTCCAGCTTGCAGAGGTCCCAGAAGCTGCTGTGCATTGGGTAGTGGATACTTTTATTTTCTGGGTGAGAAAAGAAAGTCAAAAAAAAGAAAAAAAGAAAGACAACCTATGCAATGGTTCTGATGCAGATTTTATTTTAGTTTTTAAGTTAGCTTTTCCTCCAAAGGCTCAAACTGGAGCACTTGCCTCCTCAAGGAGAGTCATTTAATAGCTGGACCAGCACTTGGAATTCACTTGAAGGCACTGACTAATTCGGCGCATGAACGAAACTGAAGTTCACTCATACGTGGTAACGCCTTTCCTTTTCCCACACTCATCAAAACCTTGTTTGCCAACTCCACAGATTCCCCAGGTATTAATAGCCAACGAATGCTTCAGAACAGAAAGAGCTGGGCCCAGAGACTAAGAGGGTGCATTTGCATCTAAGAGAGATGGGAGAGGCTAGAAAGGGATCGCCGAGGAGGGCTGCAGATAGCCTGGTGTCTTGCAGCTGCCCTCCTACACAGCTGAAGCTCAGTCCTGCTTTCTCAGGCACGTGGCAGAGTCCAGGGCTTTTGTCTGGGCTGAGAACGTGGTTAAATCCTTGCAGGCACCGCAACATGGAATGGCGTTTTAACCACATCAGGGAAGGCAGGATGGGTCTCCCAGGGCAGGGCCTCTTCACATGCGGTCCCTGCACTACTGGTGGTCCCTAGCATGCTTGAAGGTGGTCTACAAAATGATTGCAATTAAAAAAAAACCAAAAAAACACAAAACACAAACCCATACTCATTGTATTCCCATGCCTGCAAGCCAGCAATCAGAAAGGAGATGAAGTAAAAAGCATAGATAAACATTTCGAGGTTTAGGTCCTGGTGGCTGTCCTTTCAGTGATGCTATGGTCCTCAAGTATTGTCCTTTTTAACGAAAGAAGGTGAATTGTTCATTTGGTTTAAGGAGGTTGGTGGGGGGTGGCTGGTTGCCCCACTTTGTATGGCACTGGGAACCTGGGCTGGTACATGCTGCAAGAACCCTGCTCGCTGCCAGAAGTTACCTGCAGCCAACCCCACATACCTATTCAAAGAGCCTTCGTTTTCCTCATTAAAGGACATACTTGCATAATGTTCCTTGTATGATAAGGAACAGTGCCTACTTTCTATCTCACACCCAGGTTTCCAGACTGAGCCAGGCCTAAGGAAAGGACTCTTCTGCGTAACCAGCTCTTCCTGGGAGTGTAGACACGTCCTAAGGACATGATACTATCGGTGTGGGGGGAGAGGGTGTGCCCCAGGCATCCAGCAAAGACAAGTACTGCGACTGACAGGCTGGTTGTGGAGATAGCAATTGGGAAAGGGTGAGAAACACGGAACTCAGAAACATCTCTGTGCCTCAGACAAGTTTCCTCCTTGGTCCCGTGAGAAATAAACCAACAGTGCTTCGTTTCTTTTGCTTGGGGTGGGGGCGTGTGTGACTTTGCTGATTATCCTGGGAAGAATTTTTGAAAGGTGGTGCTGCAAATTGACTGAGGGAAGGGAGCTTGCCTACCTTTACATTAACCTTGATAACCAAGTGTCTAAATTATCAGCTGAACCTCAAATAAATTGATCCCGTACCATACAGACCCAGCAGAGTCCTGAAGCTTTATGTGGTGGGGTAGATCTCTGGCCCCAGGTCTGAGTTGCTCTCCTGTGAGATCCATAGGAATGGGCATGCATTCATCCCTGTGTGGATGCTCTGAGTATAGATTAAAGCATCTTACTGGTGTTTAGCTTTGACCCCTCTTATGAACCCTAGAACTTTGGTGAAAAAACCAAGCACCGGCAGCAGGATCTGGTCTTTCCAAGAAGGTTTGGTTACATTCAGTGACGGATGTGAAGGAAACTCATGGTTCCTGGGGTAGCAGAGGCAGGGGATGAATGAATCAATTTGCAGTTGTGAGAGTGGGAGGTAACAGGGCTTTTTTTTCCCTTGCAGAAGGGCTTCTGGTGATCCACTGCAGGTCTGCACTGTTCCAGGAGACAATAGCGACCGGTCTTTAAGCTTAAACTGGAGAGGTTCCTGCTTTTGGTCCTCATGGACCCTGGTTTAAAACTGATGGTGGCAGCAGGATGAGCAAACCTTCTGCTAGTTTCCTCTCCATTTCACAGAAAGTGGAGGCAGGCAAAGGTTAAGTGATTTTCCCAAGGTCATGTAGGAAATCAGTAGGGCAGGAGGCTGGTCATTAGGACATCCTTTCTCCAGAATATAAGAACAGATGGACCAGAGATGCAGAGAAAGAATGGGACTTGCCCAAGGTTGTGGGATCATCCCACCACCTGAGGCACTTGCCCTGGCAGAAGGATTATCATGTACTTCCCGTATCTCCACTGAAGAGGTGAATGGGAAGGGGTGTGTGGGGGAAACAAGCTGGTTGCTATTAATTTGGTTGAGCTTGACTGGACATGCACAAGCAGTCTGGAGAAGGAAATAGTTCTAGTTCTGTCTGGTTCAGCAGAAACTCCACCCACTGAAGCTTTCCGGCAGGAAATCGAGTTACAAACATTACATGATCTGAGCAAATTCTCATACACTGATCCTACCCTGGGGACAGGACACTTTTGCGAGCTGCTTATTGAGGCTGTAGTTTTAGATACCTTAACCCTTTCTGGAGCATCACTCTGAGGGCATCACAGCTTCTTGTGCTGGCCAGGCTGTAGAGATCACGAGTGAGAAAAAAAATGGATTTATGACTGTTGGGATCATTCCTCATCAATAAAGAAATCCTGAAAGTCCTATCTTTATGTGGAGGAAAACAGGGGAGGGCTGGGGAGTCTTTCTTCTACTCGCTTTTCCTACTGAAAAATGGAGATCTGCTGACAATATGTTTCCTGGAACACCCTAAAGATGACCAAAAAACATGTGGTTTCTGGCACCAGCCTGACTGTGCAAGTGAAACCTCTCAATGGAGAAAAGAACCAAATTGTACTTGGACTGTTTCAGACCCATTGTTTTTTATTAGCAAAAATGCCTGAAAAACAATAGGAGAAAAGCTGCCATCATAAAAATTCAGACACCTACAGCTTCAGCTAAGGGTTAAGATAAATTGTAATCTGCATATTTAAATTATATAATGAACCTTATGGAAATAAACCTTGACGCTTACTAATAGCCCTGAGATTTAAAGTGAAAAAGCGCGGAGAGGAAAGGAGCTTTTCACACAATAGGAAGCAAAAAGGAGCACAGCTCATAGTTTTCTCTTTATCCAATTAGCAGTAATGTAGACGAATGTCTGACGTTGAGAAAAGAGGGAAGGTGGAAGCTGCCTGCGGGGATAGCAAGGCTGTTTTTCACGTGGTGGCTGTTTCTGGGGTCTGGCAGACCCTCATCACGCTGCTGGAGAGCGGGAAGGTGGGGATGGCCCCTGCTAGCAGTGCTTCCCGCTGGAGCACGCCGTGTGCCGTCTCTCAGATTTCCTTTTTGTTCGTCTGAGAAGCAGAGCATCTCCTGAACAAGGTCACAGCTTTGATCCCCACGGCTTGCTCTTGTGTTTATGGATGGCCATTATTAGTAACATGGGCTACCGCATGTGCTACTCCCTGCCTGCCCTTGTCTGACTGCAAGGGAGCAGGGGCAGGATAACAAAAGAAAGTATAAATAGAGGCATTTTAAAAGCCTGTTAAATAGAAATAGACTTTTAGGGAGGAGAGAAAGAATGAGGTGTGTTACCATGGTAACTGCCCATGGTTTATTTAAGAAGGGCGAAGAAACAAACACCACAAAAAGGCGAAGTCCAGAGGAGCTGAAGATTGCTGAAGGAATCTGTCAAGATACGGACACCAAGGGGCCAGGTAAGAGCAGTGAGCTTCTGCTAGAGCTGTGCTGAAAAAAATCATCCTGCTTTACCTCTTGCAAAGTGGTCTGGACAATGTTACTATGAAATGTACATTTCCAGCTAGGGAATATCTGTTTCCAGGTTGGTTTTTTTTTTGGGGTGGCATGGCTAGAGAGCAAGTAAATACATAAGAACAAATGCCAGATTGGTGAAATCATCAGGAATAAAGGGCATCTGCCCAACCTGAACCCACTAAGTGCAAAGACCAACTCATACTTCTGGTCATCTTCATGTTAAAGGAACAGAGGAGCTCATTTTACTTGTGTTGACATTGGAGAAGTATTTTTTTTCCTATGATTTCTGCAGGTCTGGAGTCAAATTCGGCCCTGACATAGGTAGATCTGAGAAGTAGGCACTACCATGGTTTTGATCCTGCTCCTCCATCTGCATAAAGTATTTTGAAGACTTTTCTTCTCTAAGTAGCTCTTGCATTTCTGTTTACAAAGTCAGGTCGTTGCAGCAGGCACAAGCGTCCAGGCTTCCTCACTTCTTCCTCCAAGCTCCCACTCCTTAAAGGAAGATCAAAGTTAGCTTTAATCATAGGATCAGGGACATTTTGGGCTGGAAGAGATCATCTGCAGCAGAAATAAGTGCTGAAGCCATGCAGTTTGCAAGCCAATTTTGCAGGGTGCCTGGAAATTGCTAAAAGAGATCAATTGGTCAAACAGCTCAGGGCTCGTGTCCTCTGTGTGAGTTTTAAGTGCAGGGTGAGGAGCAGGGCTGCAAACTCCAGCTACAGAGCAACTTGACCTTGCAGAAGGCCAAGAGCAGAAATGTCTGAGGGCTGGCAGGAGCAGGTCTGACTGGCTTTAGTGGCTGGATGTGGTGCCGTGTAAGAATGACTGTGCTGCCCCCGATTTGGGCAGAGCTTGCCCATGTTGGGGTCAGCCACACAGCTGGGAAGCTCTGGCTCCGTTCCACTGACCTTTCCATAGCACAGTGCTGTGGTACCTTGGGTCACTTCATTCCACTGGATTCTGCTTTTTCCACCTGCAGAGAGCAAGGACCATGTTTTTGGTTTTGTGCCCTGCCTCAGAGGTGTGTGGTCTGTAAACTGGGAGTGGGAAAATCATCCTCCTTGCTGGTACAATGCTAATGAAGGCACAAACCTGATCAAGAGGGGACTTTCAGGGGCTCCTGCGATGTCAGCTATTAAAAATTGGACCCGACTGTCCTTTTCTGTGTGCATTAGGAACATGGAATCATCTTTATTATTCCTTTTCCCCCCACAGGAAAGCTGGGTGGCATGGCTCCACTGGGTCAAGAGCAAATACCAAAGACTGGAAATGCTGGCAGCTGTGGTGGACAACAGTGCTGTTTGCCTTCCCTTATCCCATCTGCTATCTTGCTTTCTTCTCCAATGTTTTTGCTCAGATTATGTATTTCATAGGTAAAATGGATGATCATAACAATTTGCGTTCTTTCTCCCTGTGCCCAGGAGGTTGCATCCTGCCTGAAGACTGCCTTGTGCTAAATGCTGCATGTTCACAGGGGAGAAAGATGCTTTCTGCCCCAAAGAGCTCTTAACATCAGAAAAGAAACAGCGGATAGAAAAGCAGGTGTAACGGTACCCAGAAACACCATGATGGGACGGTTCCACTCTTGACCTTAAAGACTTAAAGACCAGAAGTGACTTGAAAGTCCCTGCGGTTGGAGTGTCCTTTGCTGTTTTGTTTTTTAATCTTTTAGTTTCTAAATCAGTGTAAGGATTTCCCAGTTTCTGACTCATAATTTTGAAAACCTCAAGGCTGGTACTACTGGGAAAGTTCAAACGGCAGAGAAGCCACAAAGAGAGAACAAGTTCCCCGATGAGGAGAGCTAAGAATTGCCTAAAATGTTAGTTTCTTCTAAAAACTGCACTGGCAACTTTATCAGGGAAAGGGAAGCAATTGTAAAGGTCTCCTGACTCTGCAGTGAGAGGCAACATTGACTTTTCTGTCCTGTTTGGCTTCATGACACAATGTAGAGCAATGCTTCAGTCAACAGAGATGGGGACTTGCTGTTGGGTTTCCCCTCCTTCCTCGCCCCGAGAGGGAGGCAGATCTTTTTAAAACTCTGGAGTATGAGCTGAAACCCTTATTTCTCCTTAGAGTAATACAGGAGACGGCCCTCGATTTCTTTCCCCCATACCTCACTGCTGAATGAGTGCATCACAGCAGCAGTACCAGAGCTCCTCCACGTTACCCATCGGCTGGATGCAATTTGATACACAGCTTGAAAGGCCGATGCCGCTGCGAGCCCGTTAACACAGGCATGTTTGCCAGGAGATGGAAATTATTTCATCCAGAAAGGGCCCTAGGTTACCTAACGCAAGCCAATTTTTGTGCAAAACCAAACCTACGGGTGGCATATTTATTTTTGGGTTTTGAGCTAAATTCTCTTCATTTTCTTCCCCAGAGCAAGAGGCCAACCAGAACCAGACTTCTCCATGTTCTACATTTCCCTGACCCCATGGAGAGTTATCCCATATGCCCACCCATGCATGAGAAATTCAGGGTGAGCATTTTCAGAAGGTTTCACACAGCCTTTGATGTCTCCCAGCCTGGGAAATTGGTCCCCCTCCTGCTTCCCAGCTCAGAAGGTCTCACTGTGGTATCTGCAAGAGATAACGCTCCCGTTTGCTGTCTACACTCTGGGCCAGTCTGACTGTTCGCCTCTCTTCTGTGGGATGGCAAAAGGGATATTTCCCTCCAGATATTGCAGAAAGGTCCTTTCTGAGAGGTTGGCCCGCCTGCAGAGCTGGGCAGTCTGCACTGCTCCTCTCCTCTCTTCTCACAGAGATTGAGCTATGCCAGGCTTTGACCTAAGTGAAACTGCTGACGGTCACAGGGATTTGACTAATCTCCTTAGGTCGCTGTGAAATTTGTGATTCCTTTTAGGGAATAGAATTTTTTTAATGATTTTTTTTCCCCTTTGGGCTAACTCGCAATGTAAAAATAAACTGAAGCCCACGGTGGGAGATTAATTTCCTCCCGAACTCAGGAAGGGCAGTCAGTCAACACAAGATCCTCCTGGCCCATCCCAGGAGGACGCTACTCCTGGATTCATTCCTGCAGACATCTGCTGTCCGACCTTGCCATAAGACTTCCTTCCCCAGTGCTCTCCTCTTGGCCCTTCCGTAGCCCCAAGGGGTCTGAGTGCAGTCTGTGGGCACAGCCCAAGATATTTCCTTCCCTCCTGACTCTGCTCTGCCCCAGAGCCCTCTGCTAGCAATACTTCTGGGGATGGGGAGCTGAAATGATTAAGTCTTAACTTCTAGTCATATTTGACCTATCCCCTAATGAAGGGAGAAAATCTGTCTCCTCAGGTATCCAACCTCGAGTGGCTGATGATTAATTTTGCCTCCGTCCTCATGTGTCAGAGAGCCTCTCTGCAGCCTGGCCCTGTAGCCCACAGTAATTGTGTCTTTTTTTGTGCAGGGAACTCCGCTCCTGTTGTTCTCCCCATCACTTCTGCTGCCAGCACGCTCCTGTCCTCTTCAGAACATGGAAGCGTTTGCACCATGCTCGTGATATAACTCCTGGTTGACCAGCACTAACCCACCTTTCCTGGATCTCCAATCCTTCCTGACCCAAATTACACTTAAGGCCGATTTATTATACCTCATAAACTCCTTGAATACTCTGAAAAAAGTTGACATTGTGCTCTTGCACCTTAAACACTACAAGAAACATGAGACCCACCTTCCATGTGGAGGTTTGTACGTGGGTCTTTGTGGCAAAGAAACCTCTGCAGACCCCTTAGTGCATATGGTTGCTGTGCAATACTAGTATTAGTCAAATAATTAAGAACTGGTTGCTCACACAAATGCCAGAGCTGGGCTCATTTTTGCTGTGCTCCAGGGGTTCTTGTTTCTAGACATTCCCATGAATTAAGCTGAGCAAGCTGGCAGGGGAGAAAGAGTCTCTGAATGTTGGCATGAAAAGCCCCACCGCAAATTCAGCTGGCATTGTCCTTCAGCTTTGAAAGTTTTAAGCCCTTCAATTAGGGAGAAATGACAATACCCAGAGTGGGATTCCTTTGCTCTTATTTTGGCATGTAAAATTGAGATGTCTGACTTCAGATGAACTAGTCACCATCGGCTCCCTTTATTGACGATGCAGAGACACAGGAAGAATCAGAGTGTGATTCAAGCTACAATAGCATATGAGAGAGGTCAGATGAATCACAGACTGTAAAAGAAGCTGAAGCTGCATGGCCAGACATAAAATTCCACATTTTAGATGTCTAAAATTAAGTGAGATGAATTCCACTCCTGTGACTCAGGTGGTCGATCGCACAATGCAATGACAAACTGACCATGCTGAGTAATGCGACTCTGATTCCATGCTTACCTTCACCCCTGACTCTTTTCCTGCCCCTGTAAAGCTGCAGCAGTGTCCTGTTGACTCATTTCTTAGCCCTCAATGACAGGACTATGCAAGGCAGCATATTGCTGGCCACTGGGCACGTGTTTGTCTTCTGGGGGACCAATGATGTGGTCTGACCTTGTGCTTCCAGTTGTCTGTATTTTCTCTCCTCCAAGAGAAGGCATCTTTGAATTAATAAAATGCGCTAGTGAGTAAAGCAGCAGGCAAAATTGAAGGAGCTCAAGACTGTGATGCTGAGAGGTCAAGAACAGGCTGAGGGCTCATACTGACTGGGGAAGCTGGGGAAGAAGGCCTGGGAGGAGGGCAAGGAGAGGAACACGGTGGTCATGAGCCAGTGAACACGAGTCTTTTCAAAGATGGAAATCCTCTACCACAGGATAACATGAGAAAACCCTAGAATTATGGAAAATGAAACTGAAAGGCAGACTTGGAGGCATTATGTAATCTACCCCAGTGGAGGAGTTCATTCTCAGGTTCCCAATGCCAGTCAATAAAAGAGTGGTGGTCTTACTAGAAGGGTGTAGATACTTTCCTGCTTATTTCCTGATGCCTTGGATCTGTCTCCAGTGGTTCACATGGTTTATTGTGCAATGAGCAGTGTTGCCTCCCTGTGAGCTCCCTGGGATTTTATTCTCACAGTGCATTACTAGAAGTTCTTTCACAGTTTTCCCTAGAATTCCCTGGCTAGGTTATTCCCTGGCTAGAATATTCCCCAGCTGGGAAGCAGGATTAACAAACAGATGGGCCCTCCTGCTCTGAACCTCAAGGGCACTTCATTGACGCCACACTGCTCTAGGACCTTGCTTCCCCAGTGGGAATCTGTTTCTTGTTCCCTGTGACATGTGGCAATCCTCTGCGTTTGAGATCTGAAATAGATGTGCCAGACTGTGAAAGGGAAAAGTGCCTTGGGCAGGGCAGATTGGAGAGAGCTGGCAGGGACCAGAGTCACAGGATGGCTCTTGGGTGAATCTTGCTTCTTCTGACAGAGAGAGGAGGACACGGCTCAGGGCTGTGCTTCTCCCTCTGAGCCAAGGATGTGAAGAAGCTGTGCATGTGCCTTTGGGGCTGCAGTTCCAGCTGTGCAGCTAACGTCAATGTACAGATCAGGAACAGGATAGTGCTTGCTATAAAGAAGGGGAAAACAGAAGCTGAATAGGTGATGGTAGTGGTAGGCAGCATGGCCCAGGAAGAGAAAATAGCTTTGCAACTGGTACTAACCCTGACAAGCTCAAATCCAGATATAACATGCTCAGTGAGAAGCCTCTGATAGGATGGAGACCCCCTGATGCTGAGAGGCAGCCAAGTTTTCAGATGGGATTGAAAGTGGCCTCTTGAGACACTGAATCCTCTCCTGGCTAGTGCCAGCACTGTCTGCGAGTCTCTGCAAACAACAAGGGAAGGGGGGAGTCCTTGAGATGAGCCTGAGCTCCTTTGCCCATGGTCTGGGCTAGCTCCTGCCTAGAAATCATATAGCCAAGTAAATGCAGTCATTTGTCTTAAGTGCTCAGTGCTGAGTGACAGGGCACGCTGACCAGGGGCCTGCTGCACCCGTCTCCTATTAGAAGGTCCTTAAAGCCAGAAAAGGCTTGCTTCTTTTACAAAGCCTAAGAGACCTTGAATAGTTTAAATCATACTAGCTATTAGTACAGCAATAATTAAAAAATGATGAATGCTCCAGAGGGATGTGCTCAGTAGCTTCATGACCTTGCTGCTCAGAATTGTCCCCTCCTTTCTGCTCATAACCCTGGTGTTGCTCCAATTAACCTTCGAACTACAGAACAGATCCTCATAATTCCAAAGAGATTTCCATGCCAATCTAGTGGAGACTTATGGGAAACTGCAGTGCCTTACATTGCTTAAAAGCTGGTCGGGATGGGAAAAACTCCTTCCCATTTCCGCATTCTTTATAGCTTTGAGATACTGAATGTTTGGTATAAATGTGTGTTAGGTGGTGTGTTAGCCTGTGGAGATGCCTGAACTTTATCCTGAAACACATATAGGGTGCGAGAAGCATTATTCATCCCTACGTGCTGTACCTGCTCAAGTGGGCACACCTTGTTCGGTCAGTGGGTGCTGAAGACACGTAGCAGTGAGGAAATTTGGATCCTAGAGGAATGGGGCAACCCTGCCTAAAGTGCCAGTGGTTTGTGGTACTGTCAATTAAACTTCAGTCACCTGAAATGCACTCTGAGATGCTCAGTGTGTTGAGAAATCAAGCCATTTTATGACGTCTCGTGGTAGGCAGCAAAAGAACTGAGACTCTCTGGAGGTTTGGCCTTTGTGTCCAATTGCTCTGTAGTCTACGAGCTGTGGGCTAAATGATGTGTCTTTAAAAGGCACCAAAATCCTTGTCCAAATGTTCTTGTCTCACAGCGGTACAATTTGAGTGGCTATTGCTGGGTTTGCTTTGCTGCCTAAAGGAGAGCAGGATCTGGCCCAGAGGGGAGGCTGAGAAAACCATCTCCACCTGAAGGTGTCAGCCCAGGCAGAGGAGTTAAGCTGGCAGGAGAACTGCCTTGACGCAGGCAGTGAGTTGCACGTAGAGATTTGGAGCAGTTCAGTCCGTGCTCTTGTGTGTTTGTGTCTCCCCTCAGTTCCCACGCCTCTGCACTTCCTTGTTTAGCCCAGGCCCGGAAGCAAAACTGCTGAAATGCAAGGAGGAAAGTTATTCTCATGGTGTTTCCAGCCCAAACAGAACCAGGAGGGAGAGAGGAAATCTCATGAGAAAGCTTGACAGATTTCCAGCCCAGTCCCACTCAGGGCCATGGAGCTTCTGGTGTCTCATCTGAGCCTCTGGGTCCGGAGCTCTCACCACATTTCCAAGTGCCAGGAAGTCCCACAGCAGTGGATTGACAGTGATACTGATGTCCAAGACCTTCCTGCAGTCCCATGGAGCTCAGCTTTACTCTGTTCCAGCCCAGATTCAGTGAGGAACAGTGTATTTGCTGCTTGTTCCCACCATGGATGAGGATGGTGAGGCTGTAGGTGACTTCTGCAAGCCAAAGGTGTTCCTGGTGGCTGTGAAGGGAGATGGAGATGCTTCTTTCTGGAAGCACTGCCTTCACACTTAGGCAGGGCATTCGGGAGATAACCAGAGACTTTGAGTGGAAAAGAAAGCTCAAAGTCTGGTTGTAAAGTCTGCTCTGCACTGGAACAGGCATTGGCATCAGACTTCTAGGTATCTCTCCTCAGATATCTCCACATTTCCCCATGTGAGGTATGTTGTCCATCAAGTGGTTGGTTGAAGGGCACTGTTCTGGAGTAGCTCTTTTGAATGCAAAGTCCTAGAAGGTTGCACCACCACAGCTTCTTCTGTCTTGCTGATGGTCCACTGTGTGGGAGTGGGGAGTGTCAGGGTAGAAGACAGATCCTGCACCAAGGAACTGTCAAACATCACACTAGGAGATGCTAAGAGCAAGAAGCACTGCTGGTCCTTGGATGGTGCCTGGTGACGCCACGATGGTCAGCTCTGACATTGCTGTCTCAGTGCAACCCTAATCTGCACTCTTGCCCAGGCCCTCTGCATACTTGGTCCTCTTTACCTTGATTCCCTTCCCAGCAGCAGCCTGTGCTGGTTAATTGCAGACTACATTGAAACAACAACAACAACAACAGAAAAATGTTTCCTCATGTATTTGGCTTTAAATTTATCATCCCTTGCTGCCACTGGATGATGGTGGTAATTAGGAGTTTGCTGCATCCCCAGCTTTTATTCTGCAGCGCAGTCAATGCAGCAGCAATTAATCCCCTGGCAAACACAAGGGAGGTGAATACAGCAGTGCTGGGGACAGAGATAATCTTGGGATAATTTATAATTGCAAAGCCATGCTCAGAGTGGGAAAGACCTCCGGGAGTTGCTTTGTTTTTCATTTCAGAGGGAAGGCGGACTGACTGACAGAAGGCTGGCTTATTTGTCCTGTTGTTTGCATTGGACCACTTCAATTTTTCTGGCACCAAGGGACTGGATTTGGGATGAATTTTATCTCACTTTAGGGGAGCTGCGCAGCGTCTACTAAGTCTCAGCTGAGCAGGGGGAGAAATACAAGCTCTGATTCCTCCCTGTTGTAACTGTGAGCAGCTTGCCCCAAAGCGGTAGGGAAAAAAAAACAAAAAGCAACAGGAGGGCTGGGATTCATGCTTGCTATCTTACAGATCCCTAAAGAAGTTCTAGGAGTGATGCTCTGCCTTTTCTTTGGTTGTATATGGACCCAGGGAGCCGGCTTTTAATGTAGGTGCTTCAGTCAGGTGTGTTTAAAAATTCCCCCAAGGCTGCTTTAGCAGGGATCTCAGTCACATCACAAGGTACAAAGAAAGCTCTTTGCACACATAAACCCTGCAGGTTGCTGGTGGAGGGAGACAGCGGCACCCTCAGCTCATTCTTCATTGCAGTTGTATTTTCTTCTTCCTCCTCAGCCTGGTCTTTGTGGGAATGGTTGCTCTCCCAGGAGGGCAGGGGTATGGGCTTGGCTGGGAAGAGCTGAAGAAATCCTGGGTTCCCGTTTCTCCAACGATTCAAACACAAGTTGTTTCAAACATGATTACAGCACTGTAATCTATTCCCATTGCTTTTTTCCTCCTAGGGGGTGACTTTGCAAGGAATGATGGAAGTTTCTTTGGGTTAGAAAGGAGATTTCTGTCAGTCCTCATCCTACTTTCATTAACTACCGCAAGAATCAGTTTTTGTACATCACACCTCTGGGTTAGTCAAGTGTTAACCATTGAGATTGGGAGGTCCTGGGAGAGCAGCTAGTGTCCACCATAATCAGCTTAGGTTCATCCTTATTCCTTATTCTTCTTTATTTTTTTAATGGTTAGAGAGGGGGGTTTCCAAGAGGATGTTAGAGAAGAAGAAAGCAGGAGGATGCTTTGCTGTCAGCCATCACAATCCATCACAGCTGAGAGCCCCAGGCCTACCCAGGCAGTGGCACCCACAGTTGCTGTGGGCTGATGGACAGTCCAGAGTGTGAGAGCAGGATTTGGCTCATGTGTTCTCCCTTTGAGACTTGGAAGACCTTAGTTTTATGTGAATCCATTTCACAGGTGCTCTCTGGAACAGATAAGCATCATGGGCTATTTTTTAACCCACAGATGAAGACATTTAGGCTCAACAATGTTATGGACCAGAGCCAAAGTTACACATGCCTGTAGTGAAGTTGGTGGTGTGTTACTTGTGTGCTTAAAGTGTTGTCTTAGGGTCTGATGGACTAGGGTTAGGAATGAGATCCCAATACTCACTGAAGGCAGTGGGAAGATTTAGCACATATGTGCAGGATTTTAGATAGGGTGGGGTTTTTTTTTCCTGGTGACCTGTAACAGGGTTGTTTCATGATGAGGATCAGGGATAATGATGATGAATTTCATGAAGGTATGATGTACAGACACAGTAAAGAGGGATTAGCAGAGGCAGCAGGGAAAATATGGTAGGAAACATCTAGTCCTACAAAGAACAAGCAAGAGGCAGACAATCAAATGACCTCTTTACAAACATGTGATAGGTACCAAGGAGATAGGTAGCAGTCATTAGGGACTGGTCGAGGAGAAACTTTCAGGTCAATCAAATTATCTTTGTAAGAGTTGTTCTGAAAAGGGGATGTGCAGTAGCTGTCACCTGCCTTGGTTCCAGCAAGGCTTTCATCGTTGATCTTCTCCTAAAAAGCTAAAGCATATGACTTAGCGGCTTGTTAACATGGCCTCCAAGAAGGGAAGGTGATGGTGAGCGTAGGTGGGTAGATGAATTAATGAATACAGAGGAAATTTATTCAATCTGCAGGACATGTAGAGTCAGGAAGGTCTGAGGAAGGCACCGAAGGATGAAACTGGGGTGAAGGGTGGCCTCAACACCGGGGAGGAACTGCCTAGAAAAATTAGGATGAGATTCAGTCGGGAGATGCGTGGGGTGGAATGAGGCAGGAACATCCAGCTGCACAAATACAGAATGGGGAACAACCGGTTGGGCAATGGGTTACCAGGGGAATGTGAGTCAGGAAATCCACCCTCTTCTGGAGGGAGAAAAGAGCATTCTGGGAGGTGTAAACAAACATATAGCCTATCCTGAAACTCAAAGTTTACCACTCAGAAGTGGGGCAATGTATTTCTGGCTTTATGTTTAGAAAAGTGTGATAGAAAGACCTGGGAAATATGACCTAGGAGGAAAGGTTTAAAAAATTGGGGTTTTTAGCTTAAAGAGGAGAAGTCCAGTCTCCCTGGGTCATCATGATGGTCTTTGTGATGCAAAGGGCTGCTGTATACCAAATACAAACATTGATACTGGCTGTTGAATTTCTATTAAAAAATGTATGCTGAATTCTCCTGAGTTAAAATGTAGCTCAGTTAATAGAAGAGGCCATTCCTCTGGGAACTGGAACTGCATACACTTAATTAATGATAATGAACACTGGGGGATATATCAGAGCAGACACAAAGATTTGGACTGCAAGGTGTTCCAGCAACACTTACCTCACTACGGACATCTGCGATTTGATAAAGCAGTTGCCAAACAGGGGTGGAGAGAAGTGCTAATTATATAGAATACAGTAACTTCTATTCCTGCCTTTGTTCAATGTGATATTCATCATCAGCTGAAACCTCTTGGGAACTTTGCTCCTTTCTTTTATTGAACCTGGCTGTTTAATGGCTATTCAAACAGGGCTATATTATTCTTTCTGAAATAGCATGCCCGGTAAATGAACTTATATTTTTCTGTAGGTCTTAAATCCAATCTGTTATGAATTAGTTTGCAGTTCCAAATGGCTTGAGCAACATGAAGCAATGTTTTGGTAGGTGGGTTGTTTTTCTGCCTGTCTGTGCCCCTGCAGATGTGAATAGATAAATCGGGGTGTGGAGTGTTTGTCCTCATTGAACAAGTGGAATGGTGAGGACAGGGAGCAGCCGTAGTGAATATTTCTCTGGTGAGTGGTGAGTAGTGCTTCTCCTTAGACACCTATGAGCGCATGGTGTTCTCCAAGGATGCAACCAAGGCCACCTGGGGCTGCAGGCATGAGGCCTTGCACTGTGATAAAAAGAAATATTCTTGGCTTCCTTGAGGCTGTTGTCCCTAATAAAATGAAGAGGCATGTGAAATGTTTACTGTGCCATGGACTTACTGTCCAAATGCTGCTCAGGTGGTACCAACAGAGGAGAACCCCATGGTGCCCAGTCTCAAGACCCTTCTAGGATAAGTCATAGGGCTGTCCAACACCTGATCAAGGAGGAGCATCTTCAAGCTGTTGCCCAAGCCTTTGGTAGCCTTACTGGGCAAGTGGCATCTCAGAACTAGGAGTGGTAGTGATGGCAGCAGATTCCTCAGATGCTTGGGCTGCTCTGCTGCTGGCTCTTCAGACACCAGGGAGAACTGCACAAGATGACAACCCTTAGAGGTGTAAATAGGAATGCAACAAATGAATGGTGTTTAGAAATCAGCACAAATCAATTTTAAGACAGGTAAGTACCAGCTTTCTACACTGTGAGCTGTTGGGTCATATTTGTAAGAGTCTGTCCTCCATTGCCAGAGGACCAGAAGCTCTGGTGTGCACCATGGTGTGCTTTAACATTAAGCGTGTGCAGAAAAGCAACACATTTCCTAGGCTCTTTTCTCTCCCTTTGCTGGAGATCTTCACCCTCTGAGCTACTCTGAGATAAAACAGCAAGGGGGGAAGGCTGCAGCCCATCCTGCATCTCACGCGGTCCCCATAACAGCAACACTGTGCTCTGGCTTTTGTTTGCTGGTGGCAGTGGAGAGAGGTTGACAGAGCCTTGGCCTCATTGTCCTGCTCCTCCTCCTGTTCTTCATCCCCAGAAGCTGGGACTTCCTGTGGTTTGGCAGGAGCTCTGTAAACATGTTCCTCAAAGTGCCTCCCCCTCTGCTTGCCACTGCCGCACGCCCTTGCAAGAGAGGAAATGCTGCAGCCGGGAATGTGGAAGGGGATTTCCATGGATTTTAATGAGGTTGGCCTCCTTCACCCATCCACGGGACTGGGGGATGCCGGGATTCCTCTTGCTGGCCGTGGTTGGCCCTGGGAGAGATCCTGCCCCACTTGGTGTAGGGCTGGGACAGCACCCAAATGGTACTAGGGGTGTTTCCCAGCGTGGGGCTGCTCCACTGGCTTCATCCCAACTTTGTAGCCTGGTGGCTGCCCTCCAAGGGTTTTACCTTCCTTTTGCAAGGGAGCGGGAAGGCAAAAGCAGCCCTTGGAAGAGAGGTCGTGTGAAGGAGGCCTTCAGCCAGGGGAGTATGCGTGGGGGAGTGCAGAGCACCCTGGTTGTCTTACAAAATGTGGTGGTCCAGGCACCTCTATGTCACCTCTGGCTGCTGTCCCCTATGAGAACCCATCCTCTGGCCATGGTTGTGTGGCAGAGGCTGTCTAAAATCCATACGACTGTATGCTCTGTTTGCTGAATTAGGGGTGCATCCCAGTGGGGACCAGTCTCCAAACCCTTCAGCCCTGCCAAAGGGGTGCCCAGGGCATGGGCAGTGCTAGCTGGCATGGGTCATCAACTGTGTATAGCGTTAAACTTTTAGCTCTGGGATCATCTCGTGAGTCCTGGCTCTGCTGGGTTACAGCCAAACGCCTACCTCTGTCCCGCAAGACCGTTGGGGCTGCGGACACCCTTCTCCTGTCCCACCTCTTCCAGGTTGAGGTAACAGATCCTGAGCTGTGAACATTTCTCCTGACGCTGGGAGCATCTCCAGGTGATGTGACCTCTGGAGATCCCCCCAACTTGAATCACCATCCCTCGAGTGTAGGGGGTGAACGGGCTTTGCATGACTTTCCCATGTAGGGACCAGGAGAGGGGGCCAGGCAGTAAATGCAGTGCATGGGTGACATCTAATGTCATATTAGGGTAACACAGGCTGTTTTTCCCAAGCTTAATCCTACCGATTGTAGGGGTTTAGGAGGGAGCAGGAGGATCAGGCCTATCTGGCTCTAAAGGGGCACCTTCTTCCTGGTGGGAAAAGAAGGATCTTTTGCTTTCAGGCAGCAAGAAACAGGTCACAGCGTTTCACTCTCGGCTTCATGCCATGCTAGGGAGCTGCAACCCTGTCATCCTCCTCTGCACGGACCTAGCCTGCTCTGCAGTGTGTGCATTCCAGTGTGACCTGCCCCAGATTCTCCTGCTGTGTGACTTTCACCCTTCCTTGGTGGCATTTGAACACCTCGGTTATGCTAGGCTGCCTCTTCTTTCCCACCTCTTCCACGTCTCCATGCCCACTGGCTCTGCCCCACAGCTGTAGCAGTAATTAGCTCATCAAGGCTAATTTTTCACAGGCAGAAGAGACCTCACCAGCTTGTTTTTTAGGGAGGGTAAGTTCAAATGGCTCTCTCTTCTCCAGAACATTCTGGGGAGGGGTGGGATGGGTGAGAAGGGTGTTTGAAGGTTTTACTTAAAATGTGGGGTTTTGATCTAGAAATGACTTTGCACTTGGAAAGCTCAGTTTGTGTTTTGAAAGCAAGAGGCTTTAAAGTATCTTAAGGGACATTTCGGGACTGTAAGAAGACTTTTGGCTTGATTAGATCCACTTTTCAAAAACTAGCATTAATGATTGACTTTTAGTATTGCTTTGTGAGAGTGTGGGTGGGTGAATACCTATATATACATGTAGAAATACTTAATTTAAAAAACTTTTGCAAGGCAGGAAAGAGCAGTGAAAGGGCTCCTTGATGCTGTCTCTTCCAGGAGTTTGGGAAGAGCTCCTCATCTTTACTGCTACCACACTGGAAGATGTCCAGGCCAAGAACTGTTCCCATCTCCCTGCTTTGTTAGGTCTTCACAAATTGTCACTAATCAGCAAGACTCTCCCTCCAGCCTCTCTTTCTATAGACTGAACAACCCCCCTGCTTCTCAAAAGACATAGACCCTTCACCAGCTTCATTGCCCTTCCCTGTCTTGCTCCAGAACCTCAATGTCTTTCTTGTAGGGAGGGACCCAACTTGACCCCACCGTAATTTCTGGTTGAACTTGCACAGATCTATTTACGTGGCGGCCTCTCCTGATGTGAAAAAGGGGGATGTCAGAGAACCAGTTACTTTTCCAAATATATAAATGTTCATTTGGGCACATTGTGGCTTGGATCCTCTATTTTGTAACACCTCTTTGCTCAGTGAAAGGCCTGTCTGCCACCCAAAGTCCCTTCTCCATGAATGAATTTGGTGACGTCTGTAACCTTTGGTCCTTCCCCAAACCATTCCTGGTCTTGAGCCAGGGCCTGATTTTTGGTCAGAAGGTACATAGCATATCTTGTCTCTTGTTCCTTAGTCTAAGTTCTTTCTTCTCCTTCCCTGTTTCCAAAACCGGGTGATTTCCCTCATCTTGCCTGCACCAGCCTAGACCAGTGATGAACTCGTCCCCAGCTCCCTGGTTCCAGGGCGTGGGTCCAGGTGCTGCACCAGAGCCACCAGGGTGGCCCTGCTCCTGCTGGTGTGACCACATTAGATTTGTGGCACAAATCAAAGGGTAGACAAAGATGTACAGCTCAACCCAGATAGTTTATCAGCCCAAAATAATGGGAATAACATGTTTTGTATTTTTTTTCCCCAGCGTCCGATGCTGATTGGAGGCTGGAGCCGTCACTTCCCTGGAGGCTGTTAGAGAGGTAAATTAATTTGTTAGTGTTTATATTTTCAGAAACTGCTGCAGCACCTTGGGGAGCCACTTACAGCCCCATCAGTGGTTCATTGATGCAGTGGCTCGTTGAGCCCAGGAAAACAAGCACCATTAGGGCCAAAACAAACCCCGACTGTTCCTCCCCTGCATAATGATAGTAATTAGTGCTTGCTGGCACTTTGCAAGCTTCAGTTAATTATTCCTTGGAGCTTCCTCTGGGAAGTGGCTATTTTTAGTGCATTTTGCACACAGGGAAACTGAGGCAGCAGATTTAAGGCTGTTGCAGAAGGGACAGAGATGGGGACAGAGGCCAGCGCTGTGGCTGTGGTCCTGACCATGGCCTCTGATTCTCCGTTTGCCCTAAGTCTGATGAAGCTTGTTTGACTTGCACAGTCAAATCACGTATTTCCTCGTGCCAGAAGGCTTATTTGAATTGGAAACAGCAATTCTATTTTTTTTTTTTTTCAAAATGGGCATTTGTCTTACCCCACCAAACAAAACATGTTTGGTTTTTTTTTTTGCCTCCAAACGGGCCATTTTTGGAAAATGAAAATCAAGGATATTTTTGGCTTTCCTGTTGCTGTTCTCTTAGGCCCCCTTTTCAAGGCGAAACTGAAGAAACTAAGAAAAGGGTACAACTGAAAATGTCCAAATGTGCGCACACACACATAAAAAGGGGGCTAAAAATGCTTCATGTGCAGAAGGTCATTGGGACCAAAACCCTTGTTCCCTCAAAGCCTGAAATACGCTATAAAGATGCTGAATTCTTCCCTGATGGTTCTTAAGCAGCTCCAATATTTTGCATGGCAAGTTCTTTTTTTAAAGCCAATCATTTATTGCTCCTCATCTGGGTTTTTTCACTGGGGTTTTACTGTCCCATACAGACCCTTAGTTGGTGGAGAGGACAGAGGTTTGGTAGATTTGTGTAGGTAAGTGAAAGAATTACATATATGCCTGCTTTGCAAAGATGCCAGGCACAACACTGTAATTTTACCATTAGCTTTGCAATATATGAGGTTTTTCTGATGCTTCCAGCTCCTGGGACCCTCTAATGCATGACATTCTCAGGTTTCATGATCAAAAAGTAAATTCTCTCTGAGAACTGCAAGCTAGAAATACAGCAGAAAGCCAAGGGTAAGACACCAAGGTTGTTGCTGCTGCTGTTATTATTCATAAATATCAAATTCTCTTGTGGGTTTTCAAGCCGGGCATGAGGGTTTTAAAACCCGACTCAGGATTTTTCGGTATCCGGAGCTGATTTTTTCAGTGTCTGAGTGCCAGTCACCATCAGCACAGCCTAGCACAGGTTATAATTTCCATCAGCTCTTTTCTTTCTTGGCCCATAGGCTGATAAATATGACACTGCTGATCACTAATGAAACACATGAATCCGAGGGTTCATATACCCAGCTGCAAAGTTTTCACTAACCTGGGCTTTTTTACCAAACAAGCAGCCTTAAATAGGGTTGCTACTTATTTCCAAAAGTGTAACAGCTTTTCTATAAAATTAGCTTTTCAGTTAATTAACAGGCTATGGCATTTTGCTGAAATTATAATACATGCAACACCCCCCTCAGACGTATGTACTTAGGATTCAGTGTACATATCTGTCTGTCTGCCCTCTCCTTTCTGTGGTCTTCATATCTCTGGTGCATAAGTGTCTGCCAAAATCCTTCAATCAAACATCTGCCTCCTCTAGAAAAATCAAGGCCATGCAGGAGGCCAGTAGAGCTAATTTCTTTGCAAATGACCCGTCTCTTTTCAAGGTGCTTGTCCTGGTTTGAGGATAAAACAGAACCAATTTTCTGTTCAGTAATTTAACATTTTTTTTCATCCGGGCCTCTTCTAACTAACTAAACCCTGAAATTAACAGCATATTGTTCTGAAACTGTTCACTCTCACAGTGCTGAGACCTGATTACACCAAGGGATGATGAGCAGAGAGGCCCTTGCTGGTATTTATTGCTAGAACAACCAAGGGCAGGGAATTTTGTTATTTGCCCCTTTGGAGGGTTGGAAGTGGAAAAGCGTAGAGGTGTCACACCTGTGGGGAGGAGCAGACAGGACAGGTGACCCAAAATTGACCAACAAGGGTATTCCATCCCATCTGTATTGTGCTCAGTATAGAAGCTGAGAGATCAAAAGGTCAACTCTCTTTCTTCAATGGCCGATATCTGAGGAGGACCCTGTCTGTTTGTTTGCCTTTGACCCCCATCTAAGCATTCCTGACTCCAGATCTGGAATCCAGCTCCTGTTGGTCACCAAGTCCAGCCTGAGACTTTTCCTGCCGGTGATGTGACCGTCATCCTGGGAGCTTGATACGGTTTTGTGTACACTGAATTTTTTTTTCTTTTTATTATTTCATTATATTTTTATTAGTTTAGTTTTTTTCTTTTCTAAACTCATAAATCTCTTTAATCTCTTCCCCTCCTCTCTTTTTCTTAGGGGGTGGGTGGGTGAGTGTGGCTGTTTGTAGCTACAAAAATCCTTCAGACCTGATTGTCTTTACAGTATGTCACCAAATTGTGACCTCAGTCCTGAATCCTCTGCTTTGGCCTCATGGGAGGTTGTGAAGGTCCTGTTAGCGCTGATAAGGGTTTGGGGAAGACAAGGAAGTTGCTAAGCCCTCCTACTGGAGAGCAGACACGCCTGTCTTGTAAAGAGATGGTGCTTCTCCTGCCTTGAAAACATCCTTTATCTGCTCCTTTCCCCTCCCTCCCCATTGATGCTTCCAGATGGAGTTTGGGTTATTTTCCTGGTCCATTGTTATCTGCTCATCCAGAGCTTGCCTTGGAAGAGGTGACTTGATACCTCCCAGCTGCCTCCTTCCTCAACACCTCCTTCAGTCAACACCACCACCTTGCCTCTCTGGAACACCTTCACCTCTTCATGGGCACTCTTCCCAAGGACAAAGTTGTGGGCAATGAAACAACATTTCTCCCAGGAAATGTCCCCTAGAAACTGTTTTAATATCGGAGAAGTTACTTGCGGTTCCAAAAGGGAGAAGAGTACCCTCTTTCTGGGTGATTTGAGCTTCGTGCCATTTGCTGCATTCCTTGAGACTGGTGCTGCTGGCACACCTTTGTGGCATGCGATGGGAGGCCAGCAAAGGTTTCCACCATCGAAGTCACTTGTTTGGGCGTATGTGATCAGAAAATGCTAAACCTCGCACCCCTGGATGTTTGCAAATTTGAGAGGAAACCAGAACCAAGGAAGGCTGGTGCTTGTCTGAAGCCATGGAAATGGTTTCACAAGGAGCATCCCTCACACCCCTGACTGTGCCTCCCTTTAAACCCTCTTAGACTTTTCCTTAGAGCCCAAGCAATTCCTGCAAACCTCAAGGGCAGGTGAGAAGATGAAGTAGGGTATGAAAGGGCTGTTGAGGTGGGACAGCAGCTCTGAGAAGACCTCTTGAAAAGGGGCCATATTTTCAGATTTGGAGGAAGACTTGGGCAAGAGGTGCTGGTAGATGTTGGCAGGATTCTGCTGTTGTCCCTTGCTTAGAGCAGGAGATGATTTAGAGCATGTGAATCTACCCATGTCAGGGATGGAAAAAGTCATTGTTTCTCACAGAAGTGTTCAACAACGTGCCAGCTGGTGGTCACCAGGGTTGGTGGAGTTGTGATACAACATGGCTCAGAAGACACTCCAGTCCATTTCTCAGCCTGTGGTCCTTTGAACAGATCAGGGATTAAACGTCTCATTAAGAAGAGGATTTGAAGTGTTATCCAGGGGATGGCAACTGGTTCTCCACCCCTCTCCAATGTGCAAATATCCCATTAAAGGAGCTGTATTGGAGAGCAGAAGGAATTGGTATAGTGCAGTATTTTTGCTCATCAGGTTTCTTCAAGCTTATTTCTTTCCAGCCTATAAGTAGAGAGAGGCTAAATTGCTATTTGAAATGTTATTTTGCAATGTTATTCTGCAATTCAGTATTTGTATTTTTTTCTCCTTCACTGTCCCAATTACATTCCTATTTCGAATGCTGCATGTTTATAGGTTATTTTAATCATGTTGACTTGCTAGTTTATGGGTTTGAGTACTTCTTTGCTCTTCTTTTTTGGAGAATAAGAACTACAGTAACCAATTTTCTTACTGCAAAAGGAGCCTGTCTATATGTCTATTTAGATGGAATGGCCTTGATTGCTTTTTCCTCCACACACCTCCCCCCCCCACCTGTCTGGGTGTAGAGATAATCCTCAGACACAATCTGTCCGATTCTTCCTCCTATATTTCCTAATTTTTATCAACAGGTTTCTCAGCTGCCACTGAAGGTAAATCAGAATTCCCTGGGGCAATTTTGTTATTATCTCCAGAATTAAGAGCCGACTCCTTGATGTGGAAATCCACGTATCTTGTTAAAGATAAGGACACCTCTCAAAGGAATAATTTCCTGATTTATTTTAGGTAGAAAATGAGATTAAAGTAAGAAAAAAAAATGAATAAAACCAACAACTCCTTTCTCCAGGCTTTCTATTGTAACCTGCACAGCTGATGTCTGACCTTTTCTGTGCTTGCAAAGGAGGAGGTAGAAGGATGTAGGTGCCATAGCGGTGGCGGGCACAGGGGAGAAAAACAGGTAGTGTGTGAAGGACAGACAAGGGTTTGGCTAGCCACCAAGGATGCCAGTGCTTAATTTGCAGGCCCACTTTGGGATTGCCCCAGTGAGTCTGCAAGCTGCTTTTCGTTTCCCCATGCCCCTGTTTTGGAGGTGTAGCAGTAGGTGTTGTCAGGTTGTTGTTGGAGACCTGCAGCAGTCAGACCGAGGCTGTGTTTGCATGTAGGTGAACCATGTTCCAGGTTTGTTCTCGGAGCAGGTTCAGGGATTCAGCAGTTCCAGCTGACGTGTTTTGGAACGGGAACAAGCTTTCACAGGCAGGTCCTGGATTTGTGCCCAGAAATGGGGCCGGGTGGACGTCAGCAGTTTTGGTTCAGGGAGGAAGGTCGTGTGAAACTGCCTCTCAGATCTGCCCACCCTTGTGCTTGCTGTTGTTTGCGGCCAAACCCAAAGACCTGGAGCGAAGGGCAGAGTTTTGCCTGCGTGGTGCCCAGGATTTACATCCTCTCTTGGGAGCCTGCTCCTGCAGGAAGACCTACTGGTTGATGTATAGGGAGTACGATCGCTTCCTCCACAGAGTACAGGTTGACATGTTCTGAGGGGACACCCATTGATGTCTAACTCTGATGCGTAGGGGCTCTTGGGCTGGTCCTGCACAGCTCTCTCCTTCCCCAAGAAGATCTCTGCACCTCCCCGCCCCCACCTCCAGTTTCACAACACGAGTGCCTGCTGGGCAGATTCATGTTTTCACCTGCTTCCCGGAGTCTGTTTTCTTAACCAGTAGGTTTCACTGCTAACCCAGCAGCCACAGGCTACTTTTGCTCCTTTACTGGGTGTTTCTGGTTATGGCTTAGAGTGCTTAAGGGATGGAGAAAGGCACAGCAGCTGTGAGGTGGATTCAATGAGTAGCAAACAGGAGATGCTTGCTGTGAGTGTTGTGTGATTGCAAGTTTTGATGGACAAGTTCAAGAGAACATAGGAAGTGTGCAGACTTCGAATCACAGAATTGGCTACATTGGAAGGGACCATTAAGATCATCGAGTCCAACCATCAACCTAACACTGACAAAAACCACCATAGACCATGTCCCTCAGCACATCTACCCAGCTTTTAAATACATCCAGGGATGGCATAATTTCCATGGGTATCCTGTCCCAATGTTTAATAACCCTTTCAGTGAAGAAATTTTTCCTAATGTCCATCCTAACCCCTTTCCTCACCATTTCCGCTTGTCCTATCACTTGATACTTGGGAGAAGAGACATCCACCATCCTTGGGTGAGTTCTGGATACCCAGCAATGCAGATTCCTGACCTTCTCTGAGATGAAGGTGGGAAGCTGAAAAAAAGCATCTCTTTCCACCATGATAACTATTTTTCTGTTTTATTAACTCAGTACATCCAGTTTATTGCCCAGTAAAAGGGAGCATACTCTCCTTTTCCTCATTTAATTAGCCAAAATTGCTTTATTTGCCAAATAAACCTCTGCTATGAACACATAAACTGTCTTTGATATAGATTTTCACCCCCAGTAGTTGATCTATGAGCCAATAAAAAAGTGTACAAACCTTTAATCAACATGAAAGGGAAAGACATATGATTTTTCTTTGAATAACTCATGGGGGAATTTTTCCCCTATGTTTCTGCCTAATGCACTAGTTGTGTCTGTTCAGGCAACGTATAACAAAGAGGGTATGAAGAAGGCGGGGTTTTTTTTGCTGCATGAAGAGAGAAGTTTGGCATGTTGTTTTGGAGGTGAAGAGGAGGAGACATCCAGGTCAACCCTACAAAGCATGAGGTTGATCTGACTACAGTGCAGGCATCTCCACCTCTCCATGAGCTTCTTTGTGCTTGCCATTGAAGTCAATGGAGCTTAGGCAAGACTCAGCGTTGGGCTGGAAGGATGGAGTTATCCAGCTGTGGGATCTGGCTTAGACACTGGAGATACAGGCTATCCTCCCCGTGTGAAGCAGTGGCGAGTCAGCTCCAGGGGGCTGATGGGTGACACCTACTCCACTGCTTGACACCACTGAGCCACAACCCCAGGGACTGCAGGCTAAAGATTGCTATTCTTGAAGCAGGAGATTTGAGTGGGTGAGGGCTATTGTGCCTTTTTTAGCTTCCCGGATATCTCCTTGGTCTGAACTTCTTTTAAATGGGCCAGGTTGGACGGGGCTTTGAGCAACCTTGTCTAGTGGGAGGTGTCCCTGTTCAGGGCACGGGGGTTGGAAATAGATGATTTTTAAGGTCCTTTCCAAGTGGAACCACTCTATGATTCTATAGAAGTCCTATTGCATGCTTTGTGTGGTAGGTGAGATTTAATTGCTTACTGGCCCTTGCACGCTGGCAAAAGTACTCCAGTACATTGAAGCAATGAATTGCCATCTATAAAAGCGCAATCTTCAGAGGTGACCTCCACACCCTTGGCACAGGCCCATGTTAATCTGCTTAAATGCAGTCTTTTCACTTGGCTTTATGGGGTCCTGGTAAATTGTTCGCTGGAGGAGGTGGAGACCAGAGACGGGAGAGAGAAGAAAGGGGGATTTAAATTTGCTGAAGAGATGTTTGTTTTTTTTTTCAGATTTGAAAGCTCAGATCTCTGGGCTCTTTGCCCTCTTTGAGCCATGTTGATGAAAGAGTCTTAACTGGTTTTATTTTTTATTTTTTGCTTGGAAATTTAGTATATACAATAAGCTTCAGGAGCACAAAGGATGGATGAACACTCAGAGAAACTGCCAGGTATGAACCCCTGGAGCTCCAGCTCCTGCACTTCTGAGCTCCCAGCAGTTCTTTTCTTTGCCTCTTTTCCCCTCTGTATATGATGGAGACAGTGATTCTTTTCTGATATATTTTTTTTTATTATTAACAGGGATTTTGGCATGACTGCAGCCATGGAACTTGTTGTTTTTCACCATGTTATAGGACAAAATGATTTCCAGGGGAAGGAGTTAATTTGTCTACTGGCATGATAGAAAGATATCTTGCAGCCAGTAAATATCTTTTCCGGGAATGAATATTTAGAAATCCTGGGCCTTTGATTTCAAGCTGTGTTTTTTAGTGCCCATCAGCCAGCAGTCCCTCAAGTTCACCTTAACCTCCAACATAACACAGAGACGGGTCTGGATACGAGCTATTTTTTAGGTCGCTCGTGGCCGTTTGATGCTGACTCTGCAAACTACGTGTTCTTACTTTCTGAGATAATAGAGGAACACAGTTTTTATGCTCTGACTTCTCCCCCATGGTGTTATGAGGCTGTGCTCGGTGTCCTGCACTGCTCTGTGAAGCAAGGAAGTGAGAGCAATTACTTTCATCCCTGTGCTGCAGACCTGATCACCCTTCTGAATCCCAGAGGTAGTTTGCAAACCCTTCACCACAAGAGTCCTGGCTCTCCATCACTCTCTTGCTGTGCAGTTATCCCTGCCATGGCAGAGCTCTGCATGCTGCCACAGGATCCAAAGGGTAGTGTTTTAAGCATGTTTTTTGCCTGTGAAAATACAGTACAGGTTTCATTGAATTTTTAAATGAAGGTACACTAAGTTCTTTTGATAATTATTTTGCTTAAATTCCAGAGGCCTGGTTGAAAGAGGAAATGATATAGCAACTGACAACCCAGTTTATTGACATTTCTCATTCTGCTTTGTGAAATTGCTCATTAAGATCTATGTTTTTCTCTGCACCTCATCTTATGTGTGATCACTTCCCCAAAACCTTCACAAAAGTCCCTTTCCATAGTTCTTGAACAGTGAGCAGTGTTTAATGTAGGCTTTAAAATATTTTTCAGCCTACTTGACCAAAAACCTACGGCGTTGCAGTATAAGAGGTTAAACCCCTGCGTTAGTCCCACTTACTTCTTCATGTACCTAAGGATTTATTTTGCTGTGGAAGGTTGCTCTGAGCTCAAAATCCTTTGCAGAGGCTTTGTTGCCCTAAACAGGAAACAGGTCCTGCTATAGGGATGGTCCAAATCCCTGTGTCTTCTCTGTAGGAGTAAGCAGACTTATTTTGGAAAAAAAAAATCAAATATGCCAAAAATATTTACTTCCTAAAACTGAATGGATAAATTGACTGAGAGGGGAGGCAGTAAGAGAGAGGACCACCTACCACTCCCTACTACTGCCATGTCCTCAGTTTGTGATCCCTGAGTGTAGCTAAGCCTGAGGAGCCGCTGGTGGTCAAGCAAGAGGTGGGAGGTGTGATGGCACCATAGTGTGTGTGACCCAGATGTGACCCCTGTGAGCAGCATGGGGAGGCATCTGGTGTTGAGCGCAGCCAGTTCAGGAGGGACCTGCTCTTTGGGAAGGTGATGCTGGTCTCCAGAAGAGCTCATCAAAGGTGGGTTTTGTTGACTGAGATCTGCTTTCATGCTAATGCCACCTCCGCTAGTAGGAAAAATCAATGACTGATGCAGAGTTGCCACAGAGCGTCTAATGTGCAGAAATCAACATCACCGTTTTATATTCCAGGGACAATTAATATGACAATCATTGTAGAAAGAGTTTCCAGTCATTGTGCATGAGGTGTTGGGGTGTCACAGAATTTAATCACCCTGCTCCTTATGTGTACTGCATGATGGTATTGTCACATGGAGAAGATAATTATGACTCTAGCAAGAAGTTTCTGTTTAATAGTTCTTATAACACTCAGGAGTTTTAAAAATGTGTTTTTAGGCAGCTATAGCAGACACAGGGAGCTTGAGGCCAGACATGTGCTAAGTCAGGCGCAAATGCAGCACTGGTGGCAGGAAATAGGAAGGAAATGACCATGAAGAGGAGGTGAGCAAGGCTAATTTTAAATGTTCTAGAAGCCTTCATGCCACACCTCTTTCCTTCTCACTGAAGGGCAGGGGCTAGGAAGAATGTAAAAGACACTTTGAAAACTTATATTTGACACTTAAATTGCTTTAGACAGTGTAAGCAACAAAGAATCCATAGATGGAGATTCCGTTTCACTTTGGAGAGGAGAGGAGGCAGAAGCTGAGATATGGCTATAGCTAAGGAAGTCTTTGCTCTGCAAAACTGTAATAAAATATGACATCAGAGTTTACTGTAACTCTAGTCCAGTAATGCAGATTTATCTTCAAATAAATTTATTACTCCCTGCTTTAACCTTATAAGTGAAGAAACTAAATAATATTTTATGCCATGTCTAAGGGTGTGGGAGTCCTTTAAATAGTGCTGTTGGTGCCTTATTGATTCTCCGATAAGTGAGAGAGACACCACGTTGCTTTGTGGTGTCTAAAAGGTTACCAAGATGTGTGTCCAGATGAATTCTGCAGGGTTTGATATGTACTGTCAGGGAAAGAAATGCCTTCTGATAACTTGTGATAGTAAAGCAAACTCCATTTATTCCTTGAAGTAGTGAGGCTCATGTCTAACTGTCAATTCTCCCAGTTTGTTAAAAGTTGCTGGGTTCATGGGTGTCACTCTCTTTTCCAGATTTCCAGACATTCAGGATGAGGCATTATCTGTGCTACAACCCCACTGAACATCAACGTCATTGGCATCTCTTCAATCCTTCGTAGGCCAGCAGCTCACTGCCAGGATGACCTCTTGGGATACCTCAAGAGAACAACCCATGCTTGTTTTCCAGAAGCACAGATCCTTGATCCACTCCATCATGGCTGTGTGAAGTCTATGAGGTATGGTTACAGGGTTCCATTTCTGTCCTGTGAAGGGCAGTGGTGCTTGTCTCCATCATTTGATTATGCATCTACAACATTATTCAGAACATGTGGCGCTCTTCAAAATGCAGTGTTAGAGCCCTGCTTAATCATTTCAGGAAGATTCATTTTTGGAGGGTGACACAAACTCTGTTTAAATTAGAAAGTGCATCTACTTTTCATGCCTGAGGATTCATAATAAGAACAACGAGAGCTCCCAGGCACAAATAAGGGCACGAGAGAATTTCTCATCATGAAATTACCACTGAGGTTATTATTGACTAGCTTTTGTTTTTCCTGATCATTAATGTTGTTCTGCTTCTCTGGACGGCTTATTGGCAAGGAGCACAGTTAGCATCCTATGCAGCAAACACACACGAGAGCCAATATAAATGTAAAATGAGTTAAGTGAGATGCTATTATTTAATGCAGACTTGCAAGCTTAAAATGTCAGGAAGGAATTTTGCTCAGAGGAAAGAACAATAACTGACCCAAAAGGATGGATTTGTTTACCGACTGCGTTATACCTCATGAGATCATTTACATTGACACTGAATATGAATCCTTTTTGGAAGGTTGTTACATTATTTTTTCACTATTGCAAATGACAGCAGAAAGGTAGGATTCATTTGCCAAACACGGATGCCCAGTGCTATCTGAGATGCTTGATGGGATCCAAAAATCTCTATGGGCCAGGTAGAAATGACACAGAAGGTATGAGTGACCATTCCCTTTCTGGATCGATATCTCAAAGGCACCTGCATTAGAGTGAATCGTTCCCTAGACTCAGCTGGCACCATTCACCAGTGAAAGGACTTGGTTTTTATGGGCTTCTGGTGCCATTTGATATAGCCCATGGTACCCAAGCTGGGTTGGTAGAGAGAACAGAGGCCATACAGGAGAGCTGTGCCTGGCTGAAGCTGTAGTTGGAATCAGATAGGATTGCCTAAGGTGTCTAAAACGGCACTAGAGACCTTTGTTTAAGCACCTGGGTGCTGCCCAGAGTCTCTGTTGATTTTAATAGGAGCTCAGACACATACCCATAGGTACATGCCAACACTTATATGTGGATATCCTAAATCTGAGCGCTACTTGTGATGTCAGGAGACTGGGAAGGCTCTAGGTTTTCTTTGGGTCTAGGTTTTTCTTTTCTCTAGGTCTTCTTTGTGTCAGGGCTACAGATGGTCTAGCCACCTTTAATGTAGACTTGGCAAAAACATGTTCATGGTCAGACCTGCTCTTCATCTTGCACTTTACATAGACTCCTCTGGATTGGATCCTGGTATCAGGGCTGTAAACAGGCTTGAAATTCTCCCAGTTCCCTCATTGGGTAAAACTGCAGAAGAACTGGAGTTTGTAGGTGGAACTGGATGGGAAGCTGGAGGGATAAAGCTTTTTTTCATGAAACTAACAGATTAAACTTCCAGGCATTAGCTACTTATTAGTTTAAGTATTGGGTGATAACTGTATCTAAAATGTATTGCCATTAAGTAAGGTCTCATTAACCATTTGTCCTGCCAGTGCTAAGCATATATGTGATCTATCCATACCAGGACAGATTGGTGTTGCACACTGTGGCCACTATTCATGGTAATTTGATAAGAAAGATAAAACACTTTAATCTCAGTTAGCATCAATGAGATGTAAATTAGAGGAATTATTCTCTTTCACCCCACTCACATGCACTTGGGTGTTTTCCCCTCAATTACTTGCAAATAGCAGCTTATTCAATTATGAAGCAGTGCTGAAAATAAACCCCTTCTCCTCTCCTTAAGCTCTCTCTTGGTTCTTTTTGTGTGGTACTAGAGATAAGTGAAGACCTTTCCCCTTATAACAGCCTTCTGGGGTAGCAGCAGCACTAACCTCAGCTTACAGAGGCAGATCTGAAGGACGCAGAGAGATCAAGCAACTTTCTAAGAGCTGTAGAGGGAATAGGAGGTGGCACAAAGACCCGAACCTGCTCCTCAGAGGGCTGGCATTGCATGCCAAATCAGCAGGGGGGGGTTTTGCTTCCTTTATAATTTGCAAAGCCATGATAACAAGCTTCTCTGCGTGGATGATTGGAAATTCCTGGAGGTGGCAGTGCCAGCAACAGAGATTTCCCCTGTTTCTTCTTGATTGAAAGGAAAATCAATGTCAGTGGTACAGGCTATGTAGTGATGTTGTGCTAAGCTGTTCCAGTGCTGTCCTACCCACTTAGTGCATACAACAGGGACAGAGTTTTGCTGTTCATTGAGCATGCAATAGCCAGGAATGCAGTGCAAACAATAGCAGTGTGCTTGTCTAGCCTCTTCTAACCCTGTCTAAGTGAAAAAATCCCCATAGCTGTTTCTTTGATTCACCAGTGCTCTGTAAACCCCTGAGCTGCTCTGTGGCTGAAAGAAGTTTCAGCCCTGGCACACAATTGTAGAATCATAGAATGGTTGGAGTTGGAAGGGACCTTAAAGATCATCAAGTTCCAACCCCCCTGCCATGGGCAGGGATACCTCCCAATAAACCAGGTTGCTTAAAGCCCCATCCAGCCTGGTCTTTAACACCTTCAGGGATGGGGCAGCCACTGCTTCATAAATGGGCACCTCTTCCAGTGTCTCACCACTCTCACAGTAAAAAATTTCTTCCTAGTTTCTAATCTAATTCTCCACTCTTTCAGTTTAAGACCATTATGCCTTGTGCTAATGGTCTAATACCTGATCAAGAGTCCTTCCCCATCTCTCATGTAGGTCCTTTAGGGGCTGGGAGGCTGCTGTAAGGTCTCCCTGGAGCCTTCTTTTTTTCCAGGCTGAGCAACCCCAACTCTCTCAGCCTGTCCTTATAGCAGAGGTGCTCCAGCCCTTGGATCATCTTTGTGGCCTCCTCTGGACCTGTTCCAACAGGTCCATGTCCTTCCTGTGCTGAGGACTCCAGAACTGGATGCAGTACAAAGGGCACACTCTGCCCTTTACTGTTAGTAGATGTCTAAGTCCCCTGAGTACCTCTCACCTCTTCCTGAAGAGTCACAGCTGGAAGCAGACTCCAGGCTTTAGGTGCACACTGTCATTTAAGGGTAGAAACCTTCCTGCTTCTACCAGCAGCATAGCAGTATGGCTGTGGGTTGAACAATGTGTATATTTCACACATATATGGAAAGCTGAAACTTCACAGGTTGGATCCTCTCTGCTTATCTCCTAGAGTGACCAAGGGGTTAGATACCAGAGGAGGTCCTGGCAGTTTGGCCAGGGATGTAGCACGGGAGCCATCCTTGGGCTGCGTGGGCAATACATGAAGCCTGGCAGCTGCAGGATGGCTATGCCCATTCTGGCAATGCTTGCACACAGCTGTTGTACTTAAAGATGATTTTTAAGATCCCTTCCCACCCAAACTGTTCTATAATTCTATCATTCTATTGTCTGCAAGGGCACACACCACTGGATCCCTTTATCTTTTTGCAGCCCCCTGGGTTCATGCCATATGCTTGAAAATCACTTTAGGCTGACAAATACGAAAAGCCAAACACCCTTCTGCTTGTGGAGCAGGAGGAAAAGCGTTAACAGCTTCTTCACTCTTCCTCGATGTTCAGTGCAAGCACAGATGTGGATGTAGTGTATAATTCCAGGCAAATGCAGCTGTAATTTTGTGTGAATTAATACCCACTTATTATCCCAGCTACTAGAGGGGAGAAAGACTCCTTCTAGCTGGTTTTCGCAGACACCTACACTCTCTGTTTTAATTTGTTTTCCTGGTAGCAAGATCTCTTACCACTTTTTGTGTGTGCAGTCAAAGATGAAAAGAGCATCTAGCATTTTTTTGGCATGAGTTGGGTGGGTGGATGGATGCAGAAGAGCTATGGCAAAGCAGGATGTTCTTGGAGCTGGAGTTTTTCTTGGATGTCAGCCCAGGATTTTTTGGAACAGGAGCAAGTTTTACTGAAAAGTTCATGAACCCTTGAGGACTGGGCTGAGATTTCCTCCGTCGAAGATCCACACAGTTCTGCTGGGACAAACAGATGCATAGCATAACTGTAACCATTCCAGGAGAAATTTTGGCTCTGTGGAGTTCAGCTTTGCTGTATTTGTCCATCATTGCTGCAGGTGAGAAGGGATGGCACCACTCTGGGGAAGGGGGCTGCAGTGCTGGGCTGTAACTGGGAACTGTGTGGTCTTCAGTGGGACTCTGCTGAGTGAGAATAATACGCTCAACAAAGAGGACTTACAAAGTCTGGGTATTTCATCACACCATCTCCTGTGTTTTCTCAACCATTTGCTGCCATCCTTTTGTCCTTTTCTCTGTTCCCAACATTGGTTATGGCCACTACTCCTCCATGGAGATCAAGACTTGTCTCCTCCAGAGCAAGCCAAGTGCTTTCACGTGGCTTTGGTCTCTGCACTGTGGAGGCTACAAAGGCAGCTGGGACCCTGCTTGAACACCCTATAAGGCACGTAGAGCTAAACCTGGTGAGTTCTCATCTACATTGCTCACTGATCAAGGGTTTTGGAATAAAAACTACCCATGGACAACTAAGGGTTGTTTTCGAGAGGTTTATTGCAAAATAGCTTTGGATTGAAGTGATGTTTATGCATGTGGGGAAGATCAGGGACTAGGGCACTGGAGGTGATGGGGAAGATAAGTTATATGATAGTAGGGAAATGTCCAGTGAGACCTGAGTCCAAAGGTCTCTGAGTAACACTCTTGATACTCTTAAGGCTGCTCCAGGCCTGAGGATACCATATATAACCAAAATCTCCTTTCATGACTTCTGTTCTGGCTGAAGCACATTTCTTTCACTAAGTATCTCCTTCTGTTATGGTGTCCTCCCCACTTTTCCATTTCTAGTTGCAATTCCCAGTGTGCAGCTATATTGTCTGTCACCCTTCAGGTTCAATTTGAAAGCCAATGTCCATTGCACAGAGGCACTCTAGTCTCTGTATGGGTTACATTTGGCTGGGGAAGAAACAAGGACCATCACTAAGGGATTCTGCCACGAACTGAGTTCCATCACCAATATGCTTTGAAGTCCCTGTGGGGGTGCCTCTGGTGATCAAGGATCAAGGACAGTCTTTGACAATAGCCCATAGCACATGCCTTGAGATGCTACAGGTGGTCCTGCCATCATGGCACAATCCACCAGCAAGGAGGTGTTCCTCCTCCGACCTCTATTTTTTGCAGGTTGCCATGTGCCCTGAAGAATGAACATTTCTCAGCCTTGACAGAGCTCTAGAGACTCTGCTTTAAACTGTAAATAACAGAAACCTGGATTTGCTTGTTTCTCATATGGAATGGGTTTCCAAAAAGGCCTGAGGCACTCTGGTATATTGGCAGATCTGTAGCATGTTTGATTGTAGATGAATCAGTAACAGATATAGTGGTACAAGCTTTGTGATGTTTGGACAGCATAGCCAAAAGTCTTGTAACAATCAGACTCATATTGCCACTTCTCTTGATATATATATTCTTCAATTTCTAAGTTTTTTTAATTTTTTTTCCCATGTTCTGTTAATCGCCAAATGGAGGAAATAAGGTTACACCATTCTGGGGAATAATAACCTCACTGCTTGGTTTCCATCATATGTAATATACTTTATAATTTAGGCACATGCTGAAGTTCTTTGCCAAATTATAGCTTTTCTGAGCAGAGAAAGTACAGTTTTCGGCACTTTTGCTGTAATATGCCTCCTTGCTGGTAATACTGCTTTGACAAATGCGCCTTTCTGCTTTCACTGATTTGATTAATTTTACACTTAAGTTCTAACTGTGTTGGAAGAAATTACTCATTCTGGTAATAATTTTGATAAGCTTATCAAGGCATTTTCTTGCAATAGAGTTACATTTTTAGGCAACTCTAAATGATCTATTGTCCTAAGTTCCCTGGACCCCTACCTTCCCGGAGGGCAGTGGAATTTAAATAATAATTTATACTGAGTGTGGATATAGTTGCTGTAGAGCTGGCAGTAAATACTAATCCCGCTATCCCAGCCTTCTTTTCCTTCTTGGGAATAAAGAGAATTTTCTTAAGTACATTATACCACGTTAACTTTGTGTTAATCATGTACAACATTATATTTTAAATGCATGACTCAACGCCTTGCTAGGCTCGTGTCTAAAAGAAAGAGCTGTTTATCAAAATCTGTCTTTGGAAGAGATAGCCTTTTCATTTAAATTAGGATTGTCCTATTGTTTGACAGATCCATTAAGACTGTCTAATCAACCCAATCAAAGACCTTCATAACAATGTGCAATGGTAATAATAAGGCAAGATTCGGTTTTCCTCACTCAGCCAAGGGGATATAATTAAATGAACATCAAAAAAGTTTAAGAGTGCTTTCTAATAATACGGCCTATTTTGCTTTTACAGGCTCAGTTGATTCCATTTTCCTGTTGACTCAACATTTCAGTGTAAATGTTAGTATCTGAATATAAAACAAAAATGATTTTTGTCAGTAATTTTCCCACCCATTTATGCACTTTCTGCCAGCTTTTATGATGTGGGCTTTTTGTTTTGTTTTTTATCCTCCAAGAAGTTTCTTAGCACTAGAAACTCTTGATATTAACATCATCATAAGGCACTGAATTCTTAGGAAAGATGTGGAGTAATTTGGTTGTTCAGAGAGGTCAGCCTTTCCCTGGTTGCAGCCTAGGCGCAGGTTTGAAATTGTCCTCTCCAGGATACTGACTGCTGCAGCTCACCTGCAGCACGTCCCTGAGCACTGAGCCTGTGGGTGACTTGTCCACCATCTCTGTCTTAGATATATCCCTCTTCCTGCTCTATATTCCTCCACTTATGCTATGAACAGAGCTTCCAGCCAACTCATACTGTGTTTTTATTTTCATGATGTCTTGGTTGTTATCATTCTTTCTCGCTCAGTCAGCCCTTCTATAAAAAGCCAATAAGTATTGCATTAGGTGACTCATCAAGGTTGTCTTCTTTCAGCTTTTTTCTCCATGTTTTTTTTTCCTTTCACATTAATGCCCATCTCCTTGATTTTGCAGCATCCAGAGTACCACCCTGGCCTTAGTCTCTCCTCTCTGCTTGTGTGGAACAAAGATCACCTGATGGCTCTGTTAGTCAGCTAAGAATTATACTCCGTGTAGGACAGCAATCTTTCCTTGTCTGACCTTCTTAACGGGTCTTGGCTATACATCTTCGGTGTTACCAGTTACGAGTTTAGTTTGTCCTTTTTCAGAGCAAGATGTAGATATCTTCCCTGACTGTTTAGTCAAGTTAGTCTTTCCAAAACTTTAAACTAATACTGCAGAAGGAGAATGCTATTTAACAAAATAATTTAATTCCATCTTTTGCTGTCAGTGGCATCTTGCCTGGTGTTTTTACCATGGCTCCACAGAGTTATGAATTATACAAGGAAATTGTGACTGTAAATCACATACTGCAGTGTACAAACTTTTGCCAATCTGTTTCCAGGTAGGTATGGAAAACAGTTTGGTGTCTAAAAGAACCCACAGGCTCATTGATGTGTGCAACAGTAGTGTCAATCAAGAGTATTAAAGGAAAGGAAGGGGAGAAGATGACTCAATTGTCTGTGTTACGGTGACGTCCTAACACCTGATTGCAAGGAATGAGTTAGAGGAAACCATTTGCCTTCTCTTCGGGGACAAAGTCAGGGAATCCACCAAACTCAGCCCCAATCTCCTTTTACTACTGATTGGTAGTTTTTAATGGGAGGAAATGGCTCTGTTCCTGATGTTCTGGCAGCAGCGTGGCAGTTCATGCCCTTGGTGCTGGGTTTCTATTTCAACCGTGAGAAGGTTTTTGTTGTGCAGCACAGCAAGGTCATTAATCAACAAATCAGTAAAAGCACCGTGAAACCACTCCAGTCACATCTGAAATAGAGACTAAACCCCACTTTGGTAGGCAATAACACTGGTGAGAGAGGTACATTGGCAGGTAGTTGCTTCCTGGGCGCCAGGTCTGTGTGAAGGGGGTGGCAGTGCTGCCCCTTGTCATTTCAGGTCATTGCAGTCACTGATCAGAGGAAGAGGAAAGAGCAAGAAAAGGGCATCTTCACTGCTGTGAGGGGAAACATGAGCACTGGGAAATGCCTTCATTGGTGCTTCATATAGGGACAAGCTGAAGAAGCACTTCACTACTGCTTCTTCTGCAGAGCATTTGCTCCACGGATTTGGGTTTTTTCCCAGAGCAGGTAGCTGGGAGGTGTTAATCCCAGTTTCCACTAATCCCCTGTACCTGCCTGCTGCCTCTGCCACTTTCCTCCCATCAGGGAGGCTCTGTTCTGGCAAGACCTGTCATACAATGAGGGAGCCTCTAACCTCCAGGGGGGCTCTGCAGTCCCTGATTTGAGAGGTTTCCTAGCTGAGCAGGAGAGGGCAGCAAAACATAGAGATTGAGAGAAAGGAGATCCCCCTTGCAGAGCTTGCAGGAGTCATTTAACAGTTTCAGGAAGGGTACACTGGTGTGGAGTGGGATTTGGGGTTCTCCAGTGCTACGCATGGGGATGGTACTGCAGACTGGGCAAAGTTGCTGGGGCGGGCAGTTTGCTGTAGCTCACACTCAGAGCAGTCCTGGGGAGAGAGGTGATCTGCACCAGGCTGAAGAGAGAGCCTCCTTGTTCCTTAGAGGATAGTCAGAGACATGGCAACCCTGATGACCTGCAGAGAATGGTGCATAAAAGTTAACTGCCTCAGAAAGCAGCAATATTTCCAATGAGAAACGAGAATATGGAGCCTTGGAGAAGGAAGTACCTCTCTTCTTTCTTGACCCATGACATGCAGCCCAAAGCTTCCAAACTGCTGATAAAGGGAGAGGATAAGAGTGAAAGTTTCAACAACAACAACAAAAAAACAACAACAAAACCAAACCCAAGATCTTGGCAACAGTGGGAACAAACACAGTCCGTATAACAATTGGTGTGGAACAAATAAGGAGTGTTGAGGAATGCTGTTACTGTGGCAACCTGGTAATAATAGATAACAGCAATACAGAGGTGGAAGTAAAAGTGAGAATAAGGAAAACATCTAGAAATATGAATATGTTAGTCAAAATCTGGAGTAATAAAAACCTTGTCAGAGCACTAAACTGAAGCTATGCAACAGCATCATTATGCTGCTGGTGTTTTATTTGGCAGAAGTACGGCTAGAGAAAGCCGCTGCTGAATAAAAAAGCAGAGTTTTCATGCATGGTGTGTATGAAGAACATTAAGAGTTAAATGGGGAGAAATGTTCATGTACCTGAAAGCACGGGAAAGATCAAGACAGATACCAGAGCATCCTGAAATCACACCCCAGAGCCTTGGAAAACACCAGTTGGGCTACACAGAGTAGGAGGGGACTCTATTGCACTAGGACAGAGGTAGAAATTAGCAGAGGGATTCTCAGGGCATGTGTATACACAGACCTGGCACTGAGCTTCGTATTTAGTCATCTGGCTTCCAGGTGGAGACTTAGGCTGCCTCCCTTGGCTTCCAAGAATCAGGTACCAAAGGCAATGACTGTACAGATCTTCTATAGCTCTAATTACTGACATTTGGTTGGACCAAAAGCTAACACAAGGTGACACTCCATGGGTAAGACTGGTGGAGTTACACTGTCACTACCCACTAACCCCACGAGGAGGCTCTTCAGAATCATCCTGTTCAACCCTCTGGAGCTACTCCTAGGTTGCCTGCACACCCTCGCAAGGGTTAACATGAAAATTAACATGATTGCTGACGTGACTTTCCATCACATTGAATTAGGAGTCAAAAACTGTGTTCTGTGGACACTGCAGAGAAGTAGTACCTGATTTTCCCAGCGAAGAGACTTACTCCAGTGCAAGGGGAAGGTTGTGCAAGGGGAAGTTTATACAATGAGGCCCTGTAGATCAGCAGGAAAAAGGGCAGCCATGACCAGTCAGTGGGCAAATTCATTGTCCTGAATGGCAGCTGAACATGATTAGACACTGTTAGTGTAGCACATTAGTGTTGACAATAAATAAGTGTTCCCTTCTGTGGGAAAAGCTGCCATTTTGAAAATTGCTTTTGCAGCAAAATGAAACTTCAGTGAAATGAAAAAAAAAAGCCATCAAAACCATCAGTGATTGTACAAACATTATGTTGTGAAGTAATCAATACTATTCAGGGAAAATATGAAATATGAAATATTCTCATTTTCTTTCATCTCAGCATATTTTCAAGGAACTGTTACATTAATGGACAAATATACAAACACAGTATTGAAAGGATTGTAGATTGTGTAGATGTTGGCTTAGGGACATGGTTTAGTGGTGGACGTGGCAGTGTTGGGTTAATGGATGGACTTGATAGTCTTAAAGGTCTTTTCCAACCTAAATGATTCTACGATTTTATAAAATTATGGTGAAATAAAGCAGAGTAAGAAAGTCAAAACAAAATGTCTCTGCTTTAATGAAACAAAACATTTCAACATCAGAGTGAAATGAGAAAGTCAAAATAATTCCTGTTTCTCCAATTTTCCCATCAGATATTTCACCGAAATTAACATGTTTCAGCACAATGCCTCCGTTTCCATGTGTTGTCATTTACAAGGGAAAAACTGTTGTGTGGCAAATGTTCCCGGCATACTGTAAAGATGGCACACCTGAAAAGTGGCATCTTTGTGGCCGACAGAGTAGTACAGCTCGGAGAAGGGAGTCACGGCAGCTTTCTCAGCTCAGCTGTTTGTGCTGTGTATCCTGCCTCTTGGGATCAAGGACCTTCATGAACAGCCTTTCCGTCATGAAAGCAGTAAAGATGAAAAGGCAGCAAAGGTATTCTCTGATTTATCAGTCTTGGTGGAGTCTTGCCTTGCCTTAGATCACCTCAGTTCAACTGCAACCCCTGTCTGAAGTTTCCAACATCTAATGTCGCACTTTTTTAATTTTTATTTTGATTTAGGAATCTGCACCACCAGAATTCATTCAAAGAAGGGCCATGCTTAGCAAAGCAGTGAGCTTCTGCTGTGGTTGATATTGTTTTCCTGACATACTCATTTGAAATTCAACTAACGTACAGCATTTGCAAGCAAGGAGGGAAGGACTACCATTTCAGCAACTGTAATATGTAAGTGCTATCATTATTAATAACAATCTACATTTCAGTACTGATTGGAGGCCTCAAATAAGATTAGTGGCTCATTATGTTAAGCCATATGTAAATACCAGGCACAGGGCATTTTGTAAAGTAGCCCTTATCTAGACCAACAAGACAAAATAAGGGAGAGAGAAGAATTTTTATGACTTTGCATTAGTAGAAGGAGAAGTATTTAGATTGGGTATGATTATCGATAAAACTGGCCAAAAGAGACAACTAGATTTCAGGCCAAGGTGATAGACTGTTGTGTGATGGTTTGGTATTTTGTAGAAGGTTTCAATAATATCACATTAAGATTTTAACCCTCCCAAACCTTAGCACTGAAATAAACAAGAAAACATGCTGTTCATTGAGACATAATTCACATAACCTTACTATTCTAATGGTTAGATGTTGTCTTGGGAAGACAATTTCTGGGATGCCATTGTCTTTGGATATCTCTAAGTTGGAATCACAGAAGTCTGCTTACTTACATGGAATAGCAAAAGAAAAATTGTTAATATAGCAAACAAAGAAAGACCAGTTTTCAGTGTATTTTATTTTTTTTTTGTCTAAACCCTAGCACAAAATGATCCAGAGTAACTTTGTGTTCTCCTCCAACCATAGCAAATATGAGCCCAAATCAACTGAAATTTCTGTGAGGATTCTTGCAAGTCCAGCCTGTGGCATAGTCAGAGTCTCTGCATGTGTTGTGTGCGCAGCACTAAATACTGCAAAAGAACATCCAGAAAACAAAACCAAACCCACACTCACATTCCCACCTGTTCAACTCATGCTGTGACCCTGCTTGCGCTGAGAGGTTCAATTTACACATTGACTTTCAGGAGCAAGATTTGTGTCCATGGGTGCCTGGGAACTTCTGTATCAAATCCTTTATTGCATTCCAGTCTCATACCCCTTTCTGTCTTTGCACGTGGTACTTGCTGCTACCTAAAATAAAGCTCTTTGGGGGTTAGGAGATTTCACATACCAGCATGTCTTCTTATCATGCATTTTCTTGGTGGATGTACTATTTGGTTCCTTTGCTCAATGTGAATTCTTTGTTCTTTTTCCTAGAAAAATCAGCTAATCACAAGCTGCTGTGGTCTCAGAAGACATTGTTAGTTTTCATAGAATCAGAGAATTATAATAGAATTATCTAGGTTGGAAGGGACCTTTAAAATCATCTAGTTCAACCATCAACCTAACTCTGATAAAAAAACCCCAAACCAAAAAACCCCAAGCCATTGCTAAACCACATCACTAAGCACTATGTCAACCCATCTTTTAAATACCACCAGGGTTGGTGCCTCAATCACTTCCCTGGGCAGCTCATTCCAATTCTTAATAACCCTTTCAGTGTAAGAATTTTTGCTAATATCCAATCTGAACCCCCCCTGGTGCAATTTGAGGCCATTTCCTCTTGTCCCATTGCCTGTGACTTGAGAGACGAGACTGACCCCGCCTCTTGTGTTCAGGTGGTTGTAGAGAGTGATCAGATCTCCCCTCAGCCTCCTTTTCTCCAGGAGAAACACCCTCAGCTCCCTCAGCATTTCCTCATAACACATACCTTCCAGACCTCTCACCAGCTTTGTTACCCTTCATTTTCCCCAATGGCCTTCTGCTCTTTGTGTCCCAGCAAGTCTTGTTTTTATGTGACATGAGGACTTGATCTGGAAAGGAGAACTGAGCCTCCTGAAAAGTGAACGTAGGATAAATCTTTGTAATAGGCCACTTTGGTTTGTGACAAGGATAAATCAAGCCTGTTCCTCCAAAAAGCCATTAGGTGAAGAGGTGAAATGTTTAGGGAGCAGGAGAGAATCAGGGACTGTCTTTAGTGTCATTCATTGGAGCTGTTTCCTGCAAAATTTTACTTCTTTGCAGCTTTCCCTCCACTTATGGAGAAATAGTGTCTCAGCATCTCTGCAAAGAGGAAGAGGGAGGCAACAGTTACTTTATAATTCTTTTCCACATTTATATTTGGAACATATTTAATCTTGACCAAAATAACCACGCCCCCCAGCATCAAATTCCCCTCTAGCTCCCCACAGCAAAAAGTTCAAACTGAAATGGCTAATTCTCAACTATTTTACCACTCTGTTAAGAGTTACACAGATCTTGGGTTTAAAGCTCAAGGCAAGCAGAGCCTTGGAATGTGCAGGAGAGAGATGAGGGTGAGCGTTCAGAGACTGCCTGCTGGAAATGGGGTTTGCACGTGTCCAGCCAGTGTGGCATACCTCCACCCTCCCTTTGTCTGACTCTGTTCTGCTATTGAAGGCTGCAGACCTGCCCCCAACTCAAGGAAGGCCCTCTTTCCAGACCTCATTGACTTACTGAACCCTTCCAGGTGCCTTGACAGCCAGACCCCTTCCTTTCCAGTGTTTGCAAATGTGGCAGAGCTGGTAATGACATCCCCTCTGTGGTCTTCCATGAAGGGTGGGTGTAGGGAATTTTTATCAGGTTTAACAGTGTCTTAGTTTCTCTGCCTTTTTTGGCATCAAAGACTGTTCAAGCCATCTTAGCAAGAGGCAGAACTGATCAGGGCTTGGAGGTGAGGGAAAACAGGAGCAATAAGTACATTGCACAGCAGGAGGGAGATTAAGAATCATAGAATCATAGAGTGGTTTGACTTGGAGGGGACCTTAAAGATCATTGAGTTCCGGCTCCCCTGCCATGGTCAGGGACACCTCCCGCTAGACAAAGCCCCATCCGGCCTGGCCATGAACACCTCCAAGGATGGGGCAGTCACAGCTTCTCTGGGCAACCTGAGCCAGTGTCTCACCACCCTCACAGTAATCTCTTCATGTTATCTAATCTTCCAGTTTGAAGCCATCGCCCCTTCTTCTATCACTACATGTCATTCTAAAATGTCTCTCTCTGTCTCTCTCCTGTAACCCCTTTAGGTACTGGAAGGGGTCTAAGGTCTCCCCAGAGCCTTCTCTTCTCCAGGCTGAACAACCCCAACTCTCTCAGCCTGTCTTCATAGGAGAGGTGCTTTATTTTTGATGGAAAACTCCAGAGAGCTGGACCTGCTGCCTTACCAAGGGAGTGAGAGATTGGGATTCTGGGGAATCACCACAGCTCTGAGCTCTCTCTCAGTGGTGGCCGATACACTGTTCTCCACATCAAAAGAGGCAGCAGCGCTGTGGCAATGTCACAGGTGACATGTGAGGACATGCACCCTTGTTTGGCTGTGGTGAAGGAGAGATGGTAAGAAGAAAAGCAAGGGCTTGGAAGGCAAAGAAGAACAAAGTTGGCACCGCCCCTATTCATCTTCTTTCCTTTGATAAGCTCTCAAAAGCTATGTTTTTATGTGTACCCAGAAAATGAAACCAGATTGTTCACATGTTTCAAAATCATAGTTTAAAAAATTCTGAACTTTTGAGCTGTCAAGGGGTGATGGACGCTTACAGGAAAATGGAATCAAACTATCGCAGGTTATGTTGTTCAGCCTGGAGTTGTGATGAAGGCAAATGTTCTTAAACCATTCATAAAGTGATGCTTCTGCAAAGTAACCAAAAGGCAGGGTGTAGGTAAGTCAGTTGACTTTTTATATTCGTGAAAACCAGCAAAATCCAGCTTCCAGTTCTGATGTTTTTTCTCTAATAAATGAGTGCTGATATTTTGTTTTCTGCTGGGCTTGGGGGATCAGTGCAGAAAGCAGAGCTAATTTAACTAGATGGGACAAAATAACAAGTTTATTCCTTAACAAACAAAACAGAATATTCAAGCTTATGGCTAGTAGCAATGGTTCAAGAGGGCTTGAATCCTGGTATGGTCTCTGGAGACAAAATTTTTCTGAAGAATCAAAAAATAGCAACAGGCAAGAATTTCCTCTCTACAGATTAAAAACACTCAATCAGTTTTAGTAGATATAATGTTTTCTTAACTCCTATGGCATTTCACAATTGATGAATGTTTCCAAAATAGCGATAGTTAAAATATTATCTCTTTCCCACAAGTCTTTTTGGCTTTTATTCTGGCTTTTTACACTTGTGACACAGGCAGTTTAAATTTATAATCTCATCTCTCCACCGTCTATGCTGAGATGACTAATTAATGTGGCTGCCACGTGTAATTGCAGTAACAGATATCTCGTACCCTCACATTGTGTTTTGATGTATTTTTGCTATCATTTTGAACCAGGGATCCAAAAGAAGACAAATATTGTTGCATTAGTCAAAGTTTTCATTCAGCTGAAGAACAGGCATAAATGATCTCAGGGTATCTTAGCTCTGCCTGTTAATTAAAACCATAGGGATGATGAAGGACGCTTTTCTACCAGACCACCTCTTCAAAATTATTTGTGATTTTTGAAGACCAGATGATGGCAGTTCAGGTAGGAAGATGGTCAGAAAAGAGACGGACAGAAACTTGTTCTATTTTTCCCTTAACTTGTCTTCAAAGAAATGGACACAAAACCAGGGTTTTCTCTCAATATTTCTCTGAAGTAGTAACTCCAAAGTTATTGTACAGAGAAAAGTTACAAAATGCATTTTGGCATTAAAACTCAGGCAGTAATGTTTGGAGAATCAAGTTTCCTGCAAGAACCTGTTTTCAGCTACATCAAAATCCCAAATCCACGGCAACTATGGTCACCTTCGTCAGCAATAGACTGTGTGCAAGAATCCTCTGGCACAGGACTTCAGCTTAGATTCCTTGCCCATCTTATTTCATATGATTATACTTCAGACTATTTCAAATTCTTTTGGAAATTGTGGGGAAAAAAAGTCATCGAGATGCCAAAAAGAAGAAGGAATCTTCCATATGTAAATGGCAGGGGCTTTGCTTCTCCTCTAGAAGAGAGGGAAGTTTGGTAGAGTGCTTGGTCTGACTGAGGTGGAGTTAATTTTCTCCACAGCAGCCCTCATAGTGCTGTGCTTTGGATTGGTAGCGGACCCAAACTGACGAAGGGGATATTCCATACCATATGACATTTCTCAGCAATAAAAGCTAAGAGAAAGGAGGAGGAAGGGGGGGGAGCCATTTGTTGCTTATGATGTTAGTTTTCTGGAGCAAATCCCATGCATACTGAAGCTTGGCTTCCTGGGAAATGGCTGGACATTGCCTGCTGATGGGAAATAGAGAATAAAATCTTTTGCTTATATTGAAACTGCCTTTATGTTTACCCAAGAAGGTGGGTTTTTTCCCCCCATTTTATTTTCCCTTCTCCCTGTCCTTCTGAGGAGGGGAGTGAAAGAGCAGCTTGGTGGGCATTTGGTGTCTGGCTAAGGTCGACCCACTACAGACATTAGTCTGAGTGGTGAGTTGCTAATGAGAAAAAACATGTAGACCAATGATATGCAGCTACCTGAAGATAATCTGGCAGTCCAGGTGATATATGGTTATTTATTAAAAGAATGAGAAAAGGGGGCAAAACCGAAGCATTCAGCCAACTGAATGCTATGAAAGCAATTATCCTGCCAGCCCTGGAGGTGGGACATATATTTCAGTAGTACAAGATTCCACCGCGTTGTTTTGCAAATTTATCTCCATGATTTCCAGAGGGGATGCCGGATCTTTATTGACTGTGGACGGTTTTCCTCTGAGTGATGAAGGGAAGAGAGCCAGGTCAAGAGGTAAAAGCATGTCTGGTTTTGTGAGAAAAGCAGACATCCGGGGGAAACAAGCTTTTGTCCTGTAAAGCCATTATGCAGTAGCAAGCTCTTGTCTGCTGCCATTATTCATGGAGGAAGTCCTTAATGTGTAAGCCCTGTTACTTTGCACAGTTTTTAATTTATCTTGCTGTCATACTGACCACAAGCAGTACCTCACCAGTGCTTTCAATGGCTGGTCCTTGCCTGAACCCTATCAGCTACACCACTTTGTTACTGGAGACACTCTGCAGAATCCCTGCCTTCTCCTTCAGTCTCATGTTTTCCATCTTTTCCATGCTGACCACAACCTCTACAAGACTAGGTTAGCCATCAGACTTGATGATCCATATGAGTCCCTGCCAACTGGAGATATTCTGTGGTTCTATGATCTAAGGTGCTTGCCTTTTTCTGGTATGCAGTGTGCTTTCTTCATGTCTTCAAAGACTCTTTGTTGTCCTTGGAGTTCCCCAACAATGAAGCCACCAAGAAGAAAAACTGAAGCTGCATTCTCTTCTCTTTCTACCCTGTCTTCCTCTCTGAGTGGCTCTTAGCCTTGTCTTCAAGCATGTAGGGTCAGGATTCAGTGGTGGTAACTCAGAGTGATCTAAATATGGTCATACTGGAGAAGTGTAAAGGAAGGGATCTTCTGATATATGAGGACAGGCTGAGAAAGCTGGAACTGTTCAGTCTGGAGAAGAGATGGCTCAGGGGGATCTTATCCATGTGTATAAGTACCTGATGTGAGGAGGTAAGGAAGACAAAGCCAGATGCTTTTCAGTGGTGTCCAGTGTCAGGACAAGACAAAACTGGCAGAAGCTGAAATAGAGGAAATTGCATTTAAACATAAGAAAATACTTTTTTTTAAATTTTATTTTTTAATTATGAGGATGCTCAAATAGTGGAATAGGCTGCTCAGAGAGCTTGTGTGTCTCCTTCCTTGGAGACATCCAAATCTCAGCTAAGCAAACTCCACTAGCTAACCCTGTTTTGATCAGAGGGTTGGAGTAGGTGATTTCCCTACTAACCTGAACTATTCTGTCATCTTCCCATAAAAACATCCCAAATTATTTTAAAGCAAAGACACTTTATACCTGAAAATCAAAGCAGATAAATGAAAAGAGAGAAGCTGTTAAAACTGAGGTTTCATATAATACCTTTTAATTTTGAAAAGCTTTTGAAAGAATCTTTTTTGTGCTTAGTCAGACATTAAATGGGTTAGGACCATACTTACGTTACAATACTCTTGACATTCCCTTGTGTACAGCAAATATATCTTAAGAGATAAGTGATCTAAGGGCTTTTCCCTCAGTAAATACGTGGCAGCTTCAACTTTTCAGCCCCTGCAGCGCTTTTCTTCTGGAGTCACAGCTAAGTCAGCACCACTGTGTGTAAGCACCAGGCACCGCCTAACAGGCCAGAGTTTAGTTTGGAAGAGATGTGAAAAAGATTCACAAATGCTGGCATGTCAACAATGATTTCTGGTCAAATTCCAGTAAAGACTGTCTAAAACCAAACAAACAAATAAACAAACAAAAAAGTCCAGGTGGAGTGGTGTGTACATGTATTCTTATATAAGTGTCTATGCATATTCCTATATTAGGTGTTCAAAAAGGTAAGTAACGCTTCTCTTTATTTGGAGGTGACTGTATTCTCCTAAGTGATTTAATTTAAAAAAAGGTAAAATTTCAGAACTGGAGACAAGTTTTATGCTCTTATGTCTTGTTAATAATCCTTTCATTCATTGTCACAGTGCTGTGGCAACACAAAGAGGACAAAGGACCGTTGTTGACAGTCTGCTCTGCTTCCTTTGCCTTCTTTTGATCTGAATTAATTTATCTGTCACAACCGTGTTTTTCCCGGTTGAATTTGGAGTCTAAGTCTCTTTCCATCACTGTTGGTAAACATATTGCCATTGCTGGCCGTGAATTGCACCATACAACTACTTTCAGGGAATTCTAGAGTCAATAACCATCCATCATCCTGGCAAAGTCTCAGCCCTTACATCTCCATTAACTACAGCTGTTGCAGCTCTGCAGTAGAAAAATCATCTTGCTGAGGAGGTCTGATTCATTTTTCTAAGGACTTTAAAAATGTTTGGGAGTCTGATTTGTGGTGCCAGGAATGAGCAGAAAGAACTGGTAAGAGATGGTCTTATTAGAATTTTTCTCAGTGGGAATGTGGAATGCTATCAATACAAATTGGCAAAAGATTCTACTAGGACTTTATAATTAGTGTTATGCAAGCTCCTGCAAGCTGCTTTGCTGAGAGGTGAACATGTCACTGTGACAATGCAACCTCGCAGACTTCCCTCCACTTGGAAGAGAAGAAGAGCTACAGTCACTGAGAGTCCTGTTTCCACTTGCAAGAAATGAGGATCCACAACAGTTTCAAGCTGCTCAAGCAAGAAACAAGTAGTCTGACTCCAGCTTATGTTCTGGCTATTCATAAAATAGATCCAGTTGTCATGGGAAGTGATGAACTGGTAAAATGAGGAACTGATGATGTCTTGGCACAGAGCAGAGAATAATGACAAGCAAAACACTTTTCCTGTGTCCTATCCTTCAACTGATATCTGCTGCTTCCCATAGGACTGGTGTGCTAGAGATGCTCATCCAGCAAGCACATCAGTTTCTTGGATTTTCTGTTATCAAGCTTGGGGCACATCAACAGCAACTTGGGTCCTATCCGAGAGAGGAAGTTCCTGAAATCAGCTTAGTCACCAAAGCAGATGATGGGAAGGTATGTCAGAGAAGAACCATTTTTTCCTATGACCTGTGCTTATAATGCTCCTTAATTACCCTGAGCTCACCATACTCTGGGGTCAGACACCAGGAGCTCTGATCTGGACCTGTGAAGATGTCCTGGAGTGCTTCCAAGACTGTAGATAGATTGCAAAGGAGTACTGTGAAGCCCATGTGCAGGGTTTGTTGTGTGTGACCGGCATCTTGACCCCTTCTGTTTCCAAGAGGGACTTTATCTTCTCTGGCATCACCTCTCTTCTAATAGGAATCTAAGATTCCTCCCAAAACACAAAGTGATTTGAAAGTTCCCAGTCTCCAGAGCAGTGACAATGAATGGTCAGTAAATTGAAATCTCACTCATATGATATTCATTTAGTACCTACCCTTTGATGAGTTTGAAATAGAGCATAGTGTGTTCAACATTTTATTAAATATTAACCATGCCTAACACGAATGTCAGTCATTGGAAGAAATCTTTTCTTAAGAAATTATTTCTCTCTTTAAATTCCAACAGAAATGAAAATGCTGTTACTGGCAGTCCTTAAAGGTGGGATCAAGGGATTTAATAAATGTAATTTACTTTATAATACTGCTCAGAACTGGAGCTGCTTTGGAATGAAACAGGCATGTGCTGTGGTAAAATGCTACCATAAATCTCTCCCCATCCAATGAATCTGCCCCAGAGAGGTATTTTAGAGGTGTTTTGAAAAGGGAAGGGTAAATCTAGGCAGTGGTTCACAGGAGCCATGTGTATCTGTTTCCCTTTGCTTCTTTAACCCAGTAAATCACATCTGATTCTTGCTTCAAGCTGCAGCAGGGTAGGTTTAGGCTGAACATTAGGAAAGAGTTTTTCACAGAAAGAGTGGTCAGATGCTGGAATAGACTGCCCAGGGAGGTGGTTGAGTCCCCATCCCTGAATGTGTTTCAGAGTTGTTTAGATGTGGTGTTGGGGGATATGGTGTAGGGGAGAGCTTTGTAGAGTGGGGCTGATGGTTGGACTCGATAATCCCAAGGGTCTTCTCCAACCTGAATGATTCTGTAAATTTAGAAACAATTGTCTGGCCAAATTGTCGAGGAACCCTCCTCCTGATATCTTTCTAGAGAAAATTGATTAATTAACACATTTATTGAGTGTTACTCCTAGGCTGTGATGGGTCCTTGTGCAAAGGGAAGATAGGCCCTGTTCCAAGTCATTCCTTCAAAGCACCATCTGTATATTTTAACAGTGTCAGCTAAAAGCTGCAATTCTTATGCAGTCTTGAGTAGCCTTCTCCTTGTTCATTTTCTACTAACAGGTAATTTTTGCTATTTGTAAAACGCAAGACCATCCAGAAAACCACATGGTTACTACACTGAACACCTGGGGAAGAGATGTCTCAAAGGAAATTTAGGTTAGCCAAAACCAGTGTCAGGATTTTTCCTGCAGTGGGGGCAGGATGCAGCTTGAAACAGCCCTTTGTCTGACAGGCAGCAACAAGCCCCTGTGAACCAAGAAATACAGCATGGCTGAGGAAATATTGAACTTGTAAGGAGAAGAGGTGGAGGAAATGCTGAGAAAAAAACACCTGCAACTGAAATTGCTGATCTGTGTCATTTGCCACATCCTCAGGAAGTTTTTTTGTGTANCTCAGGAAGTTTTTTTTTGTTTTTGTTTTTTTTTTTTTTTTTTTTTTTTTTTTTTTTTTTTTTCCATTCAGCAAACTGGTCACACTATGTTGCATTGCTCCTTCTTCTAAGATTTTCACTTAACATAAGCCAGTACTGGTCCACTAAAGTCATTGGGTCCAGCAGTAGATCCGCCCATGTAACAGAAAGCTCCTGAAAAAATGGGGTAAGAGAATTCAGTCTAGATCCTTCCACTTCCAAACAACATCCCAACATCATCCCAACATCATCTCAGGAATTTAATACTTTTAGTGCCAAAACCCTAGGGAATTATGACATTCTTCAAGAAGACAGGAGAGATCAAGGGCATTTCTGCTGCCTTGGGTCCTTGCCATAGCCCAGAGTACACGGGCTGTAAGTTCCTGTATGATCCTAGGACATGAAGAATGATTCCATTTCCCTGTGTTATTCTGAAGATCATATCTTGGGTAAATATATATGAACAGGAAGAGAAAATGGAAGTAATTCCTTGAATGTCAGTGGCAGTTTTACCCCAGTTCCTAAGGATGCTTTCTAAAATCACTTCAAAGCTTTCTTTGCTTGAAGTAGGACTTCTGCCTTTGTCTATCCAACAAAGAGATTCTTAGGCCATTTCTCAATGAGATGCTGAAATGAAACACTGGTCTCCTGACACTGAAGAAAATGCAGAGTGGGAAAAGATCAACAGAAGAATGAACTGGAGGTGATAATGTGACTCTGGCAGTGTTTGATCCTTTCTGTGCTGCAGTTTGACTATATCCTGCTGATTTCTGAATTTTTGCTTAGAAGAAAAACAACCACCTGCCTGTGGAAGTCTTGTTAAGAGTCCCCAGCTTGGCACTGATGCCATATAATGAATTTTGTTTTAAGAAAAGCTTGTGAGGATTCGCTTATTTGTGCATATTATTTCTGCATAGACAAGGCAAGGAGGAGAGGAGGAGAGGATGCTGAGTCGAATGACAACTCTCTGTATCTCACCTATTGTGCTCTGAAACTGGTTTGGCTGGGTGCCCCTATACAAAGCAGTGGAGGTTTTTCCTTCAGCCCTTCATAACAAGCTCCAATAGTTAATTGTCCTTGGTTAAAATAAGCATCTCATTTCCATTTCAAACTTTGTGCACTTTCAGGTTGAAACTAATATCTAGATTTCTGGATTATAAAGAAACTTTCTCCAGGAGAAAGCTCCTGGCAAAGCAAGAGATTACATATCATCATAAAGTCTCTTTTTCTGGAAGAAAAATTAAACTAAATCTTGTCACTTGGCTTGCCTCAAGTGCCTGCGCTAGTAGTAGAAGGGATTGCAAAAGGTTATAATATTACAGCTGCAAACTGGAATTTAGCTGAGCAATGATGGAAAATGAATGGGTCGATGCCAATTTGACTGAGATGAGAATATTGTCTTTGGGCTTAATGTCACCAACACGGAGGCAAGAAGTTTGGGGAGATGGCTTTCCTCTTTGTGCAGGAAGTTTGGAAAATGACCAAGTTTTTATTTCTATTTCTAAATTTTTATTTTGAGAAATTTTACTTTTATAGGTGCTGAATCCAACACAGCTGGCTTTGTCTCTCTTTGTAATGACATAAAAATAGGGCATACATACAAGGATGTTTAACAGTATGCTTTAGGAAACAGGAATCCATCCCTTCCTAAAAAGAGCTAGAGAAAGAACTTTGTGTCGAACAAAGCAACTAATATGCAATGAAATCTCTCTTGCCCTTAACACTGCTGCAATTCTACAGTTGAGCAGCTGGAGAGCTCATAGGTTGTCAAAAAGGATATTCAGCAGTTTTACCGTCTTTGCGCCTCATCCCTAATATATTCATTGCTGCCTTTCAGATAACGAGGTCTTCTGATTACCTTTGTTGGCAGTGTACCTTGTAGAAGGAGGGGATGGCTTACACCACCACAGAACTAAGCTGCCTGGATGTGTAGCAATTAGCTCGTGAAACCTGAATCCAATGAATGGCTTCCTTCAGAGGGCTCAGAATCAAGCAGGAATGTAATTGAACAAGAGTAATAATGCACTTATTGATCCTTTCAAGGTCTCTGATTTCCTTGAAGGCAAAGGAAGTAATGAGCCTCGAGGAGCAATAATGCACCTGCAGTATGGAAATAATGAAGCTCCCAGCTCTGAAATGTTTGATTCCTGCCACCTATGGAAACTTGTGCCACACTTTGGCGTGGAATAGCAGTGAGGGAGAAAAGCCAGACAGCATATAATAAAAAATTAGCACTTATAGCCCCTGTGTGCAAGGACATGAGAGTTTATGTTCTAAGGACTTGATGAAGGATGATAGGTGGGCTTAATGAAATGCCGGCAGGAAGATCATGAGGTCAGAGTGAGAGAGTGGCCAGTTGTGGGAAAAATCAGCCGTGACAGCATCCAGAGTGCAAAAGCTACGTGCAAAGTGCTGAGGCTGATTTGAAGTGATTGCACTTTGAAATAACAACTGATTCCAGACACTTTATTTGTTTCCTGGCTGCTCCTAGTTATAGTTCATTAATACAGCTATCATCATACATTGTGACACTTGGCTCTTATTCAGCAGTTTTGGCCAAACAATGCTAGGATGTTTGATAAACAGTGAAGAAAGGCGTCCTCCTTCTCTTGCAGATAGAATTACAGAAAAAGCAAATTTGCTTCTCAACTGTGTGCTAATGACTTTCTCAAATGGTTTTGATTTCATGTCACAGATGGTGACGATAAAGGGAGGATTTCCTAAACACCAGAGAAGGGGCAAGATGAAGTAGAAATGGCACTGGCTTACTGCCCTAGGGTTTTAAAAAACCTCACGTAAAACAGTGTCATGTACCATGTCAGCATGTCTAATCCCTGTCACCTTAGCTGGAAAGGTTAATGTGTTGGGGACCATCTTTTTCTTTTGGGTGGGTTTCTCCAGTTTCTCCTTTTGTCTGCCCTCAGAGCAATGAGCTGTCAATAAGAAAGGTGATTCCCTGTGTTATGCTTCTGCCTGGTAGACATGCTGCTTAGGGACATGGTTTATGGGTGCTTTTGGCAGCGTTAGGTTGATGGTTGGACTCAACCATCTTAAAGGTTCCGTCCTACCTAGACGATTCTATGATACCATGTGAATATCCTCCATATTAAATGGAAGCAGTAGTCAGTCCTTTAAGACTGCATTAATTTCTTCTGCATAAGCCTCAAATAGAGAGATATTTTCCACCCTTCCTCTGTGATGGAGCTTGGATAACAGGAGGCAGGCTGCAGTGCTGCTAAATTGGGATAATGCCTGTTTCTTAATTGATCCTGTGATTGACCGAGTCTTAAACATGAGTAGGGATGCCACAGTTACTGCAAAGTGGTTGCTGAGCTACTGATATGAGCTTGCTGGGTTGATCATAGCCCATCACCTCCACTCAGGACATCTGTGACCCACTGAGTCTCTCTGCCACATGGTATCATCTCTCCTGGCCATAGAAATCATGGGATTTATCCACTCCTGCACTATAAGAATGGGAAACTGGGAATGACAAACCAGCTAGAATCTTCTAAGACATTACCCTCACTTCCTTCTGCTTTATGAGACTAACTAAATTACTTGAGGTCATAGCATTTTGAAGTGGTAATTATGCCTTAGATAAAAATAAGGACTCTTCAGGAAACGGAAAAAAAGACATATAGTTTCCCCAACAGTGATTAGGTTTTGAGTTCTTAGGGGTTTTTTGATTTTTATTTTTATTTTTTCTCTTGTCTGATATTGACATTTCAGTTTATGCTAATTTACACCACTTGAAAAGCCCAAATAAATCACTCGGGCGGAACTGAAGAGAGGGTAAGTGTAAGGAAATTAAAATTATAAAGTTGATGTCTGTGCTAAGATAGCACTTGAGACACAAAGCATTTGCAATCACTGTAGCATGCATCTAGTCTGTATGATACTTAATTAGTTTTTCAACAAGTGGTATGAGTTCCTTTGAAAATTTGTGGACCTTTGTTTACTGCCAACCAGCCTCCTCATGTCCACACAATAAATAATCATAGAGCTGGGGCCATCTGGAAACCTGAAAACAGGATAATTTTCAAGTCTTGATAAAGAAGGATTTAAAAAAAAAGAAAAAAAAAAGAGGAAGAAGGTATCAAAACTTTCTCCCTTTCCCCCAGTTATTCCAGACATCGGATTTGATCCATTGACTTTTCTGTGGCACCAATAAAAAGTTTGCATCAATGGGCAGAAAGGCTGAAGGAAGCGATTTCCAGATTGTTGCCTGCTGAGCAAATAGATCTAATCCCAAAGCACTTTGTTGAGCAGGGCTTTGAGCAAGAGGATTTATTGAGATCCTCTCTGACTTTAATTTTGTTATGATTCTGGCAACTCTGTGGACACTTCTTAAAGGAGGATGCACTGCAGAAGGTGCAGGGAAAGATAGCAAGGAGGACAAAAACTATCGCTTCATAGAAGAAAGCTTTTGTAGGTCAACCACCACCTATTCTTGTCCCAGATTTCTTCAGAAATCATTCCTAAACACCAAACTCTCACACCTTAATGAGCACTACTCTTATCCCATGTAGTTGTTTGCATCTAGTCTTCTTGTACAGTTACCTGCATATGTAAGGATAGATAAAACATAAGGATGAACAGAAGGTGCACTTCACACTGGAAGATGTACGTAGCTGCGAAAGATGAAGGAGTTGCCCTTTGCTGAGGCAACAAGTTGTTACTTACTTAATCAAGTGCCGGAGATAACACATGCAGAGAGGCATTTGCCTCTCCAAATGCTTGTTTTAATTAAGAGGGATAGCAAGACTATCACCTGAATAAAAAACAGAGAAACCAGAGCTGGAGAGGAAAGCTAAATATGTTCAAATGGCCGGGAGAGGCTGAATCTCAGGACAGTGGTCTACAAGGATGTAACCTCCACACTGAGGGATACAGAAAGGAAGAGTCTTTGTCAAGCTGAATAACAGAGAAGTCTGTAGTATATCAGGTGAATAAAGGGACAGAGGGAGAGAGCTCAGTGTTTGCACATTAAAAATTATTTTTCTTTCATTTCTTTGGATAGGTTTTTTTATGAACATTTTGAATTTCTTGCCATAGGTCAATGAGAATGCCAGAAGTCTAGGTGGAGTAAAACAGCAGTGGCTAAATTAAAAGAGGGGAAAAATCCATCAAGAGCCATTAAATGTAAAGATCACAGCCCTGTCAGAGGAAGTCCCTAATGCTAGAAAATTATCACTGTGTGCTGGCCCTGAGCCAAATAACTGTTCGCAAATTATACTAGGTCTTGCTCAACACTTTTCTTACCCCTTAGGGTTTAATATATGGGTCTAGGGCTGACCTGCTGTGAAAGACATTAGTTATTTCAGACCATTTCCTGGCAGTTACATGGCACCCAGAACAACTCTGGAAAAAAATCCCTGAAAAGCCCAGAGATGAGAAATAATGACAGCGTTCTTGCTCCAACAAAAGCAATGAATTTGCGGCAGAAATTTCCAGCTGGCAGGCTATGTCCTGGATGAGCCAAGCAGTCTGATTACATGAATATAGGTTCTCCCCTCAGACACCAATGTATTGGGAAAAGGATACCTTGAAGGTGCTGCAGGAGGAACCTTAACTTTTAATCCCAAAGGAGCTGACTGCCCCTCTACTCTACTCTTGTGAGACCCCACCTGGAATACTGCTTCCATCTCTGGAGCCCCCAACATAAGAAGGACACGAACCTGTTGGAGTGGTTCCAGAGGGGGTCTCAAAGATAATCTGAGCCCTTGGGCCCCTCTGCTCTGAGGACAGGCTGAGAGGGTTGGGGCTGTTCAGCCTGGAGAAGAGAAGGCTCTGGGGGAGACCTTAGAGCCCCTTCCCGTACCTAAAGGGGGTCTACAGGAAAGATGGGGATGGAAATTTTACAAAGGCATATAGGACAAGATGTAATGGCTTCAAACTGACAGAGGGTAGATTTAGATTAGATCTCAGGAAGAAATTCTTTCCTGTGAGGATGGTGAGACACTGGAACAGGTTGCCCCGAGAAGCTGTGGCTGCCCCTTCCCTGGAGGTGTTCAAGGCCAGGCTGGATGGGGCTTTAAGCAACCTGGTCTAGTGGGAGATGACCCTGTCCATGGCAAGGGGTTGGAACTAGAGGGTCTTTAAGGTCTCTTCCAACCTGAACCACTCTATGATTCTATGAATTCATATCACTAGCCAAGCTGGAGCTGTATAGCAAGACTCCTCTCCTATTGAGTCAGAGGAAGCACTGCGATACCTTTCAACAATATTTCAGCACAACACCTAGCCCCCTTATATGGCTATTAATCTCACATGCCACATCTGAGCATACTTGAAAGCTTTTAGCAGAGATAACACGGCCACAGAGGTTGCCCTGAGCTCACAGCCTGCTGCTGTGGAAATGAAATATTTGCATAACCTTTTCTTTCAAGAATTTATGTGATACACATTCTTTCAGGCTGCTTCCTCAGGTGCTTTGCTGAAGCAGCCATACAGGGGAGAAAAAATGCAATATATTTCTGGGAAAGAAAATGATTATCAGCCCTAATAGGTGTATGGTAGAGCTATGACAGGGGGTACGCAGCACAATTGCCCCTGGGAGGAAGCAACAAGATGTAGCCATCCCTCTCCAGGCCTGTGTTCCCCTGGTAGGTAGGGCATGGGCACATCTTGCATTGATCAACCAGTTCAATTGCTTGGCACTTCTGGAGACACTGGGAAGCAAAGACGTGTTGTATGTCTCAGTAGTGAGCAGCACTTTTCTCTCTTCTTATGGCTGCAGATGGGGCAGAGTGATAGTAGGCACTGCCCACTCACTGTGCATCTTGGAAAATAAATGTATCCTCTGCAAGAGAACTGCTGCTCCTGCTTACCAGACCAAAGTCCAACTTTAGAAATTGCTTTATAATTAAATTCAGGGCTAGGAAGCCTTTGCTTTGGGCTCAGAACTTAAAGCTACTGTAGTTGTCCTGAAAAATGCATATGAAATCAGCATTGCTCGGCTTAATTTTGGCTCATCTTCATGCAGAACAAACTCCCTGGCAATCTGTCAGCTAATTGCTCCTGAAAAATATGATTTGTTGGCTTTGTTGACTCTGATGCCATGTTACACCAGCAGATCATGTGGCTCGGAGTAAGTCTGAGGTTGTGATGAAATAGGCTGGCTATTTGGTGAAAGAATAATAAGAGCCAGAGCTCATGTTTTCTTGTTTTCTGAGCTGTGTGGTGTTTTGCTGATGGTATTCAAAGAGCTTTCTTCTGGTTTGCCCTTTTTGCATTGTTTTTTTTTTTAGTGTCTTCAGTTTTCACTTAACACTTCGTTTAATGTCTCCAGGTTTCCCACCTCATGGCACAATTCATGTAGTCTGGCATGGACATCTCATTCATATCCCATCTGTGCCATTCAAATCCCATCTGTGCCATTCAAATCCCAGTCCTTGTTGGCCTATTTGAGTTATTAAATGTTTTGTGGCGGCTTTTGTGTTTTGTTTTTTTTTTTTTTACACATCACATAGNGTTTTTTTTTTTTTTTTTTTTTTTTTTTTTTTTTTTTTTTTTTTTTGTTTTTTTTTTTTTTTTTTTTTTTTTTAAACCAGACAAGTAAAATTTGAAGTGGAAAAAAAGCAGAGGGATGGCACATGGCTGCCTTTCTACACTTTGTGTGGCTATCTTCCTGGTGTTACTGACTTTCTGCCACTCAGATGTTCCTGCTCTCAGTCTACTCAGGTTTTTTTCTTTTAAAATACTTATCATACTTCCCCTAAGATTTTTTTCAATCTGCTATCCAGAACTGGAAAAAGCTGCCAAACATATCTACCCAGAGAGTGACTATCAGTGGGTGGAAGTGTATATTTATTGTTTCCTTCCTTTAAAAAAAAAAAAAAAAACCAAACAAAAAACCACCATCCTTTTCATTCCTTTTCATTATACTTAATATGTTTTCATACCCTCAGAAAGAAAATATTGTTCCTTAGTGATTTCATCTGACAAAATGCACACTAGTTGGTTTGTATTTATTTATTATTCTTACTTCCTGGAATTTTCAAAGAAGTGAAATAATCTCTGTCATATTTACTCTTCTATTTGTGCATGAGGGCCATAGTTATTGCACCTTAAATGTATCAGGAGTAATCACTCTTAGGCATAAGACAATCTTAACCCTGCCTGGTGCTATGTGGAATGACTACACCTCCTAAACAATTTTCTATTGAGAACTTGCTTTGAGATGTGCCCTTTATATAAATTTATCCTTAGAATTAGAGATTTGAGAAGACTACAAGAAGTCCCACTGTGGTGGGAAGAGGAAAGAAGAACAAGGAAAAAGAAACATTCAGCCCTTAGTATGTGTAAAAGTTGGGTGCGCAATATTGCTTTGAAAACTACCGGAAATGGTGATTGGCTGTTACTGGATGGTCTCAGAAGATCAGCCTGAGGTCTGAGAGGGAATTTCTATGCAGGTAATGTACCTGGAAGCTCAAATTCATGGTTCCCAGGCAAGTGCTGAGCCAGTGAAGATACCAAGAGTGAAGAAGGCTAAAATATGAGGTCTTGCTGGTTTACTGCTTGATTAACCTGAAAACTAGAGGTGTGTGAGCAGGATCTTGAGCACATAGGATGCAGGCCATACATTTCTCTTTCACCAGCATTTAAGACTATTAAGCCTGGGCTGAAACACTGCTTGCTCTGGAAAAAAAAGTCCATTAACTCAGTTGTTGAGAGAATCTGAGATGTTTGAGAATTTTCCACTTTACAAACTATGGACCTGTTGAAGACTGCAAGATCACCTTGGAATTATGATCAGAGGGAAAGAATGTCTGTACACATGCACGCTAAAAAAATAAATGGATGAAAGTAAAAAAAGTTCAGTTCAGATAGCACTGGCACAGCATATGCTTTCTTGTTTGTCTTCCTTTGTTGGAGAGGTATGGTACTAGTGGTATTTGCTTAAGAGGTGAATGTCTGTTGCTTTCTACTTTAGGCAGAGGAGACTAAAGGATCTGCTGTTGAACAAGTCAGGAAGCTGCAGAGGTGGCTGCTCATACCTCCCAGGATGACATGGCCCAGTATAGAATAATTTTGGTTAGAAAAGAACTTTAAGATCATCAAGTCCAGCCATTAACCCAGCACTGTCAAGTTACCACTAAAACATGTCACTAAGTGCCACATCAACACCTTTTTTAAGTACCTCCAGAGAGGGTGACTCCATCAGTTTCCTGGAAAGCCTGTTCTAATGCTGGACAACCCTTTCACGGTAAAAATTTTTTCCTAATATCCAATCTAAACTTGAGGCCATTTCCTCTTGTCCTATCGCCTGTGACTTGGGAGAAGAGACCAATCCCCACCTCTCTACACCCTCCTTGCAGGTAGTTGCAGAGAGTGAGAAGGTCTCCCCTCAGCCTCCTTTTCTCCAGACTGAAAAAGCCCCAGTTTCCTCAGCCTCAAGTGCCACCTTCCGATCCAAGGGAGCAGTGAAGGCCCTCAGATGAGGTCCTCAGATGCTGCAAACTAGAAATTTATGCGGGTGAAGGTCCTGCTCATAGATATTTTGCAGCTGTTGCATGAAGATCAATGGTCACTCACAGTGTCTGGCAATCTTCAGAGGAGTCCTAAGTATTGGTGGGAATGCTGCTTGGAAAAGCCAGCTTATTTTAGAGCCCATTTAGGTCTACAACTTTGATATGAAAAGAAGCTGGGAGGAGGTCACCCTGGGCTCCTTCTCCTCCTGCAAGAAAGCAAGAAACACCAGAGGATAAAACAGCAAACCCAAAAGGGAGAAAACCCAAACCTCCATCTCGCAAAACAGGATTTCACCCAGCTTGTTGAGTTGTCTCTGTTTGATGAGCCAGCGAGACACATCTGAATGGATCTTGCAGCTTTTTTCTTTGGAACACAGCTTCATGATTTTCCGTTTTGAAGATTCTGCATCACTTCCCATCTGTTTTCTTACTCATGGAGGGAAAATGTATTCATTACTTACTTCTCTCTCTGAAATTATGTTTGTGGACTTGATTTCAAGTCTTCAAAGCCTCCCTTTGTGGCCTGTAGAGCTCCAGATTTTATTTTTTTTATTAATGTACAATTTTCTTCTCTTTAGGAAACCTGATAAAAAGTTAAACACCAGTCAGAAATGTATACTATGTCTAATTTATTAGATGAATGTAGCCATCTAAAATCCTAAAACTCCTACTAATGCACATCCCAGTCTTGTAGAAACCTTTGTGTTTCATCCCACTGAAATGTAGTTTGTGCAACTGTTCTCTGCATAGTGTTAGGCAGATGTGTATGTCTGAATTCATGCCAAGAAGCCAACAAAACACAGAGATGGCTAAGGAGGAAAGTGCAAATGGACTTGTTTTACTGTAAACTGCTCCTTCTTGCAAGCTTGAAAAGCACTTGACTGGATAGAAGTCTCCTTCCTGCCTCACCAGGCTTCATGTTAACTTCTATAAGAGGTAACTTCTCTCTCCATCTTTTATGTGAGAGAACTTCTCTCATAAAAATTACAGTGGTAGTGTGAAGCCCATCTTCACACATAAGAGAAAGCCAGAGCAGGACAGCATCCATCAGTTCAGAAGAAACCTCTGCCTTGACAAAGAATTCAACTGTCAGGATTTTTGTCAACAAAGTTAATATTCCCATTCCCTTGGTATTCTTTGCATATTGCCCTCAGGCACTGCAGCCCCCTCCAGCAAATGATGGAGCCCAGGACAGCCCTTATCAGAGGCATTAACCCTTTCCAAGCAGCATTTCTTTTTGGCTGCATGTTGGAATCCCACATCCTAAAGCTTTGATTAGTTCATATAAGAAACTGTTCCTGATGAAGAAGTTACACTTTGCAAATCCCAGAGCATTCCACATGAAGAAGTCAATAATTTAATTCCAGCCACTGCAATGCAGCAGAAGCAGTACTAAAATCTTTGTTCCCTCCTCGGCTCAAAGCCCTGTAGAAGACATGAGCTCAGCCTGGCTGGAGTTCATTTGGAAAATTAAAATTTCAGTGAAAATATACCCAGGAAGCCAAAAAAGTCAGATTTTGTTTCTCTCTGGAAAGCAGTGGTATCTTGCCTTAGCAACTAGCCAAATCCAAAGCCTGTAATTTGCAAACAGCCCTTATCCTAAATTGTTTTTACTCCACTTGCTTATACAGCACGAAGTGCATGGGAGACAAACACAGGATGTCTGTGGGAGGAGATGCCGATGAGAGCATGAGCAGTCATACTCGGAGCTACAGTAGAAGCAAGGCTGGGGTACTGAAGCCAAGGTGAGGACATGGAGCAGTCTGAAGTGCAAGACAGGAGTCAGCCCCAAAGACCCATGGAGCATCAGGCCAAGGAATTGAAGTTGTTGAGAGCAGGAGCTAGGCTGAGCAACCCAGGAGAAATAAGAGCTGGGGCCACTGAAGAGCTGTGGTAGACCAACAGGGAGCAAAGTTGAAAGAGCGGGAAGCAAGGATGCAAGGACATTTGTATCTAGACAGGGAAAGGGTAAAGTATAACTCTAGACCACAATGTCTGGAGTTTTAGTTTTATCCTACCAATGTTTTTTAAGGAATCATTGCCTTGGTCTCCTATTGCCAATAGCACCCTCAGACATGCTTTGCTTGAGTGGGTACTGTTACAGAGGGCAGCAGAGTAGGGTGTGGGCAAAAAACTGTCCCAGGGTGAAAAGTGTGAAAATATGAGCTGGTGGAATAGATAAATTCAATACAGGTGCTGTACACAAAGAATAACATGTGCCCTACTTGCAAACATCCTGTGGCCATAGTGTGACTGCATATATAGTGCGATTGCCACACAGAAATGTAGTCCTCCAATATGTGGTTAAGTCCAAGCACCTTTCTCAAGTGGTGGGATGATGGGAAATCATAGAAATACCCAGGTAAGCTGACAGAGTTTGGAGGCTCACCATCAGTAGTTATCACTGGAAGGAACTAAAGCTTCTGTGTTCCAGGCCATCATCCCAGCCAGTTCCTCTTTGACTTTAGAGGTACAGTCTAAGTCTATGGATGAAGAAGATCTGTTGGTGTTGGGGTTTTTTTGTTTGTTTGTTTTTTCTGCATCTTAATTTTCTCTGTGAAATAGTATTGAGCTATAACAGTCATCCTAAAATAAATTCAGCTGGGCTTACAATCTAGTCTTTATGGAAATGTTTTATGGGTAAATAAGGGTCAAAGTCCTTTCTTTTGTCCAGAGGACACATAACAACTTGATATGTGTATGATTAAACACTTTTACTTGAAATGAGTGATCTTTCTGCCCTTTGGGAACCACCCTTGCCCTGTGCTATTCCTTGAAAGTTATTTAGACACTGTCTGAGAAAGAGCTACTTGAAAGGGGACAGAATTCCTTCAAGTTGAGATGGAAGTGGCCCAGCCAGCGGCAAGTCAGTGCCCAAACCTGTGTCTTTCTTACCATTCCAGTATAGACTACTCTGTGTGGCCAAAGAGGTCGACGTAGAACAAAGACAGGCTTGTAGTCAGAGCTTGCCAGGAAGCTTTTGAACACTTTGTCGAACTTGTGACAACCTCTGCGACCTCTGTGGCTGATATTTGATCTGCATGTCATGTACTGTCTCTCTTCATTCTTGTCCCTTTTGATAAATATTCTGAGCATGGATCTGTGTGTGTGATCTTACCGCAGCCGGCAGACACCCAGCAGGGTCTCACCTCCCTCTCCTCCCTGCAGGAAAAGCGTCACAGAGCCCTGAGATGTGAGGCAGATTAAAAATAACCATTGTTTGTGCACAAAAAATGTATCTTTCAGTGCCTTGCGCCCTGCTCGGGTGGTGGCTGCTCTGCTGAGGCAGATCCTGGATTTGAGCTGGAAAAGGCATAAATAATGGCTGGGGTCACACACACAATTCATCATCGTCCCGTTAAACAGGGTGGCTGCTTGGCCCCCATCCCCTCCCAACACACACATCCCTGACTGGGTTTCAGGGACCTATTAAAGAGCCATCTTTTGGAAAAAAAGAAAAGAGCCATACCCAGCAATGCTGCATGAAAGGGAGTACTTGCTGCTGTGACAGTGTTTGCCATCAGAGTGAACAACTTGTTACAGACCTGCAGGAAAATGCTGCAACAATCAAATTGCCATGCTCGAATGGGCAGCTGGGCGGGTATTTCACGCCCCTTCTGGCACAAGAAATGTCAAAATGGCATTTGGTCAATCCGAGCACATGTATTCCCTGAAGACATAATGTTGGTTGGTTTTGGGATTTTTTTTGAGGAAAAAGTGGTGGAAAAGCCTGTGGGCAAGGGAAGCTCAAATAGTTTGTAAACTGTTAAAACGATTTAAGCCAATCTCTAAATGCTGCACTTGTTCCCTGCTACACAAGATGCCTTAGGCCAACAGCTTCTGAAATAAAGATAGTCCACCTTGTTGGAAGTCATTTTGTATCATAGACCTGTTTTGGACTGAGCTCATGCTGTTTCCTAAGAAAAGACATCTTCTTTAGATAGATTTCTGTCTTTGACAGGGGTACAAGAGATTTCTTAGGTACTCATTACACCTCACAACAAAAATAGCATTTTACAAAGCAAGCAGAGCTTTAAAAGCACCTTCTTAAGAGTATGTGTTGGCACTGGCAACTAGGGAAAAAAGTGTAAGCTATGAGAAAAAAAAAACCCAGACTTTGAAGTAGCAGAAGATAAGACATATTGTTGATTTTGTAGATTTTTTTTTGTCTTACTCTTCCCTTCCCAAATCATATCTCATTGCTTTCACACTTTTCTACCATCTCCCAGTCCTGACTTTGGGAATCTGAGGCTCTCGATGGGGCACCTGAAGATGAAGGGACTAGGGTATTACCGGGACTTAGTTGTGTCTGGTGTCATAGTTCCTGGAGCCTCTGAGTGATGGAAATGATGCTGGAAGCTGAATAATGGGCCATTGTTGGAAAGAGGGGTCTGAGAGACTAGCATGACACTGACACTGAAATGGGTGGGAAGAGGTGGGATGCACTGAAAGACCAAAAGCTGTCTGTTGGAGTGAAAGAGAGGTTGTGTGTTTCTGTGTGCACTGAATGGAGGAGGGGATATTGCTCACCTGAAGGATGTAACAGGTTCTGGGCTCACAGAAGGACATAAGAAAGGCTGTATTGGCTGTGTAGCCTTGTATTCTGTTTCTGACAGTGGACCAGGGTGATAACAGATAGAAGAAAAAGGTAACATGTATTACCCTAAATTACTCTTCTGGCATCCACCACTTGGTGTTCAGAGATTTTCTGACCAGTGTGTTTTGTAAAATGAGTGCCTCTCTTGGCATGAACGTGACCACAAATACTCACCACCCACAACATCCTGTCATGAAGAGCTCCCCAGCTCCACAATGAATCTTCTTGGGTTTGTTTTGAACTTCATTGATGGGTTGATTTGAAGCCTATGTCCTATTCTTACTCTCTTTCTCTACCTTATAATCTCCACTGGAAAATAAAGTGCGACGGTGGTAGAAATATCTGACAGGACTAAGGAAGGGTGTGTTCCTCCACCAAGTCACAATAAAAGGGCATACCCAGCCAACACTTGTCACTATTGCTTTCTTCTCTATTGACCTTGGTGAAACCAGGAGGGATGAAGATGTAGAAGGATAATGGAATGAAGGGATGGAGGGATAGAAAGAGGAAGGTATGGAAGTATGGATGGATGGAGCACACCCAGTGTCCATTCTGTCCCCACAGTTCCCACCCGTGTGCTCAAGATATCAATGAAGCCCACACGTAACAGCTCCTTCCAGGAGCTATAAATTTAAACCAGTTTAAATTTATAGTGACATATTCAATGGAAACTGTGCAGATGCCAACGCTGCTGCTTGTCTTTATGAAAGGGTCCTGTTCCTGCTGAACACTGATCTGATGAGGACTAGCCAACACTACTATCAATGTCCTCAGGATTCTTTGATTCTCTGGAGACCTTCAAGACCCACCTGGAGGCAGTCCTGAGTGATGTGTTCTGGGCAATCCTGCTTTAGCAGGGGAGTTAAACTAGATGATCTCTAGAGGTCCCTTCCAACTCTCACAATTCTGTGATTCCGTGAAATAACGAAAACATATGCATTTTGGTTTGTTTCTCCTCTTTGTTTTTTTCCCCGTCATTGTTTTATTCCAACTGTATTCCCCTCCAGCTGCACATTAATATTCTTCCTCTCTCCAAATCCTCCTCCTTCTTTTCCTGCCCACGCTGCTCTCTTTCCTCACTCTTCCAGTGAGGTGCTTCTCATCGCACAGTGAAATAACAGTGATTGTGTGGACACCGTTTGGAGTCATGGCTCACCATTACAGCACAGGAACCAGCAGGACAATGGCAGCAAGAAAGACAGGTTTCTCCTTGCTCTATCTCTTTGCTCTGTAGCTGAACTATCATGCTCCCATGGCCACTTCCAACGTGATATTACCTCATTTTCCTTTACCTGGCAGCAGAAGCAGCGGCCAAGGTGTGTTGACTTGCAAACCTGATAGCTCTGTGGTGGTGCATCAGAGACAACCCTTTACTGCCATGTGCAATATAACAGGAATTTCCACCTGTAGTATCTGTTATCATGCATTTCCCATGACTCTGAAGCTCTTACACATTTACCTGATAGGACACTGCCCATAGGTTGATATAAAGACCTCCAAAGACTACGGTAAGCCACTGGAAAAGAAAAGACTTAAAGCCAACACATTCTCAACAAGTGATGAGCTGGTTCTGTGTTGTGGAGGTGCTGGTGGTACAGCAAGAGTGTTGGCGAGGGTTCATCTTTTTGCAGCCTTCCCCAGCAGATGTGGCTGTAAGATCACACTGAGAGCTGCAACTCATGATGCATCCTGGATGCGGTTTAAATTGAGAAATTGGAAGTGACCTGAAGCAAAAGGAAAATAATTCGTTTTGCTCCCTTTGTTTGCAGTGCATTTTCCCTCTAAATTAGCTGGCATGACAGTTCTGTCACTGAGAAAGGAGAAGAAAAAAAGAAACCTGGGAATTTCATACAGGGCTGAGTTTAAGCTAGTAACGCTTTCATGTGTGGCAGGAGGGAATCTGCTCTGTGAGTGAAAGAGTCCTCAGGCACTTGCATGCAGTGAGCTGAAGAAGTATATCCCATTTTGGATATATGATGTGGGTGCACCCTTCACACATCAGTTCTGACCTCTTCTGGGAGGCGGTCAAACGAACCCCCATGCGACAGGAGAAAGGGGTTTATTTGCCAGAGAGTGCTTTCAAGATCAGGTGCAAGCAGCGTTTTGAGATGCCTATCTCAGTGCATGCCTGTGAGAAAATTCTGTCACCGTCAGCCTTTTTGAAGTTAATATCTGGTCTTAGGGACATTACTGATACCAACTATGAGATGATGAAATTCTACCCATTTACTGGACCTGATTCACTTGGATTTGTATATGTGGTAGGTATGAGAATGACTAGGCTTTTTTTTTTTTTTTTTTTTTTTTTTTTTTTCCTCTGCATTGACTGAGAAATAAGATCTAAAGTAACGCATGAGGTCTCCCCTCCCCAACGGGGGCTGCCTTTCAGTCAGTTCCTTTAAGAACAAAACCTGGACTTGAGCATTGCTTGATCCTGGTGTGTCCTGTTAAAATGGAGCTCAGGAGTATTTCTTCTTGTGTGCAGTCCTTAACAGAACATATGGGAACTCAAAGTTTCGGAAATGCAGTATGGGACAAGTTTCTGCCCAAGAAAGGGCTCTGTAGTAGGCACTGCTATTCTGGGATATGGGAAGATCTTAATGAAGACCAAAAAAGACAGAGTTGTGAAGGCTTTGTTAGACCTGCTTTAGTGACAGCTCCGTAGTTGAGACATTGACTGAGGGCTTAGAGACTCCTTCAGTTGTTTGATCATGTCACCTTTGGACATGCTGCTGACTCTTTATTTCCTCATCCATGATGTGGAGCTGTTGGACTGAAACTAATGCGAAATTTTGGGTTAGTCAGTTTTATTAACCAGCCTGGACTCGGTGATCACTGTAGGTCCCTTCCAACTGAAATTATTATCTATTCTATTCTATTCTATTCTATTCTATTCTATTCTATTCTATTCTAGCTGATAACAGCTTCAGGAAGCAAAAGAACATTTTCTGTCTCTCCTATACACTTTCCTCCAAAATTTGTTAGTGTCCTTAAGTTGTTAGGTTTAACACACATCCTGGCTATAAGTTTTTGCACAGATTTATTAGCGAATCTTTCCCAACAAGACCACTGTAGATGGAGATATCTGTACTTATTTTTATATTAACTGTTATGTATACAACAGTTAATGTGACACCAGTTCCGTGTGTTTCAGCTAGTATGTGACCTGTGAACATAAGCTCCTCAGAGAGGAATAATAACTGGCCCATTGATTTTTTAACCACTTCAATATATCTACATCTTTTAGCAGTTCAGTTGGTATTGCAGGATACAGGGATTGTCCGAGCTGCCTCCTTGTTCTATGGAAAGGCTAACAAACAGAGCAGTCACCTTACAGTTCATTTAATCTATTTTTGAAAGATCTTGTAGTGAGGGTTTACACCTTTCCCTGGGTGAGCTTCTCCAGTTCCTGGCTGCTTGGGTAAACAGCTTGCAAAAATCTATGCTCTTATTTCCATAAGCTTATTTCATACAAGGAAGTCAAGGCTTGATTTACCTGAGGCAATCACTAACATAAAGCATACGGTTGACAATTATTGTTGAAGAAGAAGCAGATGGAAGGACACTTCTGCTACCTGACCTTACTTCCTGCTTGGAGGACAGCTGTCACCTGTGACAGTTGTGGCTCTCTAGCAGTGCTGAGTGTCTTGCCTCTGCTAAATGGCCTCTATTTACTCTTCTGTTCATTACAGTGGTTAGCTGGAAAATGTCCAATTTTGTGTGCAACAGCTGTTACTTTAAAAGTGACAAGCTCTATTCATCTAAAACAAACTCTGATCTGAGCTGAACCACCACCAAATGGACCTGTCCCACAGAAACTCTGTTGCTACAAATACATGACACGTTAAGACACCAAGGAAGGCAGAAAGCATTTGCAGTTTGTCAGGAAAATAAAACATCTTAGTGAATAGGATATGAAGTACTAGCAGTATTTAGGCAGGTCTTTTGGCATAAATTTTTTTCTTTGAGCATCAGGTTAGTCCTTAAGAGGAACTAAAACATAGAGAGTGGGCTTGGATTATTTGCTTGATGTTGTTACTGTTTCTTCGGTAATGTCTTCCTGACATTAAGGAAGTCACAACAGGACCAATTTTCTTTGTGAAAAGTGTCTGCCCAAGAGTGAGCTCTGTAGTAGGCGCTGCTCTTCTGGGATATAGGAAGGTCTTTTAAGTAGTTTGCTAAAATGCTCATCTTAGAAGCTCCACCAGAAGGTGGAGTTACCATGGCAAAGTGACTTCACCCTTCATTGGCTACAAAATTATTGTTCACAGCACCTTCTTTTGGCTTATTGTAAATGAGGGGTGAATTGTGTCAACTTAAATTTCTTTTGTTTTTTGTTAGTGAGTGACACACAGCTTGTGGAGCTGCAGCTAACTCGAACCTGTGTCTCATCTCTGTTCTCCTGGTGGTGTTAACACTCAGTCACGACAACGCTTTGCATTTCTGTAGTTCCTCATTCCCATGGACTTCATTAAGCTTAAAAGATGAACAAACGTAGCTTCACCTCTCTCTTAATTAGATGATTTTTCCCCTTTTCAGGTTTCCAGGGACAAAAAGTCTCATTTTATGCAAAACATTTTTGCTTTACTTTGCAGAAAGCCAGGGATGAAAGTCACAGGGAGCATTATTTGTTTCTGTGACAAGGATTCAGGGGAGTCTGGAAGCTGTGAGCCTGCAGAGAGATAATAGACACAACAGAGCTTGCAAAATACCAGTTCTTGCTTTGATTTAGTGGCTGCAAAGACCAGGCAAAACCTATGATGCATAAAGCATTGAGGATAGACAGGGGAGAGCCCACATTATCAGTCTGAGATGAGCCACATGCAGATAAGGAGACAAGAAAAGGGACCAGTTGTGATAACACATAGAGAAAATCTGTCCTGACTTCCATTTGAGATTGGATAAAGATTGGATGAGGAGATGCCTGGTGTACCTCTAGGCCACCAGTAAATTTCTCTCTGGGACACAGCCTTGTGCTTTCATGTCTGTAAAACAGCAGCCCTTCCTCAGCTATGAAGTGCTCGTTGGCAGAGGACACATGTAAATGACTAGCCACCTCTCCCAGGCTCTTCTTCAGAGGCAAGTCCCAGAGCTGAGTTCAGACGGTTGACCTTGTGCTTGTGTTTGCTGAGATTTCAGTTCTCTCACGGCTCCTCTAGGTGTTCCAGCCCTCAAATATTCAGCAATTTTTGCATTCCGGGAAGTATGCAAACTAACACTGACAGGTTATTTCAATTGACTTCCAGCTCCTTAGAAACCTGAGAGGCAGAGATTTTGTTCAGTCCTGACCTTGGCTTTCCTTGACACTTTCCACAAACAGACTTACCCTTGTTATTGCTCTGTCCAGAGAAAGGTTATGGGATCTGCTGTTGCCAGGACCTTCTCATGCTCTTTCCCTACTTGGTGACCTTCTTCTGATGTCCAAACACAATCTGGAATAAAGGGGTTAATCCACGCACTTGTGCTTGAATATGTATGTTTACGCACGTACAGAGGTAGAACCCCCTCCTCCCCAAACAAACAATTCAGAGATCTTTTTATTTACATAGAGATTCATTTAAAGAAAATAATAGCATGGACAAGAGAGGCAAGCACTCAGAAAAATGACCTTTTCACTCCTTCATCCTTCTTTGCCTCCTCATCAAGTCCCAACCTCTAGTGTCCTACCAGCCTTCAACAGTTCTTTACTGCCAGACATGTATTTGGTCATTTTACAGCTTCCCTGCCCTTCAGGGGATTTTCTTCTGCTTGCTGTGGTACAGCACTATTCCTCATACTCAGCTTCTCAAGGGTTCCATTAGCATTTTATCCCTCCTCCTGGACCAATAGCTGCTAGTCTCACATAAGATGTCTTCACTTTTCTACCTATTAACTCTCAAAGAAACTGCAGGTAGTGATGGAAAAATAAAAAAAGAAAGAAAGAAAAAGCTAGGACTTCTGACAGTTCTCAAAGACAAAAATAAATAAAAGCACCTCAGTTACTTAATCAATTGGTGGCATTTATCACAAAACCCACAAAGTGTATAGCACACCAAAAGGCAGGCTCTTCTAATCTCTAAACTTTGTTGAAAGGCTGCAGAAATGTCTGAGAATTGTAAAAGTGGTTTTGGCTTGTGGATAGCCTCTCAAGTCACTGCAATTTCCTGATGATATAATAATAAAATCCAGAAAGACTGCTCAGCCCAGCTTTTCAGATCAAATTGATTGACAGGAAGACTAATTCCATGGAAACCACAAAATCTGTCCCATTTTCTTCTTCTAAGACCCTCATGCATGAATGAGTCTCATTTACCTCTGCACAATTTAGCATAATTGCATCTCTTTAATTTAAGTAGAACTTTTTTTTCTGGCAAAGATGGTTGGAAAGATGAGATTGAATGCTTTCTGTAAACTGCACAGGGTTTTAAGTCTCTGCATTATAGAAAAATACAAACTTCACTCTCCTAAATTCTTCACTGTTTCAATTTCTTTCACTTCCATGTTGGGTAGAAAAGGGACGTAGTTTCTATCAGGTACTGATTTTCATTCTCTGAATTCAGCTCCTCCTCAAACACAGACACTTGATTCGAATAATTGTTAGGACCGATGGAGAAAATCAAGAATATTTCTGCCACCTGTACTAATTAAGGAAAGGAGAGGGAAATTAGGGATCAGGCAAGGGGAGTTGTTGATTCTTTAATAAAGATGTGATAAGATGTTTTCAATGATGAGGGTAATTGAAATGCACAGGCTCAGCATGCACAATGAATGTCATCTTGGGAAACAATGAAAGTCCTGTGGCTGTTTTGGTTTGTGAAGTAGGCGCTGACAAAAATCCATATTTTTGTTAATCTGTATGCTTGGAGAGGTATATAAATAGTTACGAAAGAAGTCAATAACAGCTTCCCATCTTAGTCCCCAAACTCTGTGCACTAGGAACAGAGCTAGAGGCAGGAACTCTATTGCCTCACACTTCATACCCTATTTCTGCCGTACTTGCAATTTTTTGAGAACTGTGGGGATTTCTCCTGGAGTCTTGATTGCCATCAGAGTTGAAGGCATAGTGTAGTCCTGTAGGCAGAAACTTCACAGGTGTTTGCTTTGTGATGGAAGCGGGTGACTTCCCAATCTTGGGGCTTTCTTTCCCAGTTGTATTTTCTTTCTCTCTGAGGAAAACAGTGATTACCGCAGAGGTTGGATGAGTCCTCAGCCCATCAAAGGCTTGCAGGAGACCAGTCTCTGAAGACTACCCTGGGCTTTGATGACGAGTGAGCAGAGCCCTCACTTGAGATGCTCATCGCAAACACTGCTGTGTTTGCTCCTCTGCACATCAGAGCTTTTTCTGTGCCTTCTTCTCATTCCCAAGCTTTGACTGCTGTACTAAATCGCTACTAGAAGTTATGAATGCTAAAAACATAGTGGCCAACAGCAAACCTAGCTGGTAGGAGGTGAGCTCTTGGGCCCTGAATGATGAATTTGCTTTGCTGCAGCACCAGGGATTCTCATGAAAGGATCAGGGCTCTGTTTGGTGGGGATCTGTATGAATAAATAATAGCGGCGCTCTCAGCTTTGGGGATAAGGCATGTGCAACAGCATCTAAAACTGGTAAGTAAGGAGAAGGTGTGAGAGTAAAGGAGGAAAACTGCCTACCAGGGACAAATAAAGCCATTTGTTCTGCATAGTCCCAGCCAAATCCTTGTTCAAGCCTACCAAGGTTTCATAAGCAGGTAAATCATACATATAAATGCCCTCATAAAAATTAAAGACAATTTAATGATATTAATGAACTGCTGTTTAAGATAGTTTGTTTTCTAAATAAACTATGTTAAAGGTGAGGTGGGACACATACAGGCCACCACTGATGAAAATGAGGAGCTTGAACACAGTATTGGCTTTTAATTCCAGGACCTGATTAACCACCTGAAATTCACTGCACTCCTGGTTTTGAGTGTAAGATCAAGGTCTAATGCAGTAAACCTGGCTAAAGAGACAATCAAGTCACCTATAAAGCTTCTTTTTAATTACAGACAGACAGAGACAATAGAAGGGTTGCTGCTTGAAGAATATCAGTATGGGAGGTGTAATTTAAAGTAATTTATAATATTTAACATTTTTAAAGTTCAATACCTTCTGTCTGACTGTTATATAAATCATTCCCTGGCACAAGAATGCCTCCATATGCAGAAAAGAACATGAAGGACATTATTTGTTCTGTTTAAAAAAACCAGATCTGATCATTATACTTAGACTCCTATTCAGGCAGAAGAGCAAAAATCTCATTTTACTGCCTGCATGCAACACCTTTCTCTATATGTGACTCTGCAGCAGCTTGCACGCTCATGGTAGTGGAAGGTGAGGTGTGGATGACTGGAAAGTAAAGTTATGGTGCCCTGTCCAGGCTGTGGAGCTGGCAATCGCCCTTCTCAGATGTGGTCAATGTTCTTTCTCTACAGCAAATGGAACCCCAGAAAACCTCCTTTTTTGTCTCCTACAGTTCTGACATGGAGAAACTCCTTGCTCTGCTGGAAATCAGGAGTGCAAAATTCTCACTGTGTAGCTTCAGCTTTTTTAATTGATGTAGAGAAGCTGAAGAAGAGAATGAGAAAGCTGTAGGAGTGCTGGACTAGAAGAGATTTCTGGTCAAGCCATTGGCTCAAGAGGGTGTTGACTTGGATTGAAAACATGTCAGTCTAACTTTCCCTAAGCATCTCTGCTGACGGAAATTTTGCAGTTGCTCTGTTAATGTTCTAATAATTTCTGTGGGTTTTTGCTTTGTTTTCCTAATTGCTTTGTAAAGTTAAATGCTTTAACAATTTTGCATTTATCTCACAATAAATCCATTCTCTTTTTCCTCTTCTTGGTATGTTTTATATTCTCTGTTTTGCCTCTATTGTTGCTTCTTCAAAAAGACCAGATTCTCTCTGTGGCTACAAATGGACGTGTTTATGTGATGTGGTGTTTTTAAAAAGCCTTGTGTATTTATCTAAAGACATAATCATACTTAACGACTTTTTTTTTTCAATAATTACTTTTGTGAGGTCATTACATAGATGAAAATTAATCTTCTAATCACAGACTGTCATATGTGTTTAGATTAATGGTGTAAAACAGCACCTGTGGGACACTTAAACATTAGACAATTAATTGCCTATAAAAATTCTGTTGCAAAATCTGAGGTGCCTTGTACTGCTAATGAACAGTAGAAGTATAGAGATATCTCAGATACCTGTTTGGGAATTCTGCAGACTTGCAGAGTACTTGCATTGGACTCTGATACTCAGTAAGAAATACTGGTATTTCTTTTTAATTTTGAATAATCTTTACTTCATGCTTAATTTCTCTCCAGGGCACAACAGAAAGTCAACCAATAGCCCAGGAGCCCCATTACAAATCCTTAAGGGATGCTGGCATGAAATTCTGACTCTGGTGAATATCCCACTGTGGATATTTGAAAGGTAAGCATTGCTCAGATATTTATGGCATAATGTTTTGAATCAGCCTTATCTTGCCTTCTCTCATTGTGTCTGTAATGACTCATGGTACCATGAAGGTCACTTAGATTACACTTTTTGAATAGATGCATGAAACAGAGTATATCTGGTCTCCAATTCTTTTCTTTGCAAATTAACACTATTTTTTTTTTTATCTGGCCCTTCCTTCCCACTGGTGTTAGAAGCTTTCCAGATAAACTGCCAACCCAATGCCCACTGTGAATCCTCAAGGCCAGCAAATCCCCTTTTGTTGTTGGAAGTGCCATGTTATTCATGTTTGCATGGGATTTTCCAACTCTTCCATCCTGCTCCCGACTGGTGAATCTGTTCATTAGCTAATTCTGGAAGAGGGATGTGGGCAATCAGTGGTCAACGAAATGCCATGGACCTCCTATGTGAAGTGACTAGCACGAGAAAAGCTGCCTCCCTGCTATGTTGTTTGGTCTACTCGAGTCTCTTGGAAATCACAGCAAGTATAGCAGGGGTGACGGACATCATCCATTAGCACATTAACGTGCTTTGTGCTTGCTGCGAAGCCTTGATGTCAGTGCTGAAGAGCAACCACAAATTTGATGTGTGCTGACCCCCAGCATCTCAGAGGGATATTGCTGCTAGGCAGGGAGGAGAAGTCACCACACAAAGGGATGCCAAAACAGTCAATTGCTGTCACTTTTTAAACAGCTTCATCACACTAGAGGAGGGGAGGGTGCTGGGCTGTCTCAACTCTTTTCATGAAAAAAGTATTAGCTGGGCAAAGCTTTAAGAAAAGACATATGAAGTTGTTTCAAGAGGGAATTTGTACCCGTCTCAGGGCTCTGGAGAAGTTTAAATTGTATTTAGTGTTCGACCAGAGAGCCATTTGTGAAGGCTGGGGCTGTACATCCAGCACCTGATTTGTGCTATGACTTCTGCAAATAGTTTCCCACACCTTCACGACTGACAAATACACCCCATGACTGCTGACCATCTGAATACAGATCATGGACCAGGGTTAATTGAACCAATTTCAGTTGCTAACCCAGTCTGATGGATTTTTCCAGAAGTTTCTGAGCAAACAGCTATCTATCCTTTGTCTTGAAAATACTAACTCAGCGATGAACCTGCCACAGGAGGAGTCAGTTTTAAAGCACTGCTCTTTCTTTCTAGAGATATGTAGGAATTATTTTAGACCTTTGTTGTAATAGACTATAATTACCAGTACTACTGCATTTTGATTTAAAATAGCTGTAGCATAAATATTGGCTGTGAGGGTGCAGTTGCTGAGGCTTTCTGGGAAGTGTCTGGGAGTCTTATAGGATGTTCCACATTTTCTATTTTGAAAATGGCTCAATTCCACAAGACTGAACTCATCCAGAAGTAGATAACCTCATCTCTTCCATTCATGGGTACTTTGGTTTCATCTACCAGCTAGCAGCTGCTTTCCAGAAGAGTTGCCTCTTATTTGCATTTCTTTGTCTTCCTGATGGGTGAAATGTCTTCCTATCAATGTCACAAGAAAAATTGTTCCTGGTCAAGAGAAGCCCAGGTGTGGAATTAGTTTGTCAGGTATCTAGATCACCCGTGCTCGACATGCCTTCCTTTAAAGCTGTGGATGTTTGGAGCAATATTATGTAGTAAAAATACAATATTCTCAGATTTTTTTCCACTATTTGATCTTCCAGTGAGAGAACCAGGGGTATTGATACAATCCAAATGATTAAAATAATGACAATACCAGTTTCTGAACAAAGAACTGAGGATATTTCCAATTGTAATATAATTCAGCCATGAAAAACTCTGCACTGATTTTTCCCGAACCCAACTCTAACCTACACATCTCATACTAGTTAAAGTTTCTGATTGCTCCTGTTGTGGGTATCTTACCATAGAATCATAGAATGGTTAGAGTGAGAAGGGACCTTAAAGATCATCAAGTTCCAACTCCTTGCCATAGGCAGGGATGCCTCCCACCTAGACCATCTTGTCTCACCTCTTCTGAGGTCTATGGGCTCTTGGGTGTTTGTTTCTGAACTTCTTTTGGCTCTGAACAAGTTGGGGTTTTTTTGGCACTGACAGCATTGAGGACCCAGAGATGGAATTAATTTCACTTAACTTGGGTGGTGCCTGCATTTTTTATCAGACAGAAACATCAAGCTCACCTTGCAGGCACTGCAGAGGAACAGGCACTATCCATCTGACTGATTTTTAACACTGGAACTATACTCTATGTCTCTAAAAGTATCTTCAGAGCTAGTTCAGATGTAGACATATACACTTTAGATCTTTTGATGAGATGAATCCAAACCACATAAGCTTTTGACAGAAGAATGTAATTTTATTTGGAAGTTGTGTATTTTTATTTACTTTTTTTTTTGTTCTGCTTTTAATCTGCCGTTTATCTGCTTTCTCTGTTATTTTTCTTGAAAAATAACATTTTCCCATTTTACATTTTTGGTTTTGTTCTTTTTCTTTGGCTTCTGTTCCTCTTTTTTTCCCTGGCTTTCACTGCATTATATCCCTCTTTCTTAAAGCAATTTTCTAAGTTTTTCTTCACTTTCTGTTCCAGATATAAAAAAAATCAGGGAAACTTAAAAATAGAATTGTTTTCACATATTAGTATTTCATAAGATGTAAAAAAAAAATATTAAAATTGTTAGGAAAAAGTTGATTTTACAGTTTCAACAAAAAGCTAACTTTTAATGAAATAAAAAGTTATGAACTCTAATTATAACAAAGAACTCTAATTATAACACTTCATATTTTCATCGATCTTCAGACTGACTGCAAATGTAGGCACAATGAAGTCTCTTTTACTGACGCATCCAGAAATAGTTTCATCTATAAAATTTCGATGACATGGGCTAAAGAACAAGTTGTGCCATTCTTGGAAGAGCTTTTTTACTCCTCTCCTTTCCTTGACTGCTGAAAGGACATACAGTTAAACAAATGAATAAAAATAACAAGAAGAAACAATGTAGAGACCTGCAGAATAGATGGTATTTAGGTTGTGGAATCCAAAAGATGTATTATCCAATGATTATCTCAATGGCAATATTTCTGAGCTGCTTATGCTGATTTCTTACACAAGTGTTAATATATACGATGTGAGAAACTTATCAAACCTGAAAAAGCCCCAAGTGGTGGTTCAGGCAGCGTGGGGTGACACTATGGGGAGAGTGGTGTGCAAGGTCCATGCAGCCCTGCTGGGGCGTCATGAGGAACAGCGTGTGCAGCACTGGCACCCCAGTTCAGAAAGATGTTGCTGCAGTTTAATAAGGCAAAAAGCAACCGATGGAGAAAGTTGGCTTTCTCTGATTTCAGAGAGGTGCAGGGGAGAGCTAGTGTCACTAATTGGATGTTCAGCCATTGAGGAGGTGTGCATGTTTTCCTTCTGAATGCAAATTCCTTCTGGGCATAAGCCCCTAGCAGGATAAGAATTAACAGAGGTACCTGGTGTTTTCTGCCTATACTGAAGATGATTTGAACCTGGTGCTGCCTTTTTCAATTTTTTTTTCTACAGCACACAGCACAGGGGGATCATTGCTAAGCTCCAATTATTACTATTAATTAAAGCGCATCTAAAAAATACCCACTCTTCTCCAGATCTGCAGAGACGTTTTAATTTAAAGAGCAGACAGTGAATCCTAAATTGCAACCTTTTAACATAAATGTAGCTAAACTCCTAAAAGAGGCTGGGTGTAAATCTAAAAAAAGATTTGCTAACAGTGAGCCACACCAGAATTTCTACTTGGTAAATATGCAAATCACAAAATGCTGCACCACTCCATCTATTAAAACATGATATATTAACTGAAAACTTGACGTTGATTGCTATGGAAAGGGGAATTAGCTTATGCTAACTTTTTAGTGGTGAGTTTGCACATTTTGGGAGGGATATTTGAAATGGGGGTGTGTGGTAAGATTGTGTAATCAGCCAGTTTATCTTTAACTTCTCATCCAATTTCCATTTTGAAAGTCTTTAATGGAGAAGCAAGGCATGGTTAATTGATTGCCATTAAAATCTTCAAAGGAGTTGGCAAGATGAAAGTTGTTTCTAATTACTGCATTATGATGTAAGCTTAACGATACGCCACTTCTCCAAATTGATTTTATTAGAATTTAAGATGAGGAATTAATTGAGTCACTGTATTGATCCATTTTATTTTTCCAACATTTAACATGTCCACTGGAAAAAAAGCTATTGAGCTGTGGAATAGTAATGAGGACTTAAGAAAGAAAGTCGAAGTGAAGATGGATTGGCCAATAAAAATAACTTACAAAAACCATAATGTGATGGCAGAATATAGTGGCAGAGACCAATTTATCTCTAGGTTAATTAGGGTAAATTAAGGTTAATTCTTTTGTTATTTAACTTTTATTTCTTTGTCTCGCTTCATCCTACCTGTTTGTACTAGAATAACTGCATGTGCTGGTAAAGCAGTAGTCTGCAAATGTTCTTACAGTTCTGCAAAATTTGCCTCTGAAGATCTCCCTGGGATAACCCCCTCCATTTATTTAAACTTTCATAATAATCTTATTAAGGGTACTTAAAATTGCTTTCTTGGTCTTATTCTCTTAGAGCTCGTTCCTGCTTTTTTTTTTTTTTTCTTATGTGTCAGTGCAAGACAATTACTTTTAGAGCATAGATTCATAGAATGGTTTGAGTTGGAAGGGACCTTAAAGATCAAGTTCCGGCCCCCAATGAGACATGTCTTCCATGCTCTATCATGTATGTTTCTCTCAGGTATGGACACTGAAGATACCCTTATCAGGTTTGTTTTAATCGGTTGCTTATTGCTGTTATTGTTTAGTTTGTCAACTAAACCATAAATGCCAGGGCTGCATATGCTTTTCTTTTTAAGACCGCTTTACAACTACGTGTGGACACATCAACTTCAAAAGCATTGTTTAAGGGAACAGGTCTAGTCCTTCAATGAAGTGGGTGAGACAAGCCCACCACATCTGCTGCAGTAAAACAAGCAGCAATATTGTGATACGAATACAACCCATTAAATTATTTTAGGGGATTGTTTTCTATGTTGTACTGGGGTAACTATTCATAGTGTCACAGAAGCATAAATGGATGAAATAGGAATGGACCGCTGGAGATCTTGTAGTCCTTTTAGATTTTGAAGTTCACCCTGATGCTTTCGCTATCTTTTCTATTGATTATGCAAACAGGAACACTCTGTGTATACAAAGAGATTGCAATGTAATTAAATACATGATTTATAATTGTATTTTAAGCTCTGATACAGTTTAGAAGAAGCTGTGTCTTTTTGAGCCTTGGAGCTGTAAATTAGAGGCTGAGTTCTGCTAATACTTAAAGCTGTAACACTGATCAGAGAGAAACGAGAACAGACATTCAGAAAGAAGTGAGAACAGTCATACTGGAGATGTTAATTGTAACCATGATTGGTTATCCTTGGCATTTATATCTCTTCATCAACACTGCTATCTTTCCTTTGAAGACAAAAATCCACAAATCAATGATGTTCTCATTCCCTGTGCAGGGAGAAGAAAAATTGTAATGAAACTGTATTTTAATTGTCATCTCATTAAAAAAAAATATAATTCAAAAGTAATATTCCTCTTTTCCCCATTGGAAAAAGTCTTTGGCAAAGGGAGAATGATTCCAGCTTTCTAGCCAAGTGGGGCTCTAAGACATAATTTGTCTCTTTTGTCCCTAAATAATTTACATGTGATGTAGAGCCAGTCTATTTGCAGCCCTATAGCAGATACTTATTAAAGCTGCATCTAAGCAGATTCTATGTTTCTAATTAGAATTCTATGATTCTAAGTAGCCCCTTTGTTAAAAACAGTAGTAGAATCTTATTCTAAATAACCAACTCTANCCCAAACCATTCTGTGATTCCATTGTTGAAATTCAAATGCTCAACCAAAGCTACTAGCATTTGGAACATTGTAAGCTGGGAGAAAGGAGTGTGTTCAATAACAATCCAACAAGGGAAATAAAAGCAATCAGCAAATACCTCAAATCCTCAAATTNTTCCTCTTTTCCCCATTGGAAAAAGTCTTTGGCAAAGGGAGAATGATTCCAGCTTTCTAGCCAAGTGGGGCTCTAAGACATAATTTGTCTCTTTTGTCCCTAAATAATTTACATGTGATGTAGAGCCAGTCTATTTGCAGCCCTATAGCAGATACTTATTAAAGCTGCATCTAAGCAGATTCTATGTTTCTAATTAGAATTCTATGATTCTAAGTAGCCCCTTTGTTAAAAACAGTAGTAGAATCTTATTCTAAATAACCAACTCTAATGGTCATGACATCTCACACATTTACTAACAGGTGATATTAGAATGGAGTAATTGAGAAGGTGATTGCAGAAACTGAGTGCTGTATTCACAGAAGGAACTTTAATGAGCTCCTAGAGGATTAAAGACTCTTTTGGAAGCACAGATACTTCCCAAGGAGGATGGCTACAAGCAACGGACTGAAGCTGCACTGCTGCAGGGTTGCCCAGAGG
>VXBJ01004818.1:472597-484345 GCA_013400055.1 Nycticryphes semicollaris | reverse complement strand
GTATTAGGCTTGCTAGGGAGCTTTTAGGCAGGCCTAGACAGTTGGAACCGGATGATCTTCGAGGTTCCTTCCAACCCAAACCATTCTGTGATTCCATTGTTGAAATTCAAATGCTCAACCAAAGCTACTAGCATTTGGAACATTGTAAGCTGGGAGAAAGGAGTGTGTTCAATAACAATCCAACAAGGGAAATAAAAGCAATCAGCAAATACCTCAAATCCTCAAATTCTGTCTTTTTTTTTTTTTTAAATTCAGTTTTCAGTTAAGGTGCCAGGTGTAACCAAATAATCATGTTGAGTTCTAAATGAAATGTTAATTACAGAAATCCTCAGTGAAGACAAACCTAAGAAGCAGCCAGAAAATACTAATTAAATAAGGAGTGATGGCTTTTTAGGGTAACTAGGTAAACTTTTAAAAGTTTTCTCAATGGTCAATATAAAATTCTTTTTTGTCTATATGTTGCAAAAATATGGTCTTAGCTCCCAAATGGGCAGGTACCTGCCTCACCAGACACGGAACAGCTGCTGAATGAGCACAAGTATTGCTTGATTGCTTGAAATTAAAATTAAGAGCTATGAATCTTTATAAACAGAAAATGTAACTATGTCTCATTTACTCACCCTCTGGCCGAGGAAGGGAATGTGATGGAGCACAAGAGGGCTTGATTAACCCTGCCTAATTTGCAGTGCCAATGAGAAAGGCTCTAGCAGGAACGTTTGAAGGGCTGGCAGAAAACTTTGAAGATCTTGATTTTTATTCTGTCCCTTAAGCTCTTTGTAGTGTAACAGTGACACCATGCAATTGTTGTGTCCCTTACATTGCCACGCGCGCACACGTATGTTTGTATGAGTTGCTCCTTAAAAAAGCCTCTGTAGGTCAGGAGGAGAACTATTTTTCTTTGGAAGTGGAACTGCTTTCATGGAATGAATAGTCAAAAGGTGGAAATAAAACAGTATTTTATACTTTCTAGAATAAATTGCTGCAATTTGATTCACCACTGAGCATTTGACCAAGGAATGGTGCTAATTACGAGCAATTAATTCAGCAGGGAATGAGAACAAAGTAAATATACTTTGTGACGGATCAGGTAGGGGCTGCAGCTTCTTTTTCTTTGTCCACTTTCCTCTCTTTCCCACTCTTCTGTTGCTTTTATTTCTCTGCAGAGCAAATAAGGCTGCATCACAACTCTTGAAACTGGTTCGTGCTTGGCTAATGGAGTGGAGCAAGCACATTATTCGCTGGTAGTCTCCTGCAAATTTTTCCCGGATCTGTTGGCACCGATCACATGTCTGAGCAAGCCCATACATTAATCTATGTTCTATATAATCTATAGTCTATATTAATCTATGTTCTGTATAATCTATATTCTTCACTGAATTCTTCTATCAAAGCAGAGGTGGAAAAGCCATTGAGTATTTTGGTAAGTGGGGTCTGTGTGGTGCCACAAACCAGAGATAAGATTCCTTTAACTTACCTGCAGCTTTTAAGCATCAGTTCAAGTCTGACTGTCGAGGTTCCCTCAATAGTGGAAAAATGATAGAAGAGCCAAGGGAGGTCATCCTCCCCTTCTTCTACTCTGTCTTGGTGAGGCCACATCTGGAGCACTGTGTCCAGTTCTGGGCTCCCCAGTTCAAGGAGCAATGGATACAAACTGGAACACATGAAAGTCCATCTGAAGATACAAAAAAGCTTCTTTACTTTGAGGGTGGCAGAGCCCTGGAATTGGCTGCTCAGAGAATGTGTGGAATCTCCTTCTCTGGAGATATTCAAAACCTGCCTGGATGTGTATCCGGTCCAAGCTACTCTTGGTAACCCTGCTTTGGTGGCTGGACTAGAAGATCTCTGAAGGTCCCTTCCAATGCCTACTATCCTGGGGTTCTGTGAGTCTTCAGAGAATAATCCACTGCATCCTAAAAGAGGAATCCAAGAACTGCCTTATTTTCACTGCAACTTCTATGTCACCACTAGATCTTGAAAGAGCCTGATCAACTGATTTTAATAGATGCCTAAGTATGGGATGGTAAGTAAAGTGAAGTGAATCCCTCTTCAAGTGATGGTGACATGATAGGGCAGAGTACTACAATTAATCAAAATTAATCACAATTCAATGCAACTCACGTACATTCCAGCAAGAGAAGAGGGCAGGATGTAAAAAATTGGCTTCTTACATTATCTAGCGTCTTCTTTTCTGCCTTACTCATTCCAGTTCATGCTTGGCCCTTAGTATCAATGCTACCTCTGCCACAGAAAGAAGTGCCCAAGTAATTTCTAAATATTTTTGATGACCTCTTTCTGTCAACAACTCTCTAGAGAAAGCAGGAATCATTGGGAATTCAGCACAAGAACAGCATGATGACAATTATGGCTTTTCTTCAGGATGTTTAATATTCCTGTTATCTCGTATGCATACATATTTAAATGCTACATGCTTCCTTTTAGGAATAGACTGTTAGTGGTTTGAAGTACCCATAAAACTGCTGGAAAGTGACAGTGCCAATTAATCTGTTGACAGATTTGTTGTTTAAATATTAACAGAACGTTAAGCAAATGTTGGCTGCTGCACTGAGATCCCTCCAGAGCTACTTCCTCTGAAGTACTGAGCATTTACAAACACTGAAAATGTCCTGGACAGCGCAGGGTGGGAAGGGTGTAATAAATTTTTAGTCCCTTTTTCCCCACAGCTGATAAACACACAATAAATATCATCTACGCCCGTGAAAAGGAAAAGATTTGTAAAAGCCTCATGGAGGTTGTAAACCCCTAACAGCAATAACCGATTGAGTTGTGAGCTTGTGGAGGGTATAGCAGTGGAGGGCTTTGCCTCTGACTACTTCACCTTGGCAGTAGAACAAGTAATTAAGGCAGGGTGCTGAATTTATCAACCTGCTCGGTTGGTGATGTGGGAGATCTGGGAAAGGTCTGCAGAGGAAGGTAATTTAGATGCAAGATCAAGATGAGCTTGTGGTATATGAACCAGGAGTGCTGTCCCGTGGTGAATTTGGCTTCCTTGGTGCTCCTGGGTGCTATGAGTTGGAAGATCGAGGCTGGTGTAAGCCAGATCTGGCTCAGTCTTGCCCATAAACAAAGACAAAATGAACTTTGACTTCTTGAGTAACCTGGTCTAGATAGATATTAGATAGAAATTCTTTACTCTGAGGGTGGTAAGACACAGGCCCAGATTGCCCAGAGAAGCTGTGGATGCCCCATCCCTGGAAGTGTTCAAGGCCAGGCTGAACAAGTCTTTGAATAACCTGGTCTGGTGGGAGGTGTCCCTGCCTACAGCAGGGTGGTTGGAACTCCATGACCTTTAAGGTCCATTCCTACTCTAACCTTTCTATGACTCTTTTGATTTCCCTGGCCAAGTATGTGTACCTCAAAGAAGACCTGGAATCCATAGCGACTTACACACCATGTGGACTTGAGCATCAACACGACAGTAAAGGTGCCTCCTCCTCTGCAGTTTCACTCTGCTACTTTTCCCATTTTCTTTTTCCATCAAGAATATTTGTGTTTCTAAACAGTTTCTTGTTGTCATTTCATCATCTTACATCTTTTATTTCAATGAGTTTCATATCTCAGAACCCACCCATCACGCTTCATTTCAGTCTTGTGTTGTTGTTGGAAGCCTCCCAATTTAATTTCTATTGTTTTATCACATTACATAATAGTCCGAATATAATTTGTTGACTCTTTCTGGCTGCACATATTTTTTTATTTAATGAAGGTTGTGATAAAGACTTCTTCAAAGATTTTAAAGTATCCTTACTGTAATGTTACTGCCCTTCAGTTATACTAATAACTCCTTATTGACTTTTGCTTTACTACAGGTTCACTCCTAAATGTTGGTCATTCATTTTAGCAGCACATTGCAGTTCTTTCTATCTAACTTTAACTAAAAATGGGAGATAAAGATAAAATTATTACTTTTATACTGAATGAAAACAAGGAGTCAGGAAAGCCAGGTTGATAGCAAGAGGTTTGCTCTGGGATTTGAATTTTTCTGACTTTGTAAGGGTTCAGGGACAGGGGCCGTGAGCTCTTCCTGTCTGGAATCTGTCTGTTTACAGGAATTAAAGTGCACAAAAGCTCAGTGTTGCTCCACAGTTCATTTTTTGTGCCCACTCCTCTTTTCTGAGTGATATTTGAGCTGCAGGAAATGCACTTTTTTTTTTTTTTCCCCCAGTAAGAGGCACAGAATAGCCATCACTCCAAAAGAAGAGGTGACTGCAGCTTGAAGCAAAGGCTGCCTTCAGAGATGGCTCATGTCACAGCCAGGAGGGAGCATGCAGGTCCCATGAGTCCCCATTGCTTCCACTGTATAGACATCCCTTTTCATCTAGAAATTCTATTTGTTTTGCTTCCTTTAAAAATAAATTATTCCATCTGGGGTTTGATTTGAAACTAAATGAAAAGGGAGTAGGTAGCCAGAGAGAAAAGGTTCCCTAAAACAAAAAAACTGCATAGGTTTCTGTGGAATAAAAGCCAATTTGCCTCAAAAAAAATATCCATAATAAGATATTGATTGAGGTTTTTCTTATGAGATTACTTTTGAGTCAGGGACAGCTTCACTAAATAATACCAAAGATCAAAAATTCTCAAGCTTTAGTTTCACAGTAAAGGGTGATAATTACAGTCTGCAGTAGTTTAAACAGATTAATAACTTCTCTTAGAGAAATATAAACCATGAGGGTGACTTATGTTCTTCCCTAGACAGACAAGATTTGGATATAAAAAAAAATAATAAGATGACATAAAACCTCATATAATTTCCTTTTTTTCATTTTCTTTATGTGTTTACCCATATTTTTATTTTATTATTTCCATTCACTTTTGCTGTGCTCTGATTTTTTGCTGCAAAGAGAAGTGTTATAACAGTGACAGATCTGACAGGCCGTGCTCAAACACCCTATGGGTCCTTTTATGTCAAGGTGGGGGATCTTGATGCCTCTGATGATTTTGATTCACATCCTTTCAGTTTGTAGGGGAGCATGCAAGCCTGATAAAGTGTCTTTGGGAACAAAATGCAAGGTAAAATCCAAAGCAATATTTTCCCTATTAATGCATATGTATGGTTGGCATGGACCCATTTTTCCACGAGGACTGTGCCTGGCTGACTGTAAATGATTATTACATGCTCCATAGACAGCTGTCTCATGCCATTTGAGATGCTTTTGAGTACCTCTCTTGTCCTCCAGGTGCTTCTGCAGAAGGGTTTGCATCATCAGTAGGTTTTCTGCCGTAGTCTTCATTCCTGTGCAGATGTCTCGCATACCAAAGTGTCTCAAATGGCAGTAGCTGCTTATGTTTAGGCAATTGAATTGCACCTTGTGACAAAACTTGAGATAAGAAAAGGGAAGTTGTACAAGTTAATCACAAAGGGTTGAGTGAGGTCACAGGTGGTGTTTACTGGAGGTCATGCCTAGCACATCCAGGCTGATTTTGCTTGAATAACGTAGTGCAGAAGCAATTTGCAGGCTGCTACTGCTCCAGGTATATCAGATAAGCACGTGCTATCTGCCTAGTGAATTAAGCGCATTACAAGGTAGAAACCAACTAGCAAATGCAAGATAATGACTCATAAAGGGGGATGCTCTCGGACAGGAGAGATGGGGAGGGACTGTTTATCAGGGAGTGTGGTGAAAAGACAAGGGGTAACAGCTTTAAGTTGAAAGAGGGGAGATTTAGATACTAGAAAGAAATTCTTCACTCTGAGGGTGATGACACAATGGCCCAGATCGCCTAGAGATGCTGTGGATGCCCTATCCCTGGAAGTAGGGCAGGGGTGGATGGGGCTTTGAGCAACCTGGTCTAGTGGGAGGTGTCCCTGCCCATGGCAGGGGGGTTGGAACTCGATGATCTGTTGATCCCTTCCAACTCTAACCATTCTATGATTCTATGCTATGTATAAAGGGAGCTGTGGTCTTTGGACTGATGGGTGATGACACACAGCTGTCTGTTCGTATCAATACACCACAATGTGTCACATTTGTGGCAGCAATACACCACATTTCTGTTCACCCAAGTAATGAAGTAAAAAATGGCAAGTCTATTACTGAGATAGTTTTGTGATCCTGGAAAGGAGGAGAAGCAAACAATAGGAGTATAGAATCAACAGTAGCTGCGTAGGGGAAAAAAATCCCTATAGTCCTCACTGCTGGTGTGGAGGAGGACTCAGCTCCCTACCCTGTCATCCCATCTGGGTGAAGGTAATAAGTGCAATCAACTAGTAGTGTTGCATAAATAGTATTGCTAGGGATATACACAGAGATGGGTGACAAAGGTTAATGTACCCACCTTCCAATTTATGTGGGCTAGGTACTTTTTCTCTGTGTCAGGTGAAAATATCTGTGTTGACCAGCTTGATATATGTTACAGAGATTATAACCATGCAAATACGTTGAATGCAGTGGGGCTTCCTCTGCCACCAATACAGAAGAAGTATCTTAAAAGCCAGGGCTGTTGTACCAGAAAAGGAAAAGAAAAATCAGGGTCAGGATTACTTTGGTACATTTTTTTTTTTTAAATTTTCCAAGACATTGCTCTTGAGCAAAGCCTTCCTCTTTCATTAAGCATGTCTCGCTTCCTTCTTCTTCTACAGAGATACTAAACCCAGTCACATGAATGTTACTGTGAAATATGGTTTTGAAATATTGTTTTCTCAGCATGGAAAACTCCTCTGGGTTTTCTTCCTCCCTTTTTTTTTTTGTTTGTTTTACATGCCAAGAGCCGTTAATAAATATGAGGCAAGAGTAATGAACTATGTCTTTTACAAACACAGAGTTGTGATCTAGGCCTTGGCTTTTGCCAGCGAAATAGATCTCATCATGCTTTGCACAGTCACTCCTGATAGTGGCACCCTATGGCTGAATAGTATCATGGCTGGAAACCAAGGTCACGGGGAGAAAACAAGTTCTTTAGAATGGAAAGTATTAGATTAATTAGAAGCTCTATAATAAGTCAAACAACTGAACCAGGTGAATCTCTAAACAGAACAGACCCCTGAAAAAACAGTGTGTGATACCACTTGTAACTAATCATTGTACAACAGCATATACAGATGATGATTTCCCGTCAGGAAAACAGAACAGACAGTGCAAACAGACTTTTAAAGCCAAAGCTACAAAGATAAATGTCAAGCAGGAAGCAGTTGGTTTAAGAACAGAACTTAGTTAATGTGAGGTCCTGAGAGCATGAAGGAAAACCACAGGATTTTCATTCTCACTTTATCATGCAGCAACAGGAACAACTTTCATCTGCGAGGTGTTGGGAGATCTTCCTTTATCAGGTTTGCAATGTGGGTTCCTCATGCCGGACCAGTGAAAGGAGTGTTCACTGCCTCTGCCTGTCCCAGTATGGTAGTGAGATCTGGAAGGCTGCCCATTATTTTGCATTTTAGGATCTAAGAATGTAACTGCAGACTTCTTGGTGGGATATGACTTAATTCAGTGCCAGGACTTGATCTAATTTTCAAGCTGGAAGGGCAGTAAAATCTGTGTTAAACAGCAGCGTCTGATGAACTTGTTCGGGCTTTTCTTGGTTTGGAGACTATTTCTCCAGACAGACCCATTAGCTGTTCTAGGAATGGAATAAATGTAGCAGCCCAGACACTGGAGAGCAGAGAGCTGGACTCTGAATCTTAGCCAACCCTTTTACCCTTCTGAGTAACAGAGAAGGTACATCACTTTGCAGAGTCTGATGTATTCTGAACATGGTGCAAAGCATCTAGGTCCTGATTTGGGCTGACATAAAACCACACCAAAGCATGTCAAGACTGATTGCAAATGTCTGGAGTACCTGCTGAATGCCTTTCAAGGATCACCTCCTCCGAGGTCAAGAACTGTTCATCTCCACTTGAAGGGAGGCAAGCAAAGGTGGCAAAAGGGGAGGAGGAATAACTCCATGCACCAGCATAAGCTGTGGGCTGTCTGGCTGGAAAGCAGCTTTGCAAAGAAGGACTTGGGGGTCTTGCTGGACAACAAGTTGCACATGAGCCAGAAACGTGCCCTTGCTACAAAAAAGGCCAACATCTTTTCAATATGTATAAATACATGATGAGGGGAACTAAAGAAGTTAGAGCCAGACTCTCTCATTGGTTTCCAGGGAGCAGAACGAGAGGCACTGGGCACAAAGGAATGAGCAATACAGGAAATTCCTAGAAATGTAATAAACCCCTGTGGTTTATGAGGAGGATGGCCAAAGTCTGGAGCTGGTTACCCAGAAAGGTTTTGAAGTCTTCAACCTTTAAGATGTTCTAATGCAATGTCAGGACACGTCCCTGAGACACGTCCTCCTCTAACTGACCCTGCTTTGAGCAGGTGGTTGGACTAGACAATCTCCACAGGACCCTTGCTAACTTCATAGTAACTTTGTCATACTATGAAGTAATTTATCTAACAATAACCACTCCTTCTCCTTCCTCTTTCTAATTCCCCATCTTCTGGAGGAGTGTGATGATGGGAAAGTAAGAGGGCTCCCTGAAGGCTGGATGTATGTAGGGATGGTAACTATGTGACTTTCCTGCACATCAGAAATACTCACATGGCTTGGTTTTGCTCTTGCATTCATGGGTGTAATAACACCAAACTCTCTGTCAAAGCCAGCTGTCCTCTTCTACTGTGAGCTAAGCCACAGTGACATTTATTAAATTCTCTTTGCTTTCAGCTTGCTGCAATGTGGAGATTCTCAGCTTCATCACCAGAATTATTGGATCCCTTCTTACTAACAACCCTAATTTAATGCTTGATATGTTGTTCGGAGCCTTATGAGCATGGGATTGTTTATTTAAGATGTATTTTGATGGCAAAGGTTGAGTTTATTGAGCACTGAGTTGCAACAAGAATAGCATAAAGATGGTGATCGTTGTAATACTATACATTAGCTCATCAGGATTAATGTTATTATGACAAAAAATGGACAAATTAATGGGAATTAGACTGCTGTGATTTGAAATTATTATCTTCACTTTTGAGCTGAGTGAAATCTCTGCACATGGTATAAGGCACCTGACAATAAATACACCAGCTTCGAATAAATCAACTGCTATGCTCTTGAGCATGATCTTGTGTGGGTAGGAGATGTAGTAGATGAACACGGGATTTTCTGCTTGCTTGCATTTGTTTTCTCAGATTTTGCAGTCGTAGGCATAATGTTATAACATGCCATCTGTTTTTTGTTAGTTTGTTTTTGTTTGCCTGTCTCTGGAGGAAGCATGAACTGTTTTTGTTCAGCAATGTCCAAATGTCTCGTGGCACTCTTCCTCCCTCCCTTCTTGCAAGTAGGATGGAAGACACAGCAGCGCAAAGGCTAAGTGATCCTGATTTACATCAGTGACGGATTCACACAGCATACAGCCAGAGGAAACAATTCAAATTACTTCATTTGATTCCCTGTAGAAGAGAAACCAGGGGTTTTCTTGGAATTCTTTATCATTTGGACAATACCTTAAAATTTAAGGAAAGCACTTCTTCCCCCTCCCTCCCCCCCTGCCCAGTAATGGAGAATCCACTGTAACTTGAGTAAGTTTTGGTGCTACCCTACCCTTGCAGTTAAAAATCATAACTTTATTTTGTTCTGAATGTGCCAACATTAATTTCCTAGCTATTTGGTAGGTATCACTCCCACCCCATCCAGTACTGGCAAGGTCTGAGACATAGGAAATCGAATGATCCTGTGGCTGCCTGGCACTACTGCTTGTAAGTTCTCACTCAGTGTTCTGCTAAACTGAAAGAACCTGTCACACAGTATCTTTTCCCTTCAGAGACATTTAGTCTCTTTTAAGCTCTTTATTTTTAGTTAAACTAAAGAGATCAAGGTCTTTCGGTTTTTCGTGGAAAGGTTCATTTGGCGTCAATATAACATATTGTGCTCTCTGTATGATTTGTGTGGCTCCTTCTTGCACTGGGGACACTGGAACGAAAAAAAAGGAAATACAAACTTAATATGTCACCCTAATATATTCCCATTTCCACAATCAAAGTTCTTATTAGCTTTTACAGCTATAGTATGGAGAAATATATTGCAGAGAATTGCAAGTTAGGCTATCACTTTATTCCACAGGAAATTAATGCCTTAAGTGGCGTGATATGTAGGCTAAGGAAACTTCTTGTAAAACAATGGCTGCATCTTCCAGCTCAACATTTATAAATTATGGAGAAGATCTTTGAACAGTCCTATTGGAAGTCAATGCAGTAGGTCAAAATTATGCTGCCTGAAGAAATATTACCTTTGTTCTATATTTGTATAGGGAAAAATAATATAAATATGCTTCTGATGATTTTTTTGGTTTGTATCCTTTCAGATGTTATGGAGCAACTGTGATGGGAAGAGATGCTTGCTCCTTTTAAAGTGAAATTTCACCACATAGTTTATCTCAGTACCTCTTTTTGTAAGACATTATTGTGCGTGGACAAAGCTCAGGCGGCTCTTGGAGGCCCTTCAATGTGTTTCTGTCTCATTTAGGATGTGAGGTCTACCTGGAAAATGTTAAAGCTTCTCAGTCAACACAAACTGTGATGAAATCATGGGTGGGCTCGGGAGATTGTTGCTGTTGTTGCTTTTATATTGCAGATGGCTCTGCTTTCCAAAATTGCCAGAAGACTGCCTTAGGTGGCAGTAAGGTTTATTTCTGACTCCTTCCTTCTAACAGTGCAGAATTGTTCCACATGCTCCAGTCCACTGTGGTTCAATATTTACTCGAAAACCCACAATTCTTTTCACCAGCCTGGAGCAGTAATGCTATAAATGTGCCATTGGGAAGCAAGTGGGTTTAGTCCGATGCAGTATACACTTGAAAAAGCACATACTGGACATACTTGGTAATGTCTTCATAACTTCCTGAAGTTTCAATGTAGTTCTTGTGAACAACCATCTACTGGATGTGGTCTACAGACTGTTTGAACCAGTTTCCTAGTCTATAAGGCCATCATAAGGTGAGAGTGATTTCAGATACATGCTCCTGTGAACAAACCTAAGGCTCTTCTCAAGCAGTTCTATTTCCACCCTTGCACAACTGGGAGATGGGGAAGACGTCTTGTGCAAGGTCCTTCTCTAAGTGTCCAGCCAACTGCTTGAAGAAGCAAACCAGGTCATTAAGAGGCTGGAAATACCCGATGTTTCAATGACAGAGGGAAGAGTAGTAGATGATTGAAGAGTCTGGGCACTGCACACAGTGAAGTAATGGCATGCATGGTGGTGCTATAGATGAAATGAAGATTATCTGTCTGGTTCATTTCCACTGCTTACACCATCCTCACTGCATTTCTCTTGGATCCATGTAGACTTTAGGTCATCCCAATGTTGCACCACTTGCTGATTTGATAGCTACCTGCCTGAAATCAGCAGCCTCAGTCACCACTCAGGCAGGACAGGAGACTTTGCTCATCATTATGGTGCAAATACCATGACTGGCTCTATTAAAATGCTCACTTTGCCCAGCTCTGTTGATGTGCTGTGAATCTAAGTGTTGAAGGAAAATTCACTCTAGAGTATCATTTTCACTCAGCAAAGCAGTGTGTCTCCCAGAATGTCTGCAACAGCACAGAGTGGTGCAAATGAGGCTTGGATAGCTCACTTTGAGTCAAATCATAAATTCCCTTGCATACCTGCTATTTCAGATGAATTCTTTTCGTAAATAGAAGGGTGTGAAAGGGTTTTTTGATAATACCAATAAGCACCTGTATTTGTAAAAAGATCTATTTCAGAAGAAGCTGAAGGCTTTTTTTGGCATTTGTGAAATAAAACTTATTCTGC
>VXBJ01004818.1:456540-472518 GCA_013400055.1 Nycticryphes semicollaris | reverse complement strand
ATATATATATATATATATAAGACAGCAATTCTTGTTTAAAAGCTGAAAGATTAAATAGCTAATGTTCGTCCAAGCCTTGACTGGTTAAAGCTTCAGAATACCCTCCTCATGATAACCTTCCTCAGCAATTTGAAAAGAGTCCATCCATGCTGTGCATTTTGGTGTCTAATTGTTTATTTTTTTCTAATTGTTTAATAAAAACACTCTTTGATTTGTTAAAAGGATGCTCCCTTACTCCTGCACATTAGCAGTATCAGGGTGAGATGAGTCTTTCAGTCTCTTCAGTGTCTGTGGTCTGATAATTCTGTGGTTTGCTCTTGCAGTATCCACAGTTTCTTGATGGTGGTAGATTATAGAATGATTTAGATTGGAAGAGACTTTAAAGATCATCTAGTTCCAACCCCCCTGCCATGGGTAGGGACACCTCCTACTAGATCAGGTTGCTCAAAGCCCCATCCAGCCTGGCCTTGAACACTTCCAGGGATGGGGCAGCCACAGCTTCTCTGGGCAACCTTTTCCAGTGTGTCAATACCCTCAGAGTGGTAATACCAAATATAAGTTTTTATTTTCACTGCCAGTTAAAAGTAAATACTTGCTGTCCATCGTGACTTGGTTCTCTTGATTCTAACATTAGGGGCAATGTGAAATATTTGCTTTACCAGGAGTCTTGGGAGTGATACTGGCTAACAATTTTTCATCTCATTAAGGTTTTCCAGTAGCAAGTGGTAAATACCACAGAATTGAAGCGATGACAGGATGTGCAAACCAAAAAGCTGTGCAAACAAAAAATGCTAATAGTCTTTCCATGGCAGGACTGCATTTTGCATGGGAGTATTGGCACAATGTCAGCAACCAGCCCAAAGAGCTGTGCAACCACAGCAGAGAGCGTCCCAGTCCCTGGCAATAACCCTACAGTTGTCCAAGCTAATTTCTGCACGTTAGGCTCACAGCTCTGTCACAAATGCATGAATAATGCATTGGTTCAGTAAGGAAGTTGGCAAGTTGAGACTCATCGGGACTGTATTTTTTCTTTTCACCTTCCCAGAGATCAGAAGCATCAGATGAAACATTGTGGGAGATATTGATAGCAGAAATGGTGGGCAGAAATTATTTCTCCCCTCCCCGGATGCAGTGTAGAAGATCCCAGGGACATAATAAGCCACCCAAGGAATTGGAGTAGTCAGGGGAAGATGGTTCACTGGATAGGAACTCTTCCAAGGAAGACCTTTACCTGTTTGCTTCTTAATCAAAACTAGTCCCTGTAAAGTTAGCATGTTCTGAATATTTATTTGTGCCTTTTCCTTCCTATGTCTTCCATATAACCAAAGAAAACAGAGCTGTAGGTGACTGAGAAAATGCACAGCATCAACTTTTCTGCATTATTCCATGATGGAAGTTTGGACTGTTTTTGAGAACGTGCAATGGATTTGGATACGTGTGGGGAATGTCCCATCCCTGTGGTATCTACCCAAGATTTCCTTTTTGTTCCTATTACAAAGGTGTCTTTTGGAGATTTGGGGTTCTTTGTTTGTTGGGGTTCTTTGTTTTGTTCTGTTTTATTTTTTCCCCAATGCCAAGCCAAAATTCCTGTAATTCATCACAAAATCATGTTTTTCACCTCTCTCACAGTGCAGAGTATTCTCTCTCTCCTTCATTTTTCCTCCTCTGGCAAAGAAAGACAGTTCTTGTTTTCCTCTCCCCCATGCCATGTTTCCTAAAGCACTGATCACTATTGGGTAGTTGACTCTCATCATATGCATCCATTCCTGAAAGAACTGAATTTCTTGACTCATTTGATGTTTGCCCCTCTGTAGTAGATGCCACTATGTAGATGGTATCGTTTAAGTGCTGAAACACAGAGCTCAATCCCACCCTTGGACAACAAATGTCTTTAAAATTTACAGATAGAATATTCTTGTAGATGTATCATTTGCTGTAAAATCTTAACGTTTTCTGAAAAGTGATGATTTTGACAAAATTTCATTTTTAAAGCATGAAAAATTGAATACCCTAGAAATAATGCAGCAGCTGGGTTTCTCATTTCAGAAACCCCTTGGCATTACCATTCCTGACTTAATTGTTTCAACCAATGCCGCATGACTCCTTTTGTTAGCTGGTGGGTTTAGTGGAGCTCTGACATACGACCATTTCCTGAGCAGCCTGAGCCCTACATTTAGGTTCCTGACCTAAATGTGGTCTCCTGACTATATTACATGAACTGGAATTAATCTTCCAAATAGATTGTTCACATGGATTTCTGACAAATAGATATTTTTTGGTTCCGCAATGACCAGCTAGGAAGCTTGGGATGAATGGTCACTGAGAGTTCAAATTGCCAGTAATAACCAGCCTAACCTCTAATTACCAGTACAGTTAGAATGCCAATTGCCTATTTAGAATACCAATGTATGTTCATTTGATTTTACATTTTAATTTAGGAAGCATAACCAAAAACTAATTTTAAAAAGAGTGTTTTTCTATATATGTAGGTTGAATTTCAGTAGTGAAATGAGGCAGAAATATTCCAATGCATCAAAGCAAAATGGAATGTCTTGATTGAGCTGAAACAATTAAGGAACGTTTCAGGCAATTAAATTTTGCGAGAAACGTCAAAAATTGGCTTTGTTTCATTTCAGTATAACAAATCTATTCTGAAGATGTCATAACTTCCACAGAATGGAAATCTCAAGTTTCTATGAGCTTCACAGTTATTGTGATTGGTTTTTTAAACTCCTGTGAAAATGACTTCACATATTTATTCCAATACAGTAACTGTGAAATAAACTTATTTCTTTCAACCTGTCATTAGTTTGGCTTGTGTTTGAACTTGTCTGGTGGTTATTTCCCTTCCCCCCTGTTCTTTTTAATTATATTTATTACTGGTTTCTAAATTAATCTTTGAGCTTGGAGCATCTGCTCTCCTTGGGTATGTATGGACAGCTCGTAGGTCCACACTGATGCCAAATGGAGACTCAGGCAGATATGGCCTTTATGCAGCCACCAGCATAGAAAGATGATGTGATTCAGGCAGTGAGGTAGGGCTCTGAGAGCCTTGGATTGAGGGTACTCATCCTGACTTGTCCATCTGTCCCATCTGGAACAAGACTCTGTCCCTTTTAATCACTCTAGGCCTTTAATCACCCAGCACCTCTCTCTTTGGTTGTAAATCCAAAATGAAGAGACTGTTTCTCTTTCAAAAAAATCTACAGCTCCTACCACTATTGTCTTTTCAATCTGAATCTGATACAGAAAATGAATTTCCTTTTGCCTTTAGATTAAGTTGAATTTTAATAATATGGTATATTATGGAAATCTCATAACTATATTATATTACTGAGCTGGCATTTAATAAACAAAAGCAAATGTGAATCTCCTGATTACTGTTAATCCTTTTCTTCTCCTGTGAATAACAAGTTCTTTATACAAGGACAAAGAAATTTTTACGACTGAGTGTTAATCATGGAAGGCTGTTAGAAAACAATCACTGCTGGCTTTTCAATAAGCTGCCTCCTGGTTAGGAGCAAAATTCAGTTCAGGGTATGCTGGAAAGGAAATTTCTCATGTCCTTAATGTCAAAGAGAGCAGGGAAGAACTGTCCTCTGCAGAAAACATAATAAAGTTGATGTTTGGATAGACATTTGTAGCTATTTCTGAATTAAAGGGAACAATTTAAGGAACTGCCAGTAAAAATTGTACACAATTATTTTGCAGGAGCAAAGAGTAAGATATTTTGTGGGGAATTGTTCCAAAGATAGGTAATTGAGATAAAGAAATATCCTTGAACTGATGCTGATTCTAACATCTTGTTCTCTAGAAATGTATTGAAGCATATGCTTTGCTCTGAGCATGCAAACATTGCCACTGAAGTCACTGAAAATGACCCGAAAGCTAAGCCAAACCATGCTGAATTGAATTTCTTCTGTATTTTAAAAACACGGTTATTAAGCAGTTAACAGCACTATTGCTGTAGCTTCTCTTTTGCTAAGATAGACTAATAAACATGACATTTTTAATGTATAATTTGCATAATGCTTCTGTTAATTTGTTATTTTCATTATGGCAACAGAATGAAAACGACATATTATGCTCATAAAAAAAAATACAGCAGTGCTAATCCCTGTAGTCATTATACTGTTAACTGAATTGCATCTTTTGCATGGTCATTATTATTATTTATAAAGCCCCTTGATAAGGGCTCAGTGCAATGCAAGGAGAAAGTTTCCTGATTTATCAAGGAAAGAATAAAATACTAAAATGAAGGAGAAAGTCAAGAGAGAGGGGAATTGGGAACCAAAGCACGAGCTAAGGAACATGCTTCAATGAAGAACAACAAATGGACTTGCCTAGAAGTGAAATTTTTTGTTACAGCCGTTTGCTGTCTTGGATGTGACATCTACTAAATTTAAACCACATTGTTAACCCTGGGTGCCTCATGTGCTTATGGTAAAGGATAAACCATGGCAAAGACTTTAGCGAGTGGCAGTTAGTATAGTCCTCAGGAAGGAGAAAATAATATTTAAAAAAAAGCTATGTGAAGGATGGAGTCAGTTAAGCAAAAGGATTCATGACCATGATTTACGATGAAAACCTGAGAGGAGGTATCATCTAGCATAGGAAAGATGCAAAAGTTGAAAGAACAGAAGGAATAATCTGATCTCTGTATTCTTCATGAGCAGGCCACGAAAGAAGAATTGTACTGAAACAAGGGAGTTTGGAGAAGAGGAGGCTGAGGGGAGACCTCATTGCCCTTTGCAACTACCTGAAAGGTTGTAGAAAGATGGGTGTTGACGTCTTCTCCCAAGTGAATAATGTGAGGACCAGAGGGAATGGTCTGAAGTTGCGGCAGGGGAGGTTGAGATTAGATATTAGGAAGAATGACTTTACTGAAAGAGTGGTCAGGCACTGGAACAGCCTGCCCAGGGAGGCTGTGGAGTCACCATCCCTGGAGGTATTTAAGAAACGTGTAGACGTGGCACTTCAGGGCATGCTCTAGTGGCTGAGATTGTGGGGAGTGGGTTGTGTTTTTGTGTATGGTTGGAGTCAGTGACCTCAGAGGTCCTTTCCAACTATGACAATTCTGTGATTCTGTGAGTTTTGGATTAGGCACTGGAAAAGAAAATTCTGACAGTAAGTGTTGAGAAATGCTGGGATAAAATGTCAGGGCTAAATGTGGACTCTATCCCAGAAGGCTTTATAAAAGGGATGGGTAAACATCTGGAAAGAGTGACCTAGGGACAGGGAATTAGGCTACTACATCATTTCTTGATGTCCTGCCAGCCCTAATTTTTGATAATTCATTGCTAAATTATCATTGACAATGCCTAGACAGAGAGAGAGAGAAGACTACAAGCGACCCTCTTCTTCCCACCTCCCTTTCTACCCTCTTGTGGCTCCTTGATGCCAAACTTTCATAATTCTTCTGTTTCCTGTTCTTTAATGCTTGTCACTCTTTCTCCCTCTCTCTCTTTCTTTATAATTCATCTATCTAAATGTCCCTCATCTATAAACATCATGCATGATTACATATCCTTTATAACCTCCTCTGGCTGCTTCCCACCCCACACAGGCTCACGCAGTGCCTACTGAATAGTGCCATTAGTTACTGAATATTCACAGCAGTGCTGCTGTTTGAGGTAACACTTTTATTTTCTCCTGCACAGCATCTCTGGCTGACTTACAGCTCTTTCTCAGAGGGGAAGCAAAATTGAGCCATTCTCTCATCTCATTCTCAAATGTGAAATAGTTGTGTACTATAGGAAGCTGGTTCTTATTGCTTTTGTGCGTCTGTCCCTTTAGCCACCTCCACAGCTGCCAGGTGATGTAAGACTGTGACAGACAAGTCAAGATAAATCTAGCTGCAGGGATGTGAGATGCAACCATCTGCTGCCAGGGACTGTCATGCTTTCTGGGTGAGAGGAGAAGAGGAACTTGACAAATATCTGGACTTTGGTCACTAAGCTCACGGCCTCACTGATTTGACTGAAGTGCCCACAAAGGTGTGGTGGCACCATAAATCTGATTTGGGCTGAGGAGCAGCAGCATCCTATTAACAAGGAAGAGTGTATTTCTGAGTGTCATCTATGTTTGTAACCTGACAAGGTCAGGACACAGGCCATTTTCTGCTGGCTTCACCAACAGATAATAACCCTTTGGATTTTTCACATGGTGATGACCTTGAAGGTAGTAATGCCAAAATGACTTCAGCAAAAATGTATCAGAGATCTCAGAGGGAGGGAGATACGAGATAATTGTTTGGGGAGTAAGAGATAGCAGGAAGGACTCTTTTAGTGTACAGTGATGGGAAATGTCAGTGTTATATACCTGAGTTTGTCATGTTGATTGAAAAGTGGCTGTTGGATGGGCCACCTGGAAAAAGAAAAGCCTGCTTGTTCCTTTGGACTTCTACCGAACCTATTCTTGGCAAAAAGAAGTTGAACACACAGTGTAACAGGTTAAGAAATACCAGTGTAGAGTTGACGACCTGCAGACATCCAGACCTCAGACACACCAAGAGGCTGGGACAGATCCCAGGGAGGACAAGAACTTGCTAAAGGGGAGAGATGGTTTGGGGCAGGGTTTGATGCTGCTCAGAAATTCACTGAGTTAATTAACAGGCACACAAGGACACGGTGGGTTAATGTGCTGTATAGAAACATTTTAATAGATGTGCTGTCTGACAAAGATATAATGCTTTTTAATAACAGTTGTGTCACTAGCCAGAGTAAAACCCTATTAGCGTGGAGGTAGCTGGGCAATGTGTGGACATCTGCAAGGAATTGAGTTACCTCAGCCTAACAAGTTATTTCTCATTAGCTGAACACTGTTAATGACTAAATGCATGAGCCTTACCTGCTGTGACTGCAGACTGAAAAGTTTGAACTCAAACAGCTACCAAATGTTTCTCTTGGCATTTAGAGTTGGGCAGGAGAAGTATCTTTTCATTCAATGGCATAGGCCTAGAAGATCACTTTTATCAGGAAAGCTTTGGGATTGGATTAGCCTTAAATAGTTCTCATCTCAGCTGCATCAGTGATGCTCCTCACCTGGACTGTGGGAGCTACACAGCACATGACATGAACTGGAGGACTTATGGCACACTGGATATTGATAATGGGAAGGGTACGGTTTGTAGTCCTATTAACCCCTTCCCCTCTGCTTTTCTTAGGCTGAAGGATCTGTAGAGATCTCTTCCCTTAAACTGCTGGCAATGTCCTTCCTAACATAGCCCAAGATACCACTGACCATCTTTGCTACAAGGGCACATTGCTGTGATGATTGTCATCAGTTTGTTGTGTCCACCAGGATCCCCCGGTCATTCTCCACAGAGCTGGTTTCCAGAGGCTGACCCACAGCCTACACTGGTGCATGGGATTATTCCTCCCCAGGTGCATAGAAAGAATTCCTTAGGCTTCTGTTGATCCATTCCTCCAGACTGTTGAGGTCTCTCTGAAAGGTTACACACCAATCCAGTATAACAACCACTCCTCCCAATTCTGTAACATCTGCAAAATTGCTGTGGGTCCACTGTGCCCCACCATCTGTGTCATGAATTAAGATGTTATAGTCTATGGTCCCCAGTATTGATCCCTGGCATACAATGTTGTTGACTGGCTTCCAGCTGGATTTCATGCCACTGATCACAACCCTTTGTGCTCAACGGTTCAGTTGGTTTTCAGCCCACCTCAGCGTCCACTTATCTAGTCCATACTTCAGCACTTTGTTTATGAAGATTATATGTGAGACTGTAAAAAGCCTTGCTAAGTCTATTTACATTCAGTAATTTTTCCTATTCTAACATACACCAAACCCCTCCCAAATATTTCATCTGCAGAGAAGAGAAACTTGCCTTGCTTACACAGTGCTAATATAATTACATTTGGATAGGTACCATGACCACTGCATCATGGGACTGGTTGTATCAGTCTACAAATGCTAATACATCCACAGCTGCTGTGGTTCTTTTTTGCTTAGGAAATGTGACTTCCTGTGTTGACATGATTAAATGCATCCACTCTTTTTAGACATGTCCACACTGGAAAATTCTTGAGCTAGCCATAATGAAGAAAGTTTAAGTTCCTGAACAAATCTTTGCATGGCATTACCCAGCCTGGTCTCAGTGAACATGATGCTGATGTCTTTTATTCTCATCACCAGCACTGGAATTGGCCAGATTGACAGCATGCTGTCTGCATGATAACATGTTGGTAAATGCATAAGGAAGTCATAGAGTCATGGAATTGTCTAGGCTGGAAGACCTTCCAGATCACCAAGTCCAACCATCAACCTAACACTGGCCAAAATACTATGACTAAACCATGTCACTAAGCACCAGGTCTACCCGTCTTTTCAGTACTTCCAGGGATGATGATTCTACCACTTCCCTGAGCAGACTGTTCCAGTGCTTGATAACCCTTTAAGTGTGGCAATTTTTCCAAATACCCAAACTAAACCTCCCCTGGCGCAACAGTGAAACACTGTGATCTTATTGATATTCTAGTAAAGCCCTTATGCAAGGAGAGGCATTCATATATTCACAGTATAACATCTTCCTCCTCCTCAGGGTCGGCTTACTATAATTATTTTGAGAATAAAAAATAATACAGTTTCCAAACTGGTTATTCAAGAGAAATTGAGAAAGGGGGGACAACACAGGCTCAACCCATAACTGGGAAAGTGTAGAAGACAATTTGAAGTCGATTAAAAAATTCAGTTCCAAAGCAATTCTGCAAAGGAAAAATACCAGCTTAACCATGTAATGTATCCCACAGGCACCTCCCCTTTGAGTAACTCTGTCTATATACTCTCCCTAAATTGGTATAAATGGCCTTTGCTCCTTTATTTTCTGAGCTGAGGTTTGTGTCTTGCAAGAGCTGGTTGCGTTTCTTTTGCTCATTACATTAACTACTGAGTTGGAAGAATTAATTAGTTGATTGCGATAAAGTCTAATTACTGTTTGCAGTTGGATTAATTAACCAAATTCCCAGAGATCCCTTCTACTCCCTAGCTGTTCCAGTGTAAGCAAGAAGATGCATCCTAAGGGGTAATGACTTGGTAAACTACTTAATAAGCAGCATCTGCAATAGACACCTTTCCAAAACTCAAACATTGGAATTCAGCCCTTGGATGTACTTTGAAAGCTTGACATTGAGTAGGACAAATGGGAGGACTGAAGAAATCATTCACATAATGAAGCTGCATAATTATTGTGAAAGACTCTGTGGTTAAGACCCAGTTTTCATGTGTGAAAGAAGACCTGGTCTGAAATAAAAATGGGTAGCATTGTGCAAAAAAGCCCACCAAACCACCAAAAACCAAACAAAAAAGTGAGACAGAAAACAGCATGGTCTCATTGCCACCCATTGGGCCAGCACAAAGAGACTGTGTAGGTCTGACATGAACAGAAAGGTAGGCTCTGTAGTTGCCCAGAGCAAGCTTCATCATAGACGTGTCCACACCTTCACCAGTCTCTATCAGGCGTGTCATTGTCAGTTCATCTTCATTGCTAGTATGTTGGAATGGGAGCCTTGGTGACTGAGATGGGAACACGTGCTGCTTTCTGATAGCCTGCCCTACGTGGTGTTCCCCTACATTATAAGAATCCTCTTGCTCTATAGCTTCTCATGCCTTCTAGGACTGTCTGGTGCAGGTTTAGGTGTGACTTCTGTCTGTTTTCAGATGTTTACATTGTACACTTCTTCCATCAGCTCATCTCTTTTGACAGTGTGAGGACAAACAAACACATCTAGATGGAAATGCATTTGAATTAGGTCAGATATCCACCTCAGGATGGGATGACTGGCACTCTAGAGAGTGCTATCACTCTGCATGGACTACAAGGGGAACCCAAGCAACAAGCTCGCATATGGGCGTCTCTAATTTCATCTATCCCACCATGATAACTGATGAGCTTAGTGGGACTGCATAAATATGGGCAAGGGGAGGCATGTGGCTCTGTCCAAGCTAGAGTCTAAGGGCAGTATTAGGTCAAGGAAAGACTAACAATAGGGTTTTGGGACATTTCCCTCACCCCAATTCCAGCTTCAGTCCTGGGACATAAATCTGGAGAGTGATCATGTTGTGTAATACCACAAAATAAGCTTAAAAATATTTGTAGGGCAAATTATTTTAATTGTGGCAGAACTAATGACAGATGCATGTGCATATGTGTGCTTGCATTCTGTGAACAAGATATGTAGCAAATTGCATAATAAGTTATAAGAGATACTGGGGCATACCAGGCTGGATGGGGCTTTGAGCAATCTGGTCAAGTGTGAGGTGTCCCTCCCCATTGCAGGGGGTTGGAACTTGATGAACCTTAAGGTCCCTTACAACTCTAACCATTCTTTGATTCTATAATATAAATTTCTTCCATACCAGTAAATGAAACAGTGCAAGTAAATGTTTTTCAGTTGTTTACTTCAGACTGAGGGTTAGGAAGTGGTGCCCTTGGTTGGGTTTCTAGTTTGTAGCAGCATCTAGAAGAATCATGGGAGTGTGGTCCTTCTAAACTTCTTACAATCACAAATTGCCTCACCCTAGTGAGCTGTAAATGCTCGTATGATGCTTTGCAGGGTGGTTCTTAGTGTGTCTTGCCAGCAGAAGCAATGTGAAAGTCTAATTGTGATGGCAGTAAGCACAGTCAGTCTGTTGCCAGGCAGTACAGCCTGAAAGGTGAAGACCTTCTCCACAAGTATAAGTGTGTGCATTGAGTGCACCCTGGCATCTAGCAAAGTCAGATGCCAGAAGAAGTGTTTTGTGATGTTGCCAAAACTGTTCCATTCAAAGCACAAAACCAAGTTCTGTTGAGAATGGCATAGCTGAATGCTTTTTTTTCACTGTGAAGTTTTCTACCATCAACCCAAATAATTTCAGCTCAGCAGTACAAAAACTCAAGGCTCTCCCACAGCTGCTGTTCACACGCTACTGTCTGGCAAGCTGGCTTCCTTTCTGATTGATTTTCTTTATTGTCCAATTGAAATCTGCAAGTAAACCTCCCAGCAGCACACTATGGAGAGAAATGTTGTGAATTGGATAATACTATAGATTATAGGATATGCAGTAGAGTAAACGGGCAATGGAGACAACATCTGGAAGTAAACGTGAGAAATTTCGTTGTGTTAGGTGAAGGCTGTGAGTCACCACACAGCTGCATAGACTATGCAGGGAAGAGGCAGCAGTTTTGAGGGTAGTTGGATGCAAATATATACCAGGAGAACGTGAGAGAATCAACTGTAGAATGATGCTTTGTGAGGTTAATCTGAGACTCAGAGATTGGGGGTTAGTCCAAAGTCACATGGTGAGTGAGTAGCTGAACTGGGAGTGTCTAGAAGTGAAAATATAGTCCCAATGAAAAAAAAAAAATATTTCCAGACTTCAGTGGAACCAAGATTTTTCCCTGATACCTCTTCTAGCTTTCACACCTCTATTCTTTTTATCAAACCTTTCTTAGATTGCTCTATCTAGAAAATTCCCCCGGGGAGTATTGGCATAATTTATCACTCAGATGAAGAAGGTTGTTTAAATGGAGGAGAGGGATGATTAACATTAGAAATAACTCGTCTTAGCAAAACCTTCATGGAAATAATCATCTACCCAACTCAATCCAAGCACCTTGTAGAGTGTCTGCACCACCAAACTCAAAGCTGAACCCTGTATCAAGGTTAAACTCAACCCATATTGCTCTTCTGACTTGGATTTGTCATTTGTGCAGTTTCATGAATTTGCTTTTATGACATGCTTTGTGAGGTAAGTATGAAGTTTTCCAAGGGAAACTCAAAGCATTGTTAATATTTATTATTAATAAATATATGATAGTTCCCTAAACTGCAGTATATTTCATATGTATAGAAATTATGGCACTTAATAAAGATCACTATAATGAAAAACGTCATAGAGTAATTTGGAAAAAAACCTCCAGATTCTGATACCAGCTGGACAACTCTCCATTGCTCACTAACTTTATTTAGCCTTCATTTGGTTAAATACATTGAAGGTCTTGGATGTAGCTCTCCAAGGACTGCAGTCAGAGACATCACAAGTAGCTTAGGTGCAGAGAGCTGTTGCTTGTTGAGGAGCAAGAGTGGACAAGCTGGCAGCAAGGCTGGCAGCAAGGTGAGGTGGGGCAGTGTCCTCACCAACAACGTCTCAGTCCCAGAGCACCTGAGCAAGAGCAGGTCTGGTAAGAGTACCCAGAGTCATCCAAGTGTGCAGTGGCCTCCAGACTAGTCCATAGAAATGAGGCAGGTACAAGGTCATGCCAGAAATTCAAGCCAGTGAATTGGGTCAGGTTCAGCACGGTACATGGCCCAGCCACAGACCAAGAACAAGCATCTGAGCTTCAATGCATCTCCCAAGCAAAGGGATGTTGCTCCTGTGGAGGCATCTCACAGCTCTTTCTCACAGCAGTGTGATCCAAGGATACAGAGTGATGCTCATCAGAGCTGGTCTTGAATGCAATCAGCGAAACCTTGGGTGAGGGACAGCAGGTTTCAGAGCCAGTTGATGTGCTTGGGAAGGACACAAGGTGAACTTTCTCAGTTAGGTGCAATGAAGCCCACAACATATGACTTTTTGAGAGCTGCACTTTAGATAGAGCACAGGCTATAGGATAAAGGTGCAAATGAAAGTCCCTACCTTGGCTTAGGCAGCAGAAGAGCCCCAAGAGGGGATTCATGCCACCTAATCTCCATAATCTAAATGCTGAGTTCCTGTTCCAAGCTGGGAATCCAAGATACATCGTTATTGAAAAAAAAAAGAGGAGTGATTCATCCTGTCTCAAGAAATGTTAAAGATATTAATGTTATTAAAGTACCCTTCCTTTCACTGTAGCAGGAGTAATTCTGATTATTTAGGATGTCTTAAGTCTGGTGGGAAAAAGTATGCGATGTGTGTCCCACCTACCAGGGAAAAATGGTCACAGTGGCCATTTCTGGCCTGAAAATACCTTTGGAAAGCTGAAGATATAAAACCTGCTTTGACTCTATGGGTGATTTTAAAGCAACTTCAAATCAGGATGATTGAAATCAATTTGAGTGATACCAATGCAGATGGGATTACGCTCAATAGTTGAGTAATTTGCTCTGTTAATTTCTCCCTACAGTAGATGATTGTTCTAGCATTTTGGAGCAAACATATTGCAATCCAGACTGTTCCTAATAGCAGTTGAAAATCCTCCACTGTCATTGTTTAGTTTGATTGGTCATTTATGTGTATTTGCAACCAGGGATGCATGGTGCTTCACAGATGATTATATTTCTGGATAAAATCCTGACAAGAATAACTAATATGTAGGACGCTTCTATTTATTTGCTGTTCAAGATCCTACAAAACAGGAATGTGATTTTTCTTAAATTGAAAAACAAAAGATTTTCAATCATATATGATACACAAAAAGAAAATAAACGTTTTTTAGTAAAAGAAAACTGTACCAAACATGTACTGTTCTGGTTGAATTAAGAAGAGAAAAGCAGACACAGCATTTATGATGAACATCCTGATTCTGTAGAACTGCTGAAAAAAGAAAAGAACCTTTTATAAAGAATTTTTTTGTTCTTTTATTATGGGAATGAGATTAGAAGGAAGGGATGAAGGACAGGATATTTTAATTTTGTTAAAGGTTGTCAGTATTGTCAGTAAAAACCGAACTTCAAAGACTAATTTCTGTCTCTCATTTGCCGTGTGGGTTTCATTTCTGTTTTGTTGTTAATTCTTTACAGGTTCCTTCCTTTATCATGCACATTTTTTTCTGTTCAATAAAGTACAGGTTTTCACAACTACTTTTTTAGTATTTAATGCATTCTTGTCATATAGAAGAAGGTATATAATTTATATTTGTTTACAATATCTAGAGAAACTGTATCCTTAACTTGTTTAAGATATGTCCACTATGTAATTCTCAGCATAGATCCCAAATTTCTTATACTCCTTAATGCTGATTACAGCAGCAGAATGCAAGTCTACAACTTCCTTGTTTTGACAGTCCTAGTTTGCTTCTTTCCCTTCTCTTTGCAGAAGGCCGGGCCAGGGCTAAACTGTGTTGCTTAGACCACGTCCTGCAAGGTAGGAGAACTCAGAATGGAGTATGCTGTTGGGACTAGGTGCTGGAACGTGTCCAGAGAAGGGCAACAAAGCTGGTGAAGGGTCTGGAGAACAAGTCTCATGAGGAGTGGCTGTGGAAACTGGGGTTGTTTAGCCTGGAGTAAAAGAAGCTGAGGGGAGACCTTACTGATCTCTACAACTACCTGAAAGGAGGGTGTAGCGAGGTGAGGGTTGGTCTCTTCATTCAAGTAACAACTCAGAACAAGAGGAAATGGCCTCAAGTTGCACCAGTGGAAGTTTAGGGAGGTTTAGATTGGATATTTGGAAAAATTTCTTCACTGAAAGGCTTATCAAGCATTGGAACAGGCTGCCCAGGGCAGTGGTTGACTCACCAACACTGGAAGTATTTAAAAGACAGGCAGATGTGGTGCTGAGGGACATGGTTTAGTGGTAACCTGGAAGTGCTGGGTTAATGGTTGGACTAGATGATCCTAAAGGTCTCTTCCAACCTAGATGATTCTGTGAATTCTATTACTCAGTGCACATATTTCTTGGAGGGGTGTTGCTGCCAAGCAATGGTCAATGATGATTTGTTTTTGTCTATGGCTTGGCTGAGTTTAGTGGCTTTTTTTTTTAGGGCAATATATCTATGCTGATGCTTCTTCCTGTGAAATAAATGAGAATTCTACCAACACCTTACTGAAGGCAGGAACAATTTCAGGCATGATCCTTCACACTGGGACAATAATGACACAGCTCTCACCTAGCTACTCTCCTCTAGTGAGACCCCACCTGCAGTATTGTGTCCAACTTTAGTGTTCTCAGCACAAGGACATGAAACTTTTGGAGTGGGTTCAGAGGAGGGCCACAAAGATGATTAGAGGGCTGGAGCAAACCTGCTGTGAGGACGAGCTGAGAGAGTTGGGGTTATTCAGCCTGGAGAACAGAAGGCTCCTGGGAGACCTTAGAACAACCTACCAGTAACTGAAGGTGGCCTACAAGAAAGCTGGAGAGGGACGTTTTACAAGGGCAGATAGTGATAGGATGAGGGGTAATGACGTCAAACTAGAAGAGGGTAGATTTAGGTTAGATATCAGGAAGAACTTTTCACACTGAGAGTGGTGAGACACTGGAATAGGTTGCCCAGAGAAACTGTGGCTGCCCCATCCCTGGAGGTGTTCAAGGCCAGGCTTTGAGCAACCTGGTCTGGTGGGAGGTGTCCCTGCCCATGTCAGGGGGGTTGGATGTAGATGAGTTTAAGAGTTCCTTCTAACCTGAACCATTCTATGATTCTATGAATAAACAGAGTAATTTTTTTCATAAAAGATTTCATGACCAGAAAATCAACTTCTCCCAGACTGACTGTCAGTGAAGCTAAGGAGGCGAGTACCACCTGGTCCCATCAGAATGAGCCTTCTATAATCAGGAGGAGCACCCTAGAACAAACAAGTCTCCTACAGATCCTTCTCCAGGGCCAGGAGCATGATCTCCTTCTTGCCCCTCATTGCCATCCTGTGCTTGTGATCATGGCATTTCACCAAGCAAGAGGCAGATACAGGAACCCAAGAACTCCCAGGTGGTTGGTATCTCACTGTCACTGGGTGGTGCTAATCCAGCCTAATGCTGCTGCTGGCATCAATAAAGAATTACCATGGTGGGTGTGAGAGTTAATCACATTTCAAAGCGTGTTGCTTAAATATCCAGAACTCTCCACCACATGCAATATTTAGCAGAGAATTACCGTACCTGACAGATGTACCAAATGAATAGGGTAATCATTTCCTTTCGAAGAAAGATGGTTTAAATGAAGCAGATTTTGCTGCTTTGTCTGAAAAGTATGAAAATATTCTATTAACATACCCAGTGCTAAAGGAGATAGTTAATAGATGCAGGCCAAAGGGTACCTTTAGGTCTGTATCTCTCTCTTTTTTTTTTTTTTTT
>VXBJ01004818.1:421993-456517 GCA_013400055.1 Nycticryphes semicollaris | reverse complement strand
TTTTTTTTTTTTTGTAATAGCAATGTTTTCTGTCTGGAAATTTTTATCTTTATTTACTTTTGGAAATCATCATACTCTGAAAAGAGCTGCTGGCACACGGAGCAGAGTCTGGGAGATTTTCAGCTTGCTTGAATGAAAAATGCAGCCAGGCTTGTACTGTCTGTTTTCAGGGCAGGGAAATGATTGTAGGGGGAAAAATACAAGGTATGATTTGTACAGACCTAAGTCTGGTACCTTCCAAGGCAAAAATACGTCAGAATCATGATCAATAATTGCACAGCTTCAAGTCAGTCCTGTATAGGACAGCTTTTGTGAAGCACCTGCAGGGACTCACAGGTTATTAATGGCATTTTTTCCTCTGTAGCTCTTTCGAAAATAGAACAGTTGATAGAAGGGAAATTCATCTGCATTGCAGGGCTCTTCCCTCTACCCCCTTTCTGCTTTTGGTGTTTTGTTTTGTTTTTATTTTCTTCCCCACTGGCTGCCAGACACTTTTCTTCAAATCCCTTAACGGCTGTGAATGGAAACATAGCTGTGTGTGGCTTCGATGCTACCCAAAATCTGAGTTCATTCTTCATCTGTGACACAGATTCTGGGTGACATTAATCTCACCATGAGCATCCGCTTGCCTTTTATCCGTCCTGCATTTAATGCAAATCTTGGGGGACAAGGACCTTTCCCACAGTATATGCGCTGGTATGTGTGTAATTGCAAACACAGAGCATCCAGCATAATACATCCCTAGTCTTGGCTGGGGCCTCAAGCTGGTATTGTAGCACAGAAAATGGGAAAAAGACAAATGCTTGGCTAAACAGCCAAATGAATGGAGGGAAAGGAAAGGAGGAGGATGGGTGGTAATAATGGATTGGTTCAGTTATGAAAAAGGGGGCTAAAAGAAAGTACCATTCTCTACACTCTGACTAGGACAAAAAGATTTCATTCAGTTTTTAGGAAAAAAATTGGGAAGAATAGCAAAAAAAAAAAAAAACAACAGAGTGCCCATGGAAGCGACACTTGGACTGTCTGTCACTGCCCATTTTTAGCCATAGGTTCTCAAATACCTTGAGAAATGCTACAGGTGTCAGTAGTGGATTAAGACTGCGCACCAACAACCAAGAGTTAACAGCTTATATTTTAATACCTTGTTGCTGGTCACTCAAATGAACCTGACTACATAGAGGAAGATGGTCAGTGTTCCTTTAATTAGCAGAGAAGGGCCTAGGAAGTATCACAAGGATTCAGAGGAGTTTGTGAAATGTTGAGAAAGGTAATATTAGGTGAAAACTGCTCCATCCTTCATGGCAAGGCGGTGAGCCAGCAAAGTGCTGGGTACTTAATTGCTGGCAAAACCTCACTTGGTCCGAGGAGGGATGATTTCAGCTACAGTTATTAGTTACAGACACCTCTCAGCCCCAGCTTTAATGAGCAAAGATGCTGCTGACGCGGGAAAGGACATATCGAGGGTGCAGAAGATATCAGCAGGAGTAGAATATTTCTGAAGTTCTCCCCTAGCCTTAATTTCTCTCAGCTGTATTGGTGAGCTTTGCATGCAGAGCTTTGGGAAACCCTGCTTGGTATGGCATGGCTATACTGAGCAAATCAGCAAAACTGGGGATGGGGAAAAAAACTCCAACAGCATTATAGCTGATGGCAGGACTAGATAGCCTCATATCTGAGGGTGCTTCCGGTTATATTGCTAATGCCTCAGGGAAATCTTTTAAGGTACATCAGTATCAATTTTCACTACTAATTTTCAAATAAATACATTTCAGCGATTTTAAAGAGAATTCAATTTTCTTAACCAGTTAGAGAAGCTGAATCAAAGACAGTTCTGATGAGTTCTGGGCCCATCCTGCTTTGGATCATATGAGATGCTGCATGGGTTGCAATGAAGACTATGCCTTTGTGTCAGGCTGCATGTCCCCACACAGGAGCTGGGATGCTGGTGGGAGTGAACCACTGTCGTCTGCTCCTGGCACATGATGGTTCCCATGGCAGCTGTTTGAGAGGGGAACTCAGGGAAATAACCACATCCTGATGGAAATTTTCACTCGATTGAAAAAATATTTTATCAGAAAGAGTAGTTCTAGCTGAACTTGATGTCCAGACATCATAGGATACTAGTCACCCCATTTCTTTATCTTGTTTGCTAATTTAGTTGCATGATGGCAACTGAAGGCTTCAGATAAGGACTCCATTTCCTCACCCCACCAGCTCTGGATGAGATTTCAGGTGCAGCATATACCCTTTGCTGGTGTTCTGCTCTGGGCTTCCCAAGTATTTTCCTCAAGCCCAACCTTTTGTTGCAGGATGAGTAATGAGCACAAGTCAGCTGGGAATATACCCGCCCACCCATGCAAGGCCACCACCATTCTGAACTGAGTTGGGTTGCTCAGAAATTAAAAGTTCTTCTATGTTTTTACAATGAAACATGTCTGAGGTGAAAACCTCCCACCGTCTAATATAGCACAGTTGCGTGGTCCAGGTTCTGATGGAAGTGATCATGTGAAAACATCTAGTGGGTTCAGAGACGTCTTATATTGTGTCTCTGGTACAGTTCTTCTGCCTTCACATTGGTGTTATGGAGAGAAGTGCCCGAATCTTTCCATCTGTTCATCCATAATAAATCATGCAAGCATCCAACTTGTATTTCTCTATTCATTGCTTCTATAGAGATCAATCCTCATGCTATATATACTGCCAGCATATGATAAAATTAATTGAAATTTATTTAACCTCCAATTCACTAATCCTACCTAAAACTTAATTATACATGGAATCAAGCATTCCTGTCACTTTCTCAGTCACCCAACACACGTAAGACTGCTTTATTGTTGCTCCAAGTTCATTATATTGTAAATAATTTTATCTTCCTCAACCTCCACAGAGACTTTCCCTACCAACGAATATTTTACATAAATGCTTTATGAGAACTAAATTAGAAGAGGATGCCAAATCTTGTTGTAAGTATTATAAACTACTTGTTAGAAGTTTTTATCCAAAGGTAACAGGTGGGTATGAAGGAACCGTGTAGCTCCTCATCACTGTGAAATGAGACAGATTGCTCCAAAATGACCCTTTGAAAGACAGCATGTTTAGTCTAAATTGAAAATCCTTAAATGCACTGGGGTTGCTAATTGTTCATGGCAAGGCTGCTAAATATGTAAATTTCTAATTAAAATATAAATTAATCCTAACAAACGAATACCTGCTATCTGCAGAATGATGAGCAAAAGTTTTGTGCCACTAATTAATGTTATCGCCTATTAGCTTTATTTACATAAGTACATAATTCATATTCCTTTGCTCTTTCTGATATGTAGCATTCAATTTTTTTTTTAATTCTTTTTATGGTATTGCTCTAAAATAATTACTGTCCTTTCAAACCTCCCCTGTGTATTTCAGGTTTTTTGGGTTGCCTTTTAACATGTTAGCTTGTTAATTGAAGCCATTTTTCCATTATTAACTCTATACTTAATGCCATGGGGTAGGAGGAGAAAGAGTCAGAAATTGCTTTGAAACATTCCAAAATAAAAAAAAAGTCAATACTCATTACATTCAGAGTCTTGATGTATCAGATAACTATTTACCATTCTCAGCTTTGATTTTTTTTTATAAGGCAATTGAATAGAATGTAACTGTTGTATTAAAAGATTGCAAATTTCTTTACGGATTAATAAAGCATAATAAATGTGCTGGCATTCATCTCGTTGGTATGGATACATATAATGACATTGCCTGCACTTCAGACTGGTTTTCTAAGGGAAAGTATTACTTGTCCCATTGAGTACATAACATTACTATATAATAAATAGCATGTGATGAGTTACCAAGAGCAGTGGCAACTGAAAGGAAAGACAAATGTTATTTATGAATGGGACTGCAACAATTTAAACTGAAATTCAACAAGGGATTCTGGTCACTAAGAGAGAGAATTCTCTGGCATCAAATATCATTATTTGGGCAGCTTTCTAGCTTATATTTGTTAAGTACCTTTTCCAATCTCCCTCTGAATGCAGCTGATGTATTGATTTCCCCTCTTCAGGTGTGGTTGCTTGGACCGAGATATCAACCACCATAAATTCACAGCAAAGCTACTCTGCTGGCTTGGCTGTGTTCTGTGTCCCTCCCAAGGACCACCTCAATCAATGCTTGCACTACATCTTCTCCCTGGAGGTGGACTGGTTTTGGATAACAGCTGGGGTAAGTGATCATTTGCCTGAGCAAATCAAGTGAGAGAATCCACTCCATCTTCCCATTTTCCCAATGCCACATGCCCAGTAAGTCTTGCCAATTGATTGCAAGCTGCTGCTCCAGTCTGGGATTTGTTCCCCCACCGCTGTGACTCATGGAGCCTGGCTTGTTCCAGTGCCATGTTCACCGACACCACTAACTTCTACAGTATTACACTGGTGAGTGCTTATGGCTGGTCTCTGCTGGATTAATCTTTAATGAGGTTTTTCACTAAGCACAACTGCATGCTTTTCTGTCCAGAACGTTGCAGTAACCCATGAGGAATTAAAATGCAAATTCACACTACTTGAGTTGAAAATGCTGGTCAAAATGCCAATCCGTTAATTTGGTATCAACTTAGCCCCAGAAGGACTCTACCCAGGATGGGGCAAATTGATAATGAACCATTCTACGCTGAAAATTGTCCTCCTCCTTTCAAATTGTGATCATCTATTTAATGGGTAAAGAAATTAAAATGGAACTATATGAGTTTATTAACAAGTATCCCGCAGGGTATTATATCACAGTGCCTGCTGAGATCTGCAATTAAAGTAAAAAAGAGTTCATTTCACAACAGGAGTTTGGGGTTCCTTGGTACAGTTTGGTTTGGTGTTTAAGATTGTTTATTGCTTTCAGTGTGTATGAACTTCATTTGAGAGTTGCTGTTATTTTAAAATTTGCTCTTTTATTTAAATGAATCTTTGGGATGTGGCGGAGGGTACTAGGAAAGTTCTCATGGAATTAGCAAGGTCAGGATCGCTTCTTACAGGAGAGTGCAGGTGATAATAACAAGGAGCATATTCATTTGATCTTCCTCCTTCCTTGTTGCACCACTTGTATTGCTTGAACATTAGGAAAGAATTCTTCCCAGAAAGAGGGGTCAGAGACTGGTATAGGCTGCCCAGGGAGGTGGTTGAGTCCTCAACCCTGAAAGTGTTTCAGTCATTTAGATGTGGTGTAGGGGAGAACTTTGCAGAGTGGGGCTGATGGTTGGACTCAATGATCCCAAGGGTCTTTTCCAACCTGAATGATTCTATGATTCTATAAACATACAAATGAATGATAAGAGATTCCTTTTTGTTGTACGTGGTTTGTGAGACAAGTACCAGGCTGCACGGGTCATTGGTGTGCCCAGAATGGCAGTTTCTGCTTATATAGGAAGTTCCCCAAACAATTTAAAAATGTGTAAGTCTCATCCTTCACTAATGTGAAGAAATCTCTTGAGCTAAATGAAGCAGTTGTTTGAAAGTACTCACAGACAATATATAGCACTTCAGAAAGCACAGTTAAAAAACAATATCATCTTTCACTAGAAATTTCTAGAGACATAAGTTACCCAGAAGTATCCATACTTGATCAGAATCTTCCCTTTTGTTGGTTAAAAAGTCACCAAGAGAGTTATTTTAAAAAATAAAAAATCTTCATGATAATATTCTACAGTAGTTTTACTGCTTATATATAGCCTTTCACTTGGGGTTCTCAGAATAAAAAGAACTTAAAATTCTACTGCATTTATTAAGTGTACAATTTTATTGGTCTGAATGTACTAAAAAAGCTATGCTGGACTATATTAAATTTGCATAAAAGGAACATTTCTAATTCTAATAGTGCTCAGAGCACAAGATTAGGCTGTGTTTGCAGAGAGGCGAAGGGTTCCTGCTGAAGTTCATGCAGGGCTGTGTTTCTCCTGGTGTTTGATGATTTGATGTTACTGAGCTGTTCTGTGTTTGTTGGGAAGATAAACCTGGTTGTTTCCTTACACATTTCCATTCCCCAAAATATCTGCCTGCAGCATAGTTGTCTTTTAATGTATTTTTTTATTAAAAGGCACTATTGTCAATACATTATTAATGACAAATATTAATGAAAAAACAAAGTTTTATCATTTTAAAGATAGCTTTTATGTTTTTGCAGTGTGTGTGTCTAACCTTGAGCTGGTTGCTTACACTGTCCTTGCACGCGGTGAGGGAAAATGAGTACTTCTAGGCACAATTCATCATGTGCTTGTGATGGTGTGCTCCACTGCCACCCTGACCTTTATCTCCCATAACCCTGCCCAAGCGATAACCACCTGTAGTGGTCACAATGGGTGCATCTAATTGTGATGGCTCCATCTGGGGAGATGGATAACAGCACATTAATCACGTGATAACTTGAGCATTGCTGGTACTGTGGTCAATATGCAAATACGAACATGAGTCAAATAATCTTCTTACCCCCATAAATTGTGAACAACCTGAGAGATCCGTTGAGCTCTCTGGCATGGCAACAGGCTGCATGCCAGGATCTCCTCTTGAGAGAAAGGATTTATTTTGCATATATAATTCTTTAGACATAAAGCGTTGACCAAGTCTGGGATTAGGATTGGATCCAATCGCACTCAGATTCCTCTCTGAGAAGGAGATTAGGAAGGACAGCTCTGTCTGACCCTGTCCTCCATTTAGTAAATAACCAGATTTGATGGCAAGGTGCACTTGGTTAAAACACTGATGCATTTGTGTAAAGTCATGGAATCATAGAGTGATGGGAGTTGAAAAGGACCTGCCATGGTCAGGGGTGCTTCACGTTAAACCAGGTTGCTCAAAGCACCAGCCAGCCTGGCCTTGAACATTTCCAGGGATGGGGCAGCCAAAAATTCTCTGGGCAACCTGTTTAAGTGTCTCACCACCCTCAGAGTGAAAAAATTTCTTCCTGATATCTAACCTAAATCTCCCCTCTTCCAGTTTGAATATTCCTATCTTATATCAATAAATGTATTGCTGCTTCTCTCTACAAGTGAAGTGCAACACACCATCCGTGACAGTGTTTTAGAAAAAAACCCAAAGGTGTCTGTCTCCTACACAACAAAAAAATAATGTGAAGTTGCTCTGCAGTTTGCCCAGACATGTGAACTCTCTCCGCTACTTGTACGCATGGGTGGAGTACCTTCGCAGGGAGAAATGCAGCACTTTTAGGCAGGGATGTGAATTCAGTGCCATGTGTAATGACGTAGGAAAGCGGGTGGGGGAAGGATGCAGCAGACCTTGCTCGTTCAATCACAACTGTTTGATATGACATTTGGAAGGCAGCAACAAGCAGCACTTAACATTTACCAGGAACTGCCTCCTTGCACTCCTGGGGCATTAAGTGTTCATTGCTGTCTGTGTAGGAGGGGTAGTGTGTGGAAAGTGCAATTTGCAGCAAGTATTTAGTGTTTCTAAAGGTTTGCTGAATGCCAAGAGATTCTCCCTGCTTTGTTCCTGGAGAGTTTTTTTTTTCACTTGCAAAGAGAAAGATTAGCAAAATATATGTAGAATGAAACATGGAGCTGGAGAATCCTTTATCCAAAATTACGTTGCTGTTTTAATATGGTTTACTGGAAAGCACATGATCACAGCTTTTTTCTCTGAGACATTATGCACTGAAAACTCTCCTGTTTGACAGCTCTGTCTATACATAAGACTTCATTTCTTTGTCTTCTGTCTATACAGAACTTTGCTGATCCACGTGAATAAAGAGAGCAGAACCTCAGCTCGTAGCTTCAGTTTTTTTTTGTCACTGTCTTTTTCTGGAGTTATCCTCTGCATGTTCCCAACTTGATCTGCAGAACAAATGCAGGAGAGAAAGTTAAACCCTTGGACTCTTAGTGTTTCATGGTGGGCTATGACTATGAGCCAGCTTGATCCAGCAGATGCGTAGCCTGCTCAGCATGGCACCGTGCCTTATGGTATAAATCATGCATAGCTGCTATAAATTTCTACATCCCAGACTTCTACACCACTTCAATTACAACCTCTGCATTAGGCTTTTCTACATTTTTCTCTTGATTGTTGTAAAAGTTGTAATGCTCAAAATCCCTGAGAAGCACCAAAGAACATGGATGAGGCTGCAAATCCCTCATTGGTCCCTGTGAATCTGCTCAAACCCAACTTCCCTGAGGAATTAGAGAAAATTGTCCTGTTGGTGTTTTGTGGACTAGCCAATGAAAGAGACTTATCGTAGACTTTTCAAGTTGCAGAGGTTGCAGATAAGCACGCCGAAATGCTCTGTCTCTGGCTTCAGTTGAATCACTCCAACTTGGGGTGTGCAGTTCTGAGTAAATAGCAAAGCTGCTCTAAAAAAAATAATGCCAAAAGATGTCATTAAGCTCCTTGGAGGAAGGGATGGCATGTTCTGGCCTGTTCTCATACAAGCAATGAAAATCATGATCAGGTGCAGTCAGCTAGAGGAAGAAAGGAAGAGCCAAGACCTCTCTGGTCTCTGCTAGCAAAGCCACTGTGAATGCAGCCATGGATCTGATTCCTTTTGTTGCTGCAGTGGTAGTGCTGACTCATGTGCAGCTTGTTGTCTCCCAGGATCCTCAGATCCCTGTCAGCAAGGCTTCTCCCCAAAACACCATTTTCTGTTTTCTTGCATAAAATGTCAAAAGTCTGTAGGTATATTAGTAAACATGTATTTAAATTTCTGGCCAAAAATAAATGACTTTTAAAGTATCTACCAAGTCTCATTCCCTTTTCAGCTCCGCATAGTAAATTGGTTCTTGAATGATTCTTCAGCCTTCACATCTAACCTTCTGTTTATAAATGTAAGCAAATAAATGACCCAGTTTCCAGAAAATCTGGGCAGCAACAATTTACTTTATTTCTTTGGGATTTAAAAACCCCACTCAACTTACTGGTGTCACTGAATGTGTGGCCTCAAACAGCTCTTGAACCGGTAATACCCATCTCCTCACTGAACCTACTGTGTTGTTGGGTGTATTATTTACTGACTGTGTAACACTTGAGGCTCTTCAGATGTAGAGTGCTATAGTAATTTGGAAGAGTTCAGTGGAAAATGGAAACAATTCTGTGGGAGGATGTCACAGAACATTTTCCTACTTTTTGTTGAAGTTTCAAATTTCCTGATAGTCTCTAGTTTACTTTCCAAAGATCCCTGATTTTTCTTTGACTATATTGTGGAGGAATAGCTGAATTGGTTAATATAACATTTCTTGCGTGTGATTAAAAGTTTTTAAAACATGAAATGTGGATGGTCCTGACCTGAACTAAACATCAATAGATAGAAAAAGGGTTTTGATGGTTCCCTGGCTACCAATATACCTGGCTGTCATGTGAGACCACAAACACCCTGCCCAAAGCCAGACTAGCTGTTCCTCATGCCTGAGCCCTTCCTCCTACCCCACCCGACTAGTAGATATTAGTTGTCCCTAGTGGTGCCTCAAAGATGAAACCTTTCATGGATTCCTTGTATCCTCTTCTACGATTCTCTTGATAACTTGTGTGCCAGTACATGATCATTGTTTCCATTCCCTGTAAACCTTTCTAATGTTTTAGTGGGGTGCATTTCTTAGACCCTGGCACTCATGAAGATTCATGCTGAAGGACCTGGATTCCTCTACAGGTCATTAGAAGTGAACTATCCTTCATCTCTCTCTCCATTACAACACTCAAAACCTTTCAGGGCAGAAAAATGGTGGTATTTTGCTTGTGTCTGAATGAATGTTTCTGTTGTAAGCTGGGGAATAATCAACTGTGCGAGCTGTGCTTCAAATTAAAATCCTTATGCTACAGAAGAGGACAGTTATTTTTTTTTCCACCCTGTTTGGTTTATCTGTGAAGAGGTTTAACATTTTTTATTCTGCCAAAAAAAATTACTTTCTGTGGTAGAATTCTTTATTTTTTTCCCCTTTACAGCCTGGGCAAGCAGAAAAAAAAATGTAAAAACAATCAATGCCAGCTGAAAGATGGATACATCCTCTATTGAGTAAACAAAACTACTGTGTATTGGCACAAAGTTCCCAGCATTGGATTCTTCATTGGACTCAAACTGCCAGCTCCAATAAATCAGTATGCTGGACTTCTACTTAGTCAGTGTTTCTAGATGGCAGCAAGAGAGCATCATACGTTAAAGTGCAATGAAACGTATCAGTAAGTAAGTCTACTCCCAGCCTGTGTTAGAATCTATCAATATAACAAAGTGGCTGTCATCCTGATGTACAGATAGACAAGGCACTCACCAGATCCATGGGCACGTCTTTCCATCCCCAATGAAAATACCCTGGTNTTTTTTTTTTTTTTCCATGCAGTTTGTGTTTGAGGCATGTACACCAAGAGAAGAACGTGTTCTAGGGAGGAAAAGCAGAGGATTTTAGATATATTTTATCTGTGATGATGAAAGTGTCACCACCTAAACAAGAGTTTTTAATCCTGTAGATCTCTGAGGCTTGGAAATCCCCTTCCCACACTGACAGAGTAGGCTGTTTTTGTTAATTACTATTTCTGCTTGTGATTTGGGTCAGAGGAATAGTCCAGATAAATTTGGCATTTAGCCTATTCTGCTTTTTTTTTGGGGTGTGTGGGGAGTTTTTACCTTAATACATCTAGAATAAATTAGGTGAATTACATATGGTGAGGCCCAATGACTAGACAGGGATAACTGTATAAAGTAGTTATGTCTCTTATAGACTATTATATTAAGTGGGATGTACATGATTAGGCAAGATGAGCCCCCCCATGTTGAGAAGACCACCTTTATTTGTACAGACAAAGTAGGCAAGAGTTTGAGTGGGAAGACCAGCAAAGAGGAGGTCAGCAACCAGCTTCATTGCTCAACATAAGCTGGAGTCAAACACAGAAGTGCTCACTGATGGACTGGTCCTTTACCCATTACGCCATGCTACTTTTCCATCAGCATTGGAGAACTGGATGGAAAATGTTCATCAACCCTTTGTTTCCTCCCTCATATGTCTTTGATCAACTGGTGTTTCAAATGTGCTAGAGGAAGCTGGTGAAAGTCATTCAGGAACTGAGTGCTAATGGGATTATAGAAACTTGTGTAGATAATTTCTGGCACCTGTATCCTAGAAGCTGGGCATTGGATGGGGAGTAGTATTTCTTTTTGGTTTCACATTCAAAGTGGATGACTTCATACTGTAACTGACAAGTCCCTCCCAGCCCCCCCCCACTCAGTTTGTTATTTTAGTGCATGTTCCCTTGAAACTTGACAATAGCAGTGAAGCTCTGCAATTGTTTTGATGTAGGATCAGTTAACTCCTGCTTAATCAAATTGTGCTCCTTTTTCCTCAGGCTCTGTGCAGGGACCAGATGGCACTTTTGTGTTATGCCACAAAAATGTTTGGAGGAGACACTTGGCAAGAGACATGGTAAAGTGCTGCTGCAGATGGCCCAGTTGAGTATTACCACAGGAGATGCTCAAATACAGTTTGCTATGGTCGTTTTCTCAGGGCTTTGTTGGCATAACCAGCAGGTACCATGCTGTCTGTAGGCTGAGGCCCAGAGACATAGCCATCTTTTCTTGAGATTAACTTTTTCATCAGCAGTAAAACTGTCTCTTTTGCAAGGCACCTATTGCAATCTTCATTAAACTGAAAGCAGTGGTCATACAAGGATGCACCTAAAGGAGACGATAACTTGGAGAGTGAAAAGTACTCCTGTGCACGAAGCAGAACAGGTTGAGGCGTTGATTGTCTTTTTCCTTAAGAAAGCTGAAGCACGAAACTGTCTGGGGGACTACTTTGCTAATTTCTATGCTCATGACTCGGTTTGGGAAAGTTCACATACCCACTTGGTCAGGAAAAACTAGGATAAGGCATAAAACTATCATAGCCTGCATTTTGTTTTTGAAGGGAAGTATATTTGAAGACAAAGTTTTAAGGGTGCTTCTTAGAGAGTGCCAAATGCACTCTTTAAGAGTGCCAAATTACTTGATCTCTTCAGAATATTTCCCCAAAGTTAGTTCTGATAACTAAGGGTGCTTTATGCTTAGACTTCCACTTACGCAGGGTGACCTATTTTGCCCCAGAGGATCACAGCTGCTGCTAGAATTCTGCACAGAATTCAGTTTCTGATATCTTCAGGATATGTGTCTTTAAATTGCTTGAAAATCAGAACACAGGCCTTGCACTGGCACCAGGAGCCAGTGAAAAGCCAATTGCACGACACAAGCATAGGCTGAGCCATGAAGCATTGCACTGTTGCAATATGTACCAGATGGAGTCTTTTCATCATATTCAGTCAACTTCAGATGTGGTAAACCTGGGTGTTACAGCCTGAATCTTATAAACACATGGTCCACTGCAGCCAAATCCTTGTTTGGTTGGATGGGAAACAATCTATTCGAAAGCTAAAAGCAAAAGGCATTTGGGAAGCTAATACCCAGGGAACTGTCCTGGCCTTGAGTGGTCAAACAAGGCCTTTCAGCTTTTGTGTAGCCTGAGGAAGGAGTGCTGGATGCCTTGGAAGAAGGCAAAGGTGACTTTGTGTCAATTCTTAAAAACTGTTGTCTTTTCTGTCAAATGCTACCTCCATTCTGCCTGAAAATGCTGTTCCTAAGCGGGGTCTTTTACCTGCCAATACGCACACAGAGTAGAGGTATTATCTATTTATTTCATTTCTGCAGAGATAGGTGCTAGGTAGTAATCCAAAAAGCTAGCACACCGGCCTATAAACTCTAAGGAATATTTATATGGTTCAAAATGAAGAAATACACAGCCTTAATTATAATTATTGGTTAGTACCTTATCTTACCAATTTCTATTGGTCAGTACAGTCTCTTGCTTTCATTTAAAGTTAGAAGAAGGTCCTTTAATTGATGTGCACATGCTCCAGTACCGTGAAGAGTGGTCCAATTTGGTCTCCAATTGAGTTGGGGGTTGTGATCTCTTGCTGTCACCTTTACCTTTCCCCTAGTTATTGCAGACTTTTTGTTGACTTCATGCCTCATCCAGCAGCTCTCTGGTTTTCAGCTGGTTTTGGTGCCTCCTGTTGCGAGAAGTTCCTTATTATTAGACTTCTGTTCTTTTTAAGGGGTATATTCATTAGCAAGGCATTTATTGTTTATACCAAGTGTCTGGTTTCACAGCGCCTTGTGACCTTTCTACAGCTTTTTAATTCTTGCCTAGTGAGAGATTCTACCTTTAAAATCTATTTTACCTTTTAAAAGTACATTCTACCTTCTTAAAGTACTTCAAAGCCACCTCAAGTCAGAGGATCCAGCCCATGAACAGCATTCCCCACTGACTTTCAGATATGTAGTTGTAGTAGACATCTGTGGACTGCATCAGCTGTTGGCTCAGAGAAACGAGCTCCTCAGTGATAGAATGTTGATAATCCCATCACAGTCCCTTGCTCTGACTTCACAAAAGACTTTTCCCTAGCTGGTCTCAGGGGAAACTTCTTGACAGCTACTCTGCTGGATTTGGCAGTTATTCTGCCAGTCCAGTGTTGTGATAAGCCTTGTTCTTTAGGAGGAATGAGATCTGACATATGCAGGTCTAACTACCGCTGGGATGACTTTTTCACATAATTTCAGTGGGCCTGTTGTTCTGTACCTCCATGCAGAATGGTGGCTGTGCCATCTTCAAAAGCTGTTCCCTGCTTTTGTCATTTGACACAGGATAAACTATTTGTTTTGTTCCATGTATTTAATTAATTTTTTCTTTTATTTCTGCTCATAAAGGCACTTTTCTTTTTTTATTTTTATGAAAAAATCCATATCCAGAAAAATTTTGTGAAGGTTTCAAGCTAACAGATTTCATATGCATCAAGCCCTGGCAGCTGCATGACTGGTCAACTTAGTCAGAGTTTTTTAAATTTCCTGACTGGACATATGAACCTGAATTAAAGAGGTTTAGAGGAGAATCTGAATAAATATTTTGTAGTTTTCCTTTTGAATTAGGCCAATAGGATAAGGAAACATGTACTTTCTTTTTTGAGGCTCCTTCATGAAGTCATGGGTAGATTTTGCAATAGATGGAGTAAAACCAGACCTATAGCACTCTTGTTCTCATCAGGAGATCCACTCCTGATGCTGAACAGAAGATTAATGCAACAGTAAAGGAGAACAACTCCCCACCAGATTTGGTGAGGTATTTAAAAGATGAGTAGACATGCTTAGAGCCACATGGTTTAGTGGTGTTTTAGCATTGTCAGGTTAACAATTGGACTTGATGATCCTAAAGGTCCCTTCCAACAAAGATGATTCTGTGATTCTATATGGAAAACAAGTCAGGTCCCAAAAATGTATGTGTTACTAATTAATTCATCCTTTTAAGCCAGCTGGAAAAATTCCACAGAACTTACAGGATCCTTGTAACTTTGAAATATTTACATCTCTGTCAAATGTGGTTTAAACTATCCTTAGGGTTTGCTGCTGCAGAGCTGATGGGACAAAAGAAGGGAGAGAGATAGCACAGCAACTGAAAGAGGGAAGGACATTTAAACATAATTACCTATGAAACTCTACGAAAAATGCTGTGAGAAGCAACTGCAAATACATTAAGGAGACAAAGCCAATACACATTAAAGTTGCATGTGGTACTGTTCATTTGTGCCCTCCCTTTTTTCTCTGGATAGGCAGATATACACCTCTAACACCAGATAGAGTGCTTTTAGTGATGGACTCAGGCTCATAAATCCTAGGAAAGCCTCCATAGCTCACAAGGACAATTTCTTTTGCCCCACCATTTGCTGTCCTGTAGAACAGCTGAAGATGTATTACAGTCCAAAGGTACTACTCCTAGGTATGGTGAATCTGAAGTCTCAACATGCTACAGGATGGTTTATTAACAGAACTGCTACGTAACACCTATTATATTTTAATTTAAGCTGTAACTTATTTTGCAATAGGTTGTCCATGCAAATGAATCTTCATCTATCCTATTTTGTGTTCTCTCACAGAAATGGCAGTCGCTCCCAAAGGGATATATTTAAGGCCACCTTATTATGTTTTGTTTCCTAAAATCCACCTCATCTTTGTGATCTGATGTATAAACACAACTACCAATTAAATTAGGGTGGGATGTATTTCTCAGAATGAAGAGCAGAATTGGGCCTCTTTGGGCTGTGGAAATATTTGCAGTAGAAATACAATAGAGTGTAGACAAGCTCTTTCAGATGGGCAAGGATATTCAGGCAGACCTACAGGGGAAAGAGTGTGTTTGCCTAGCAAGAAATGGCAAAATGAAGATGCTAATGTGATATAGTGCAAGTCTGTGCATGTTTTTTGCTTCTGAAGTGAAGAGAGCCTACCTTTCTAAACCATTACGTACTTTCCAACACATAATAGCAGATGATATAATAAAGGAGTTCTCATACCAGCAATTAAGTACACTGATTCCTTTGATGAATGTCAGATAACAGCAAAATTATCTCATTTTGCTGCCATTTTCTCTTAGCATCTAAATAACCTTTCATTTTTGTCTCTCTCTAGGAAGCATACTGCTTCTGACAACCAGCCCTGTGCTCTTTATTCAAGCTGTTTCTTTCATTAAGCAAACCAGTTGGCATGGAAATATACCAGTGTACACAATGCAACACTGTGACCTCAAAAAAATGACAACACAGGGACAGAGAAAGAGAGAGAAGGTGCTGAGCCTAAGTTCAGTTACTAAGAACCTTTGCTCATTGTCCGTATCTCTTGTATTAAAAAGTTTAGAGCATGTGATTTCTCCAGAAGTAATGAATTCATGGGGTATGGTTCATGCAGGGAAAGCAGGTGCGTGTAACCTAAGATACCTTTGAGAATTTCAGGAATTCAGATGCTTGAGTTTGGGACTCAGTGGTGCTCATTGATAAGTCCCTCCATCCAATCTTCATGTTGAGCATAAACCACTGTCCTCATGTAAAGTGCCAGTTCTGTTGAGATGCCTTTGGATATTCCTACTATATGGCATTTAAGTACTTTTTCTGCTTTCTCATTTTTTTGCAGCTGCTAGAGTACCTGGAGAAAGGTTCAGTAAAGCAAGGATAAGGCCAGGGTATTTGTTCCTTGAGCCTAGAACCTGCTGGTGCTGCTAATTTCTTTCCAGTTCTTTTGCTTTTGGCCTCTGCAGAAACAGATGAGCTGTGATTAATTCCTATGAAAGCATTAAAGAGATGATTTCTTCTTCTCCCACCAAAATTATTAAATGGAGCACACAGCTTGAGAAAATCCAATTAAACTATATCATAAAGCTGTGTTTCCTTTACCACCTATATAAAAGGATGGGTAAGGGGCATCTGCTATTCCCTTTCTCTCTATTATTTAGGTTGTAAAATAGGTAGTCAAAGCTGGTCTCATCTCAAGTATCAGTTCTGTTACACTTCACACATTTATCTCACTATTTTTAACAGGTATGGGTAACAGCACTTTCTTCTCTTCAACAAGTATCAAGGTTTCAGTTATACTGTGAGCACTCTGGGTGACTTCATCCTGAGCAACACTATGCTACCTGTCAAATTAAGAAAATGAAGAGTGGGATTGAAGAGAACGGAGTAGAACTTGTAAATTAAAACACGTTTTCCCTAGACCGTCTGGTTGTGACCTTCTCTTTTCTGAAAATGCAACCTCCTGCCCTGTTCTGTGGGTGGGATATATTTTAAAATGCAGTGCACAGATTTAAAAAAGAATTCCTCTGGTGTTCAGACATCCATTTCCAATTGTCCACAACAATAAAAATTCAACCTGCAAAGAGCTGTAAACACAGGACTTTCTTGCAATGCAGGACAACCCTACAGTACAAAGCATATATTTTAAGTTCTTTCTGCACTGAAAGAAGAAAAAAGTTTTGCATATAAAGGCATAGCTGTAATTGATGTGGATAGGGCAATCTTTGAAGACTTCAATATTAAGGAAATATTCAGTCTTGTATCTTTCATGTCATGTGGAATCTTCCTATTGACTTCAGGCCCATGGACACTTTACCTTCTCATTCATGGCTCTGCCCACATCAAGTCAATTTGTTCTGAACAGTTTTACCTCTGTCAACACAAATGCTTTAAAATGTGCTTGATTGACTACAATCGCTGTTTCAGTTGGTTAAGCCAGACTTTTTGTAAATGTAGAAAATCAACAATTCTATTGGCCTTGAATTTTCTCAAGCCAAAGTTGCAGTGGTTTAGCTAAGCCTCTTGGGTTCTGATTTTGACTGTCTGTTCTCCTATTGGGTCTTGCAAGTCTCCAGTTTAGAAGTCACTTGTCCATCACAAGTTTTGATGGATGAGTTTGGGTGCACCTCAGTCTGTTGCTTGAAAGCACTACCATCCTTGGGTGTGCTTGTCACCTTCAGATCTTTCTATCCTGAGCTTGTCCCTTCAGAGGTGGCAGAACAAAGTGCACATCTATGCTTTGACAGCCACAATACTGCTTTCAGCTGCTGGCAATGATAAGGTTGCATTGTGAACTGGACAGAATTTAACAAATTTGACTTAAATTTGGCATGTTGGGTAGATGGATTGAAGTGATCCAAAAAGCTGCCTATACAATTATGCTGGTTTGATGTCTGGAGTGATTAGTAAGCAGAATAACCCATTCAAACTCCCTCCCACTCAGATGCTTTTATCCTAATTAAGAATAACAGTACTCTTTCTGGTTTACTTTATATTCCTTCCTAAATGGTTTAAATAAATCTGAAGGCAAAAAACAACAACAAACTAGTCAGGCAGTTACAGAAGTAAACTGGTATCATTATATCAGGAGAATAAGAAATATTTTCCAATGCAGGCAGCCTTTCATCCTTTAAGGCTGCACTGGGGCTATGACATGGTCACCTGGGTGCCAAGACTAAAAATGATGATGGTGTACATTGTGTTCTGTTTGGGGCACACGTTATTTATTTGTTCCTCCCAGCCTTAATTGGCATGTGTCATAACGAATCATCTCCAGTGCCTCTTCCAGTGCATATTAATATCTGGGAATGCAGAGGAAACTACCTCAGCTGTGACAATAGCTTGATTTCTCTCTGAGGGAAAGGGATTGTATCTCAGTCCTCTCTAATGACATTATTTGTTATTTTCAGGACAGACAGTAGCATCCTAACGGAATTCAAACATAACACAAGGCATAAAAAGAAATATGCCAATGTGCTCCTTATAATTACCTATGCAGTGACATAAAAGCTACTTTGTCACCTGCCAAGGAGTTAATGACTTCATAACCCTTCACTCAAGATAGGAAAGTCCAGTGAAAAATGGGATGCCCCTTCATACATTGTAATATCTCATGTAGGACTTAGTCTCTCAAAAAACTAATCTTGGTCTCTCAAAAACTATTCTTAGTCTCTTGATTTTATTATTCGTCCATTGTTATTTCCAAGTGGCCTGACCAATGCAGCCTTTGGCACAGTGCAGAGATGCTCAAGCTGGTGTGGGCTTGAGTACCATTCAAAATTTTTCAGGTATTCACCTGCTGCTTTGTAAACCATAGATGAAGAGGTACTGACAGAATGCTGTCTATCACCCTGCCACCCCACTGTGTGAAGAGTCATGACCTTAGATGCCCAACTTCAAAAAAACATTGCAGCTGCAAATCCATCTTGCCACATTGAACAATCCATCCAAGACAGTATCTAGAAAGTCTGTATGGGCTGCCCAAGAGGGAGTATGATGATTCCTGAGTGAACTGGTGAAGACTGACTCATGTCTCCATTGCCTAGGGTTTGACCTGACCCTCCTTTGGGCCTTCTGTGGAAGCCAAAGAGAATGGCTGTACTTGATGTGATCTGTGTCTGTAGTGGTTGTTCATAGTTGACCTTAGGCCTAATTATCCTGTCTGCTGTGGCTGGGTTTCTTCTTTGGAAGTGGTGGAGGAAACAAATGAGTATGTTCAATGTGGGCAGGAAGGCTGCACCTGTACGTTCCCATTTCCCGGTCAAGGGCACTCAGCTGCTGACAACTGTTAGAATAAGCTCTGTCTTTGATATTAGTCTGGGTGATGACACATTTGCCAAAAAAATTCCTGGACACAGTCTGCAAGCTAGAATAAACCAAGGATCATCCCCAATTAAGAGCTGGTACGTGACTACCTCATCTTGGAGGAGAAGAGAGTTCAACAGCCTGGGCACACTTAATTTACTAATACCTTGAGGGTATCAGAGCTCTGCAGCAAACTAAGGAATGACACAAACCTTCATCTTGAATTCTGGGGAGAAATTAAACTGTTGTGTGGAATGTGCATATGGTGTTTCCTCTGCAACTTCCTTCCTGCTTGCTATAGAAAAGTGGACACTAGACACACATAAGACCTCTGAAGTCTAAGAATAGACTTGGCAATGCACACCCAGGTCTTCTGAGGAAAGTGGGTAGCTTGTGGATGCCTTTGAGGATATTTTGAATACTCAGAGCACAGAACTGGAAGGAATGCCAAAGTCCTTGCTTCAGAGTTTCTTAACAAACTCCTAACAATGGTTTGCTCAGCTCAGAAAATGATTGTGGGATCAGGATATGCCAGGTCCCATGCTAAGTGGAAAAGTGGAGATATTTTCGTGCATGGAAAAAAATTAGAAGAAAAGTATTTTAAATAGGCCTGTATATAGTCTTAAATATAGGATAAATGCCATTTTTTCCCAGTAATGAACAGATTGTAAAAGAAGTCTGTCAGTGACAGTAAACAAGGGATGTAATGCCTTAATTACCTCCCAGGAAAGATTTACTGAGAGCAATTAATAGAAAGGTTTACATTTATAGGGGATAAAACCCAGTGAAGCTCTCTTGATGGCACAATCTCATGCCTAATTTTTATCTAGGGAGCCTGGCTTCATCGACCTTTGAGAATACTTTGTCGGCAGATTTGTTTGTTGAAAAGAGGTTGTAGGCTTTGAAATTTTCTTTGAAAGATTTTAAGTTATTAGAAAAAAAACTTAACTCTTTTCAGCACAGTAACAAACTGGAGTGACAATTTACTGAGAAGATAAAGGAGCGGATAATGAAGATGGGGCCAAAGAAGCAAGGGGGGAGATAAGTTGAGAGGTTTCCATTTGTAGTGAAGCTACAGATGTTGTGCTGCACTGGGATCTCATCTTCTTATTCTACTTTGTGGGTAAAATATCCTGCCAGACTACATTTCCCATCACACTTTTCAAAACAGAGTTGATCTACCATCTGTTTAACAGAACAGGTTTCTGTTCCCAGCCGGAGCACTGAGATACTTGTTGCTACAGAAATAATAATGAACAATAATAACACAACACAGTCTTATATTTGCATTCTTTCTTTCTTCCTTTTTTTTTTCTTTTTTTCATTTTTTTTTAATAGAAACCGTTGAAGTAGAAAGAGTGCTCTGGTGTTTTTATAATCGCTTGTCAGTTCCAAACTCATCTCTGGACTTATTTATACCATAATTATCTCAAAATGACATGAATGATGAAGTGAAAATGCAATAAGTCTTCCTGATATTGAATTCTGTTGGCTCAAGCCATCCCCATGAAGCATTGTTATTTTGAAAGGGGTGGGGAGAAAATGATTAATTTCCTTTTCTGAGCATAAAGGACATTACTTTATATAAATTCTTCATTGCTTTCACTGAAGAGTCGACAGGTAATTGTGGTAACCTCTGCTTTTTCCTTCTTCCTGCTGGGATTTGTAGGGCTCAAGTAAATTAGAAGCTTTGATGCTGATTGCATTTGTTGAAAGATGAAGTTTGGTAGACCAAACGTTTCTAAAGTTCAAAAGTATATATGAGGTACCAAGAGAGTCACACTGCTGGAAATGGGCTTTCTTGATGGGGCTTGAACTGGAGGAATAAAAACCAATTTGTGTTCCTTTAACCAAGAAGTCCAAGTGTCTATATTTCCATGGAGTGAAGGTTGATAAGATAAATCAAATATGATGGATATCTAAGGAAACATGATGGTTCCTGAGAAGGCAGTTGGAGAAGATAAGCTTGTCTCTGTAGGTCACCATATTTTTGCATTTCATTCCTTAGTCTGATGTCTGCTCAAGCTGTTTTTTTTCCATTTGAGCTGGTTTTCTAGTTACTGCACTGTCCAACAATCTAGGGAAATGAAAAAGGACAGTGCAAGCATGTATGAACCATATATATGAAGACATTTCCAGACTGCAGATATTGGAAAAAAATGCTTTCCTGTGAGGGTGATGAGACACTGACCCAGGTTGCCCAGAGAAGCTTTGGATGCCCCAAACCTGGAGGTGTTCATCCAGGCTGGATGGGGTTTTAAGCAACCTTGTTTAGTGGGAAGTGTCTCTGGCCCATGGCAGGGGGGTTGGAACTAGGTGGTCTTCAAGGTCGTTTCCAACCAAACCATTTTATGATTCTCTTTATACACCTGAGCATTTTCAAATTCGGCATTTTTCTCACCAGCACTGGAAATTTCAAATTTTGATGGGGTAGCTGAAATGAAAAGTTCTTGCAACGTGAAGAATTTCTCAGGACAGGGTATGCTATTCCTACCTCTCTCCTACAGCCATCAGGCTGGGATGGAGTGCAGCAAATGCATGAAAGTTATTGCCTCTATTGTTTTCTCACAAACACCTTGGGACACAGAAGCAGTTGGCTGTGCATGCAGCAGTGACAAAAGAGGAGCAAAAGTTGCTTGGGATCAAGGTTCTAGAGAATCATTATGTACTGTGATAAAACCTCTAATTAAGCTCAGGATCTAAATGTAATGAATCTAATTTTGTTCACAATGCATTTATGTGGAATTATAAGGAAAAAAACCAACAAACCAACTCCAACATATATGCACATTTTATGGACAGCAAGACTGTCTGCTCCAGCCAAGAGTGGATTGATTTCTGCATTACTATATGAGAATTCAAACAGATTTTGGCATTTCTAGTTCCATTGCAATGAAGGGTGATGGTGAGACAGAAATTCATTAGAGCATGATTGTGTCTGTGCATGCTCCCCCTGCAGCCCCTGACACAGGCTCAGTCTTTCTTTGCCTTAATTTTTGTTACTCTGAATTAGCTGGTAAACAGCTTCACTTCTCTGTCCTGCAGCCACACATTCTCTAAACTAATCATTTAGGTAATTTGATCCGTGAGGATGAAGTTTCACAGCCCTTTTTTTTGCTGTGTATCTAAGGATTTTACTGGAAGACAGTCAATAATCCACAGATCACCCTTTACTGGTAGTATTTGTGGCATTGCCCGAGAGCAACCAATACCAGCTCTTTCTGGGGAAAATACTTCAGTGGGCTTTTATGCAATTATTGATTATTTATGGAACAGTATTAGTGGCTAAAAAAACTCATAACTTGCTAGTTCACTGCAGCTGCATAGTCTTTCACTGACAGGCAAGCTTGTCTGGTTGGGAAAATAAAGGTTCAAAGCAGGCTTGAGAATTGCTAAATAATAAGACAAAAAAATCCCTAAGGGTAAAATAACATGTAGTCAGAAAACACCTCATCTGAGATGAGACAGTAGATCAGGACATTGCTGCAGGCATTATGTTGTGCTGAGCATCAGGACAGGGAAGATATTGTACAGGACAGGAGTTTAGGGCACACCAACGGACTAATTGGAGAGAGCAGTGAGAACATAAATGGGTGACTGGGATCTGCATTGCAAAGTAGATCAGGTTGAAATGACAGCAATGGCCTCTTCTGGCCTGGAAATTTGGTGTCTGTGTCTGTGGAAGGGTTTAATTTAAATAATTCATAGCCAAGAGAAAATTCTGAACAATTGCAGAAAATTTTTCAGCACAAGCCAGCTAGGGACACTGGGATTTGGTCTCCTTTGATATCTGAGCTCTTGAACTTTCCTAATGAAAAAACTAATAAGTTTTTAATTCTAAACTTCAAGCCTGGCTGCAGACAATCATCAATGATATATTCAATTTCAATTGTAAAATTCAGAGAAGGCTTCATAGTTATAGAAATCATTCAATTATAGAGAAACTGCATGACATGACTGAATTGACTGAATGGAGGTTGAAAGAGGATTCAGTTTTGCAGTTTTCGTTGTGTGCAGAGATATTTGCCATTAATTGAAAAACTGAGGCTAAATTATAAAAAATTTCTTTTTGCTTATGAAAAAAGGGGAATATAGTAGTTACTACGTATCTTTTAAACAATGATTTCCTTGTTTCTTAAGTTTGTTTTAAACCCTCAGCAACCCAGAATGGGGCTTTTTTTTTCTTTTTTCTGTGTGTTGCCAACCATTTCCATTTGTGAGTTTGCAACTGTTTCTAAGTGAAGAATTAGTGGTACGTCTTTTGTTTGAGTGACCAGCAGATGACAAAAACATCAGCAAGGCTATATCTGTGAGCAAACACCCATTTTGCTACCTCCTGAGGAGCTTGTGTAGTCCATACCTCCTGTTACTCTTCTGCCACTCTCCATCTTCACAGCACTGATTTTGGGTAGTAGTGTGTAGCTGCTGGCATCAGTGGAGCAGCAGAAGCATGTGGCAGCTTACAGAAATGTGGTACCTGATGGTTCCATGAATGGTTTCCTTGACCTCTCCCTGAGATTTAGCCCCAGTAAATACACATATATGGAATAGTCCTGGCTCTTTAGCTGGTGTTTTCTCTCAGCCTGCACCCATTGCTCTTGATAGCATGACTTCTACATTCCACCTGGATTATGTTGGGAGGCAGAGGCTGTGCAGCCTTTCACACCTCGAATTACTTGCAGTGCTCAAAAGGTTAAACACTGTTTGTGGGAAGCAAAGAAACAAATCTATGACTGTGTGGGGCAAGATGGATTGCTCAATGTGTTACCGTACCAATGCAAAGATGGAAAGAAATATGGTCTTCATTGTAATGATTGTGCTTCTATAGCCTGAGGCATCAAAAACGTCATGGTGTTTATGCACGCTAATAAAATCTTAGCAGTAATTCTCTCCAGCCTCTCCATGCACAAAACCTTTGCTACAGTCTGTCCTCTGAATCACCTTTAAGAAAAAAAAAAAATTAGTTCCTTTTTCATTCCTCCTTAGGGAGGGATAAAATTTGCCCTGCTGTGAGAATCTTAACAGTGGTGGATAACATGTAATGCATGGGTCATTGGGCGTTGGAATTCCTGAAGGTCTTAGGAGCTGCCTATTATGGGCAAGTGAGAGGGAAAATGGATTGGATCAAAGGTTTCAAGTCTAATGAGCACCTGTATAAAGATGCATCCCTTAATCATTAGCTTAACATTATTTGAAACTGAAGGAAAATGCCTTCCTATCATATTAATCTGAATATGCAGAGACTTGACTTCAATTTGTCTGATTAAAACAGCCTGACTGGGACTTCTTTCTGGTCTGATGGTAGAATTGAAATATTTCAGCCTGTCCTTTTCTAAACAGAAAAAAATGTTGAAATCGAAGAAAGTGAATAAATGCTGAAAAGTCTCCTTGGTTCCATGGTGATGATCTCCTTGGCACTGGTGATTTGGCAGCTAGAAAAAGGAATCTTGAGCCACCATTTGTAGTGAGACTCTCAAGCCCTTTATGACCAGTTTTCAGAGGTGGGTGGGATGGCTTTTTCACATGGGTGCTTTTCTGAATTCAGACAGGAGTTCAGAGCACCATATTTAGTATCTAGGTGGCTGAACCTGCATTTCAGCATTAGGCACGTCTGTGAGAGACCTTTTCAGTAGGAGTCCATTCCTCTAGTTTACCTATTTTGCATCCATCTGTGCATTGGACCTGTGATGTGGATGTCTGCAAGCCTATGAACTTGGTTGAAGAAGAATCTGAGCCAAAGATAGATCTGAGCCAAAGATTCTGGTTGAAGAATCTGAGCCAAACATAGAATTGGTTTAATATCTCAAGTATTTGATCTATTTTGGCTTAAAAATATTAACATACCATGTAAAACTGGGGCCAGGAGCAGAGATGGTAGTGAACAGGGCTTGCCAGTGTGGCGTTTAGGACATTAAGTGAACTGGGCAGTCAAGAGCCAACTATTACCATTGGCAATACCTGAGCATCCAATCTCATCTGAAAGCTGGATCTGAGAAGTGTTCAGCACCCTCAGCTGATCTCAGGGGTACCACTGTGAAACAAAACCAGGAAAGTAAATATCAAGAAATGATGGAAGCCACTATAGTCACTATAGACAAGGGAGCACAGAAAGTTTGTCACCTGGGTGGTCGTCATGCATTTTAGTTGTTAGCTCCCGGCTTTGGCAAAGGGGATATAAATTTATATACACCTTGATGTAATATATAATATTATATAATAAAGGAGATCAGATCTCATCTCTCAAACCACTGTTTCAGGCCCTGGCCAAGAAAATCTCTATGTATGCATCCTGTATGAGAAGGGAGAGAAAGCAGCGGGGATATACTCAATGCATGCATGTTCTCGTAGACATGTAATTGGCTATTCCTTCTGCACTGGGGTGGAGCTGTAAATCAAAGCACAGTTATAAAGGTGAATGCTAATGCTGAGTGACACTCACACCCTGGAGGCTGGTAAGCAATAAATAAAGAGCTTTTCTTTCTCCTTAGATGGTGTTGATGTATAGGCTAATCCCAGGTCTGTAATACTTCTCTCTATCCTGCCTGTGCTTTTCTCTCTGGCTCCAGATGCTGGCATTTTGTTTATGAGGGTCTTGATGGGGTTTGTTCTGCTCCTGGGAGGTCTCATCTGTAATTTACTGCAGCCAGATTTGTGAATCTACTTAAGCAAAGTTATTCACGCCCAGAACTTCTATTAATCCTAGGAAAAAGGATTTTAATTAGGTATAATGGGATTCTGAATGGACTCATTTGAGACTGGTAGTTTATTTCTTTGTAAGACCACCTGATCAAAAAACAGATCTTAATCAACCATGGCCACTTTTACTGCGCTCAAAGTGTCTTTTTTTTAATTATTTCTTCCCATATTTTTTTTTTTATTGGCAGGGAAGGGGGTTTCCAACCAGGGTGGAGAGAAGGGGAAAGAGAATAACAAAACACCAAAACCAAACAGCCTGACAATATTAAAAGATTTGGGTTCTTTATTTAAAAAAAAAAGAAAAGCTCAAAGCATTTTGGCCCAAACCCAAAACACTTCAGCATGGGAAAAAGTCTCATCTGCTGCAATGCACAGTCCATGGCTGTAGCTGACAACCCATGTGATATTTTTTCATATCTTCATGATCTTTTTACATGATTTCAAATTTGGGTCCTGAAGTTTGGGCTTTGGTGAGTAATTTTTCAGACAAGTACCAACTTATTGCAATATTTCAGCTCCATCAACTTGATGAAAGCAAGGAAAGGTTCATGTAAACAAATCTTTTCTGGGCATCATGAAATACGAAAACCCAACTTTTTGCGGGCCATACATTTCCTTTTGACTGTCACTGCTTCAAAACATTTAAAAGTATATTTTCTTTGAGTGATTGGTTTCTTAGGAAGAGTGTATAATTTACCTTACAGATATCTTCTGTCATTTCACTTGAGATACCATGTGAGTTGTATGGTCAGCAGTTGTCTTGAATATATTATCCAGCCACGTAGTACAAGTAAGTTTTATATAAATCTTTTATAGAATCTATAATATAATATAGATTATATAGCCACATAATATATTTATATAATATAATTATGTAGCCATGTCTGGCTTCCCTTTCTCTGGGTCTCGTGAATATTTTGCAGGGTGATCTTTCACTAGCTAAGGTTGCTCAAAGCACCATCCAACCTAACCTTGAACACTTACAGGAATGGGGCATCCATATCTGGGTAACTTGTTTCAGTGTCTCACCACCATCATAAAAAAATTTTCCTTACATCCAATCTAAAACTACCTTCTTTTTGGTGTAAAACCATTGTCTGTTGCTGTGTCATTACAGGATATGATAAAAAGTATCTCTCTGTTGTTCTTACAGCCTCCCTTTATATATATATATTTATATATAAGCCCTTCAATAAGGTGTTCCCAGAGCATTCTCTTCGCCAGGCTGAACAACCTCAAGTGTCTCAGCCTGTCTTCATAGGAGAGGTGGTCCACCTCTTTGACCATTTTTGTTGCCCTCTTCTGGACCTGTTCTGACAGGTCCATGTCTTTGTTGCACTGGGGATCCCAGAGCTGGATGCAGGACTCCAGGTGGGGTCTCTTATGTGTGGAGTAGATGGGGGAGAATCACCTCCCTCAACCTGCTGGCCATGCTGCTATTGATGAAGCCCAGGATATGACTGGCTTTCTGGGCCGCAAGGTCACATTGTCACCTTATGTCTGTTTTTTCATCCACCAGCACTCCCAAGTCCTTCTCTGCATGACTGCTCTTAATCCATTCATGATAATGAGGAGTGCCCTGATCTGGGTGCAGGACCTTGCCCTTGGCCTTGTTGAACTTCATGAAGCCATTCCTCAAGCCCCTCAAGATCCCTCTGGATAACATCTCTTTTTCCTTCAGTGTATCAACCACATCACTTATCTTGGTGTCACCTGTAAACTTGCTGAGGGCGCACTCAATCCCACTGTCTGTGTCACTGATGAAGGTACTAAATAGTGTTGGTCCCAGTACGGGCCCTAGAGGGACATCACTTTTTAGTGGTTTCCACTTGGACATTGAGCCATTGACTATAAATCTTTGGATGTGACCCTTCAGCCAATTTCTTATCCATCTAACATTCCACCCATCAAACCAATGTCTCTCCAGTGTAAGAATGTTGGGGGAACCATATCAAACACCTTGCAAAAGTCAAGGTAGACAACATCAGGAGCTCTTACCTTGTCCACGGATGTAGTCCTTCTGTCTAGGAGCAGTGCTACTGTAGTTTTATACAGGCCCTGAAAATGAACCAGGGAGAAAGCAGGCCATAAACCTGCTAAATGTGTGGTACAACACTGGATTTTGTCCATATTTAATTATGAGAAGCTGGCCTTAGCTTGGTGGTAAAAAGAATATAGAGCACTACACCTTTGTCCTGTACCAATAATATGGTTGATGTGAAACGGAGCAAGGGCTCTAATTTTAGGCTCTAACCAATTTGAGAGATGTGAAGCATTATAAAAGACTCAAACGACTACAAATCACTGCTGAGAGTCTTACGAGATGTGGGAAGCTGAGAGACTCAGAGGGCTGACTCATAGCAGGCATTTAGGTCTTAAAGACCGATTGATATATCGTTTTGCCTGAATGCATCAATGCCAGTAAGAAGGGCAAATCTGAAAATTATGTCATCATTCACCGGGGAAGTAGTTACAGTGTGACATGTCAACTATCTTGATTCAACCTGCCATCCAGTGAGCTGCACATCAGGGTTTTTAATTTATTAAAATGGCTGTTTTATTTTTCCTTTTAAAAGGATTTTATAAACAGCACATTTGAAGGCTGATATCAAGTGTCTTTTGCTTCATTAGTTTCTTTCACCATATACTATGTCTTAGAGCAAGGCAGGGAATTATAAGGCCATTATAAGGGTCATAACTATTGCTGTCAATAAAACATACAAGGATGAATTCAGAAAATAATTCCTGCTGGGTCCAATTGGCAAGTAAAGTTGATTTTTTTTATGTCTTGCTCTGCAGTGGGCATTAGGTTGGGACTGCTCTAGGCCTAGGTTTCCACGAAGATAACATCTTTTTCCACCCAGTAATTTTGTCCTGGCAGGAAAAGGAGAAGTCAGTCATTTCTCTAGCCTTTCTTGCCACCTGGCCACTTGATCAGAGGCACAGCTAGGAAGCATTTCCGATCATCTGCTTCTTATGAAAGCAATTCTTATGAAAGCATTTCCTGAGGGTCCAGGAAATGGGCAGAGAAATGGGAGCTTGCTTGAGATGTCCTGGGTCTATTCCACTAAGACACATTGCAGTGTCTTGAGTGTTTGGTCCTAAGTGCTGAAGCTCCTCGGATTACTCTAGGGATACATCATCTTACGGTGTGTCCCAGTGGAGTCAATACCCTCTACCCCTTTACTTAACCTCTACTACCTAGTACCTGCAGTTATAGGCACACATAGTTCCTTCCAGTCCTATATTCTCAAAATGTAGTCAAATAATCAGTAATCCTGACCTTTTCATAAGGGAAATATTCAAATTTTGTTCATTCTATACCATCTTTTATCTATTACTTAAGTATTTCTAGTCTAATGAGCAATGTACTACAGTAGAAAATGAAGTTGATTTCGGTTTTGTCAAAAAATGGATGGTGAAGCTGGATGGCAGCCAGTAGGTGAGCCCTTGGATTCAGCTACCTTCTTTTCTCTTTCTGTTTTTGAGTGTCACACTTACAAAATGAGATTTCTGTCATGGAATGAAAATTTGGTGATAGGAAAAAAGAGGGTGTGCAGTCTATCTTCTCCTTTCAAAATAAAATCTTTTAAGTGATTTATATTAGTGTGAAAAAACCCAGATCAAACCTCTGTATTGTTTTCATAAAAATGAAGTGTGAAACATCAAAGATCCACTTGGGAGTAGTTCTGTTTCCTTTCCCTCATCATCACACAGCTTCTAAAAATTTGTTGTACACTGGTACAATGGATTTCATATCCCTGGCTCACCTCAGATTTGGGCCTAAAGATTTAAGGAGGAGTTACTGTGTGCTGGAAAGGGTTTGTGTTAGAGCAGTGTTAGAGGCAGTGCTGACAGTTCTAGGTGATGTGGTGGGCTGGAGACAGCACACCAGTAGCAGCAGGATTGAAGCTCACTCAGCATTTGCTTTCCCCATGCCACTAGCTGGTCTCCTGCTCTCAGGGACAAAACCAAAACTTCTTCTAAAGGACTTTCCAAGAGCAGGAGTGGGAAAAAAGTTGTGAACCAAAAAAGACGTGAAATATGTTACTGCACTGTATGGCTGAAAACTGATCCAAACACCAATTCTGAAGACTTCCAGCCAGCAGCGTTGCTGCCTCTGCTGAGCAGACCCTGTGCTAGATTGTTCTCAAGGGTTTGAGCTCTCCAGATCTGCTCTGGACCCAGACACAGAGAGGCTGCAACGCTGAATTTGGAATGGAGCCAGCTATGCCTTTCTGTGTTGATGCACAACACTGTCTCAGTGGTCAGGGCGGCAAAAGTAAGGAGCAAGACTGGTGTTTGGCCTCTCAAGAATCTCCACCATGGTACTGACATTATTCATCAAGCATCTCTTCTCCCCACCCCTATTTTGCCTTTGTTTGTGTACAAAGATTCAGTAATAAGACCAAAGCACGAAGTTTGGAAACACAAATTCCAAGAGGTCAATAGTTTTCCCTCCTATAAAAAATCTCCCCAGGAATTCACAAAGCCCCCACACAGGGAAAATTCCCTTTAAAAAAATCTCACAGTGTTACCCCTTTCATGATTTTGGGGACTGCTTCCTGATTTAAGCATGCTTGGCAGAGGCATTTCTGGTGAATTATCTTTTTTAACTGCACCAGATTTCAGCGAGACTGCTGAACAATGCCAAAGGCAGAATTCATTTGGAGACATTAAATAGTAAAGTTTAATACGTTGAAAATGAGTTTTAAATTGATTAAGGTTTATAAACAACATAAGCCTGGGTTTTCAATTTTTCCAGGTTTGTTTTCACTCGTTCTTGATGAAAATTAATCTATTTTCTTACATGTCATTTTTTTTTGGGGTGTCTTTTATAGGTTGGCTTGATTGCTGTCAATTCATTTCTTTAATGTAAGCAATTAAACGGTTGATCATTTTGCCGGCTTTCAATTATCTTCTTGCCTGACAATTGCTCCAGCTGTAACTAATTTTCCTTCTTTATGTTCATAACCCCAGTCACATCAGCTTTGCCTTGTAGACAATGGGAATGTCAAGTGTTAGCTGAGGTGAAGGAGAGGAGGCAGTGGTTGGAGATTTGCTCTTTTGCTTTCTGTTCCTGATCCTTTTTGCTGGTATGAACCGAGACATCATCCTTAGGGATGATGGGTAGAGGGTAGAGGATGGTGGGGCTGAGACTGTGAGCCAACTTGGGACTCAGAAGGGACCTTTAAAGGTCATCTAGTCCAGTCACCCCCTGCAGTGAGCTGAGGGTCATAAGGGCCCTATTACCCTGGTGTATCCTATTTCTGGGTTGATTATTTAGTTCAAATCTTTAGGGGATTAGTGTATAAAAGGTACAGTAAAAAGGTGACCTAACTCTCAGCTTGTAAACCCAAATTATTGTGGCAATCCACTGCTGAACTTGCTGATTCTGGAACCACAGGCACCTCTCCCATCAGGACAAATACCGCACCAAGGTTAATTAATTGCAGGACTAATTATCTAGAGAAGAGAAATAGTACAGATGTCCAGCTTTCTGGGTCTTACCTGGCTTTTTTTTTAACAGCATGGAGCTCTGCCCAGAGTCATATCAACAAGTTCAGAGCCAGCTCAAGACTCTCGAACATAGCACTGCATATCCTGACAGAGCTACATGTTCTGCCTGCATTGCTCTCCCTCCGTTTCTCACCCAACTGACACGGTCTGCTGCAATTACTTGGGAACTGCAAGTATTATTTCTTAGGGTAAAGTTTAAAGAGATAAGTTCTCATGGCAGGAAGCTTTCAGTGCTGGAAACACTGTTCGTGAAGTTCACGAAGCTCATCTGCTTATATCTAGAAAAATTCAAAGGACCCTTCTTTGGGCAGGGTTTCATTATGCAACAAGCTTTCCTCTTTCAACAATGTCTGCGATGTTATAAATACTTAATATTGGGTATAAATGTTGAGATAATTGAAGTCAGCAGCACAACACAGGTTCCTACAGACAGAGGAGTTGGCAAGCTGGAGCTTACACTTCTCTGAGATCAGAGCAACTGAGAATTAGGGACATTACAACATCTTTGCTTTTTCTACTTGTTCAACATGCTGATTACCCCTTCAGTGGTTGCTGGAGACACCTGTGCATCCGATAACTCTGTGTCAAGGACTGAAGGGAGTTATAGATAAATTTGTTCCTGAGAGCAACATGCTGTCTGTACCATTAGTTCCCCCATGCAGAAGCTCTTTGTTCATGAATCTCAGGAGAACAGTTTAACTCTAAAAACATTTGTGAAGGCTCACCAGAGGATTTTCACAGCTGGACTAAGCACCCTCACCCGCCATACTAAAAAAAATATTAAAGAATGAGAGCAAAAAGTAAGCAATTGGAATTGGACCACAGGGGTTATGGGAGACAATTTGAAATAGTGTTTCACAACCAGAAGTGAGCCATTAACACCCTCTCTCACTATGGCATGGGAAAAAGTAGTTAGCAGTGGACAGGGTGGATTTTCATATGGAATGAAGAAAGTTCTTTTCTCCACAGTTTTCAGGCCAATATGAATGTAATGAATGTAAAATAATACATCAGTTTTGCTACGTCAGGCAACCCTGTGAGAAGCACAGTGGAGACACTCTTGTCGTTTCCAATACAGTCAAACACATCGGGTGAATAATTTATATGAGATTTATATAGGGAAGAAAGAAATAGAGGTAACAAAGCAAAATGAGAACACAGTTATTTCCAAAGAGGTACCTGATAAACAGAGGCATCTTTCTGAAAACTGAAGGAGGGTCTGGCTCCCATCTGTTAACACATTCAATGAACTGTAAGTCAGTGGGACTGACTCCTGAGAGGAAGCACAGGAAAGTCAGCCTTTGACTTACGTTTTGGCAATAGCTGGTTAACTTGCTGTGCCAGGAGAGCCTCAAGGAAGTGAATGAGGAAATCTGGGTTCCTTTCCTGTTAAGAGTGTTTACATAATTGAAGAAATTTTGTCAGTGCCATTGAAGATGCTACATTTGCTAAAGGCTATCAAAAAATAGACATTGCCATAGAAGTTGGTAATAGAATCATAGAATAGTTTAGGTTGGAAGAGACCTTTAAGACTTTGGGTCCAACTGTTAACCTAATGCAGTCAAAGCCACCACCAAACCACATCCCTCAGCACCACATCTACATGTCTTTTAAATACTTCCAGGGATGGCGACGCAACCACTTCCCTGGGCAGTCTGTTCTAATGCTTGACAAGTCTTTCAGTGAAGAAATTTTCCTCTTATATGATCTAAAACTCCCCTGGCACAACTTGAGCCTATTTCTTCTTGTCCTGTTACTTGGGAGAAGAGATCGACCCCGACCTCACTACACCCTCATTTCAGGCAGCTGTAGAGAGTGATAAGGTCTCCCTTCAGTCTCTTTTTCTCCAGGCTAAACAGCTCCAGCTCCCTCAGCTGTTCCTCATAAGATTTGTTCTCCAGACCCCTCACCAGCTTCATTGTCTTTCTCTGGACATACTTCAACACCTCAATATCTTTCTTGTAGTAAGAGGCCCAAAACTGGATACAGTACTCGAGGTGGGACCTCATTGGTGCCAAGTACAGGGGGACAATCACTTCCCTATTCCTACTAGCCACACCATTTCTGTCACAAGCCAGGGTGCTGTTGGCTATCTTGGCCACCTGGGCACACTGCTGGCTCATATTCAGCTGTCAGTCGACCAACACCCCCAGGTCCTTTTCTGCCAGGACGCTCCAGCCGCTCTTCCCCAAGTGTGTAGCACTGCATGGGGTTGTGGCCCAAGTGCAGGACCTAGCCCTTGGCTTTGCTGAACCTCATCCATTGGCCTTGGCCCATTGATCCAGCTTGTCCAGATCCCTCTGCAGAGCCAGTCTACCCTCAGACAGATCAGAAGTCGTGCCCAACTTGATGTCATCTGCAGACTTACTGAGGATGCACTGATCCCCTTGTCCAGATCCTCAATAAAGATATTAAATAAAACTTGTATGACAGTATTTCTGTAAAACTGTGTGGCTTAGATAGTAGCACCTTGGTTGTATTTAAGTCAGATTTGATGTGACAGTGATCTCCGTGCTCCTAAAACCTCTGTGCGGAAGAGGTGCAGAGAGCCAGCTGGTAGTTTCCCGCAGAGCACTGCATAAAACAGATGAATTAAGCTCTTGTGTGATTTGTCTGAAGAGGGATCTGTGCAAAGCTACTGCACACAGTTACACCTATTTCAAAGAGACATTTTGGTGTCCTGACAGATATTTGTTTGAATGGTCTCCTACTGAGGCTTCCACAAAGACCTTGCAGTTGATGATAAATCTGCTAATAGCAGCTAACAGAGATGCCTCTCCTTTCTTGACCTTTGAAGCAAATGACTTTATAATACTGCATAACCAGCAAAACAATCACCCAGGTAGTACTTGCCAGTTATTTCTTATTAAAAAAACCCCAAATAGATATCCCAATATATGTTCTGTCTTCATGCAGGCAAAAGCAAGCAATCAACCTGAGGGGCAAACAGCAGCAAGTGGTGAGCCAGTGGAGAAACAGAACCTGACAGTTTGCATAGAGGAGCCAACAACATCTGAAGAAGCACAAGGTGGGTATTGGGATGCTGGAGAATGCTGGACGCAGTGTTGTTAAACTGCCATCAGCCTCAGAGATGAATTCACCCAAAAATTGACTCATGAAAATTCAGAAAAAAAGAAAGCCAGCTTCGGGTTTTGATCCTTTTCCACCTTTGAGCAGAGTTTTTGATGGCAGCAAAGTTCTGCACAAAACCAGCCAGTGGGAACTTTTTATGCTGAAATGTAAGTTCACTGAATGGGGAGCATCTGATGCCCTGTGGGGATTGGATCCGGTGGCTTTCTCCACCTGTTATACAGAAAGCTGGGGATGATCCAGTGGTCACAGCATCCATGCAGAACATTAGCTTTGCTCCTGGCTGTGGGGTGAACTTTAGCAGGGTTTTTTT
>VXBJ01004818.1:402526-421939 GCA_013400055.1 Nycticryphes semicollaris | reverse complement strand
TTTTTTCTGCTCCATGGCCTAATGAAGGTCCAGGACTCACAGCTGTAAGACATAACATTAGATGTTAGATGTTAAATGAGGACCTGTAATTAAGTCAATTGGCTCCAGCTCTCTCTGATTACTATGGAGAAATAAAGATAAAATGAATCAGTGTTTACAACTCCTTCTTACTAATTGAGGATACCTACAGCAGCTGAACTGCCTCAATTAGGTGATGAAAACTGAGTGTGAGGTGCCAGAGCCTGAAATCAGTAGGAATTAGACCCTAAACAACTTTGAAGATCACTCGCTCTGTCCAGGTTTTCATTTTTAAAATGAATCTGAGTTGTGTTTTCTTGTCTCCAAGAAGTGACAATTGTGGGATAGACTGTAATTGGCCACTGGGATGTGTGCACTACCAGGTAGTGTGGCTGGTGTATAAAAAGCATCCTTCTTTTTCTTGTTATGGACCTACTTGATTTATGTGACAACTCAGCCAGATAGACCTCATCCATCCCTTACCTGACCATTATATTTTTTTGCCTGATTTCCCTCCTCAGCTATGGGTAGTTGTAACTTTCTCCAATGATCTCACAACAACAGCTATGGAGATAGATATCGTGGCAGTGTTACTGGCAGATTTGTATTTTCTCCAAAACAAATTAAAATAAACACAGCTTGGGAAAAGAAACAAGCAGCTTAATTTTGCCTTGTGTTTTAGGATCATTCCTCCGTTTGACTCCAGAAATGGAGTCTGTCAGGATGTTGACTTGCTCATATTCCCAACAAGATGAGTATGGCAGGACAGACAAAAACTGCAAAGTAAATCACAGGTATGGTGATCATCCTTCAACTCCAATTTTAGATACTTCTTTCCTTACAATAAGACAAAAAGCCTAATATTAAGCAGAAGCATTTTAATGAAACTTGAATTAATTACGTTGAGCTAGAAGACATTTAGGGTGGTTGCTGGGTTGTCATTTGTACTTTTCTTTCTTTTTTTTTTTTTTTTATTACCCTATAGCAGCTTCCTTTAGGCTATTTAGGCCTAAACAAGCCTTTAGGCTAACAACATTCTTTCCCTAATTTATTCCATGTTGCAGTCCATCTGGTGCTTTAAACTGCAGTATAAGTTTTTATAAAAAATGAGTTTCAGAGCTCATTCAGCAAATTTTGATGAAAGTATTTATTAGTTCTCATTGAGCACTTGGAAAAACCTAAACAGTATGGACCAATTTCTCATTTTGGTTGTAATGATGGATATGTATAAATTTTAGTCCTACTGGTGGATATGTGTGCAATGCGTCTACTGCTCATTCACATCAGTAATATATATGAACGTATATTACTATTCCAATAATACAACATATAAGTAATTCCAGGTTATTATAAGTGGACTCAGAAATCCAATATATCATTTTGGTCCTTTGAGATTTCCAATGATAAATCTCTGAGCTGTTTGGCATTAACATCTGATTCTGTGATTTATTTCCCCTGGGAGAAATTAACTGGGAATATTTTGTCCCAAGCAAGCCCAAAATGCATTCTAACCAAGTTTAAGACATTGGGAAAACTTTGTCAGAGAAGCTCAGACGTCCTTACTGGAAAAGAGGTGCATATTCATATCAGGTTTAGTGGAGCTCTAATGATATTATCTGTGTTTGCATAACAAAAACAAAAACATACACCGTGTCATTGAAGAAATCCAGGTACTTTCTATCTCTAAATTCTCTGATGAAAATCACAGGGAGAGTCCTTTACCCATCATTGATTTTCCCTCAGCAGCTGTTGCAGAAAGTGTTGGCACTGAGAAGTTAATTTTTTATATACAGTCAACCACCATGTAATAGGAGACGTGTGTCAGCAGGGTTCAGATATACATCACTAGCCTTGTTGTAATCCAGAAATCTTTAAATTGTCACTCTCTAATGGAACAAGAAGTGGGTCTTCTAAATTCATAAAGATTTATAAACATTCACTGCTGCCATCTGACAGATATATGCATCACCTGCAGATTTCTCATTCTTCAGCTCTCTCCTATGAGCCATGGGAAAACGACGTTCCTGCACCCTTACTGCAGGGGTGAGAAATCTTAAGAAGGTCAAGTTAGAGAGTCTGAGCAAACTGGATGACTAAAAATGAACCACAAAGGAAGAACAAGCCACTTAAATCTATAAATCATGAGGCAAAAAATTGCACAGGAGCTTGCATTGTGGATGATTTACTTGCCTTGTGCTTTGACAGGGTAGTCACTGGATGTTTTTATTCTAGGGCAGAGGGGCTGTTGTGTGGCATTGGAGTAGTGCACAATATTCTGGCTTTGAATAGTCAGTAGAAGACAAAATTTTGGCAGAAAACTGTTTTTCTTCCTCCTGGAAGAATCTGACGTTTGATTACAGAAAGCAATACCCTCTGCCCACACACAAGTAGTATGTAAACCTCTTAAAACTGTATTTTGGGATCTTGCCTGCAAAGAAAGTTAGCGTTCACTTCGGAAACTGTGAAGCATTTACAATGAATTTCATTATTATCATGAATCAAGCTCAGCATAATCCACAAATGAAAAGACTGTTTTACCATTAGAATTCACTCTGATAGCCCTATATTGACTCAACTTATCTGTGTTTGAATAAAATGACATCAAAGCTTGATTTGACAAATGGAGAATCCAGCATTTCCTGCGGGGAATTTGCTGCAGTCTAATCCTTTTCAGGATTGCAGAAACAAAAAAAAAAAAAAGAAAAAAAAAGATGGCTAACTTCTAACAGGAAGTGGTGTAGAATTAGCTTCCAACCATTGGGTTTTGATCTGCATTCCTTCTCCAAATTGAAGAGCCCAGTTGCATCTAATATTTCTTCTGCATGAATTTTCTTGTTTTCTCTAATCAAACCACTTTTGATTCCTATTTTTGATGAGCTAAAAGTATTAAGTGCCTTTTATATTTCTTATGGTGATATTTTTTCCGTCCTTCAGACCTGGCTCTTTCTCTGTACAGAGTGTTACATTATGCCTCTGGCCAGATGTGGAAATGAAATCACCTCTTAATATATATTTCTAGAGCCTGCAGGGCATTATTCTCCCCAGAGCCCGTGCAGATCTGATGATGCCATGCGTGCAGGGCTCAAGTTCACCAGACATCAACTCCTTCCTTTCTGGCCACAGAGCTGTGTTTGGCTGTACTGGAAAATCTGTTGCTTACACATCTCTGTCTTGTCCAGTGATCCTAATTGCTCTGAGTCCAGAGCTAAATACATCTATCATGTGGATAGGGAAGGGGGAACAGTGATGTGGTTACATCCCCTTTGTGTTCAGGCAATTGCTTTACATTGGCATTAGTTAATGGGTCATGGGAGAAATACAATCTCTCCCAGCCTCTCCATTAATCCTGTTCCTGCCTTTTTCATAACCTGACAAGCTTGGTATTGTCTATATACAATAGCAACAATTATGGGGCTTGGAGTTTATTGCGTGACCGTTGGTCTGGGTATAAAAGAAGGTCTGGCTGAGAGCTGGGCAAGGCTTGTTGGCAATGAGATACCTCAGGGAAGCCTGTCTTCAGTCTATGTGGCTGAAATGCATAGGGATTGTCTTGCCCAGATATGTGGCCCTGCAGTATTGAATGCCTCATGCAAATCTTAATTTTGTTATATCTGTGCAAATGGTTTTGTATTATCACACTAACAAGGGTTTATGGTGTTTGGGTAACACCACTGTGAAGCAGGTGAGTGTTCTTACTCTTGCACTGTAGTTCAGGAAACTGGCACATTTACAAATGGAAACAACATGTCCAAGGTGAGTTGATGAAGGACTTTTGCTTTCGTAATTTCCTCATTGACCCTACTAATAAGTCCAACCACCCCCTCTGTGGAAAACAGATTCAAAGTGGGAGTCTGCATAAACCAGCTCCTCTGTAGAAAAGCACATTGGCATGTCTAACAAAGTGCTTGATTTCAGACTAGAATTCTTGGACTTGATAGAGGGGAGACCACAAATGTAATTACCTGTAGAAGAAAAAACAGGAAATGGATTCGTAATGCATTTAGGGGGGAATTCCTTAATGATCACTGTGTATTTAAACCTATCTCAAACAAAAGAAGATAGATGTACTGAGGTTTTCTTGGTGTGTGTGTGTGTGTATGTGCGTACGTATCATTCCAAAATACTTATGTTGTGTAAATCAAAAGAAAGCACACAGTGGCAATGAGAGGTGGTCGATAAGAGATTATGTTAAGCAAACAACAAGCATCTGTGAAATATGTTTTTGACTGATGATCCTGAATACGGTTGTAGGTAGCTCCAGCAATTTGTGCCTGGTTTTAGCCTCTTGTGATTAAATAGGTTAAGTTACCAGCTACAAGTAATTTGTATTTTTAAATTAGTACAAGACTCATGGCATTTCTCTTCTGGGGCTGTTCTAGTCAGTGGTTCACTGCCATCACCTACATGTTTAAATAGGTAAAGCTGCCTTGATCAATCTCTATCCATCAGTTACCTTTTCCTACTGTTTCCTTGGAAGCCAAAAATGAGAGAGAAAAGGGGTGCAACGGCAATTTTTTTGTGACAAATCTTCATGTTTTCTGAGTTTTTGTTATTTCTGTTTAATTCTAGTTTTCACTGGAGAAATGTAAGAACTACTGCTATTAATACCATATTTACTGACTCCTCTGGAGAAAGTGGTCATTGGATGTACAGAGATAGTTGGATGGAAGTTTTAAGACGTTTTGCTGTGCTTCTGTCAGCTAGCATCTTCTCCGCTAACTGCCAGTTGGGTTTTTGATACTTGGGAAGGAAAACTGAATGAAAGCAGACTGAAAAAAAAAGAGGAAGCTTCATGGACAAATTTGCCAACTTCATCCAGTGGGGATGACCTCTTGTCCTGTGGCTATACCCACCACTTTCTGGGAAGGCTTTTTCCCTATCTTTACTCCAAGGGCATTGAAAGTAGAGCAACCCCACGCAGAGAGCCTCCTGGCTATGGAAACACAATGAGGGTGAGTGGGGCACTGCTGCTGGGCAGCTTCCAGGTCTTTGGGGTGCAGGAATGGCCTCATATTCAGATAAATCCCTGATGAGACCACACATGGCAAGGTGGGCACTGATATGTATGTTTGACAAAGAAAGCATTTAATTTCCTGAGTTATATTTATGCGAACGAATGTAGAATTTCTTGCTGTAATATGCGTATCTTTCCGAAACTCCTGAAAACATAATGACTGCCAAATTGCCCTTGTAGAAGCAGTGTAGCTTAATGCGATACCTCACAGGAAGAAAGATGAATTTAGTTAAACCACGGCTAATTTCAGTGTCTCTCACTCTCAAGAACTGAGATGCATTTCACCAGCCTGCCCAACATCTGAACACTAAGACATCTGTATCCAGGGTGTCTGTCCAGGATTGCTTGCAATGATGTGAAGGACAAACAGAACAGTTTTTGAGCCTCTCCGCATGCTTCCTGGCTTCTCCTTAGGTGTGTGCTGGTGGGTTTGGATGTAACCCATCATACAATATGGGATCTGACAGCAATTAATCTCTTTCTCCTGTCCCACCTCTGTGAGTCATCAGGATGTAGTCACTGCCTCTGTTTCAGAGCTGGCTGTCACGAGGAAATGCAGGAAGATGTGTGCTAGGATCTTAGTGACCGGCTACTGTGGGTGTCAGCAGCATATGCCATTTTGCAGTCCTTCTTTTGGTGTTTTGCACCTGTGCATTCACATTCAGTCTACATTTCTATCAGTATAAAGATTTTTTTTCCACATTTTTTCATAGCCCTAGGAGATTCCTGTGCTTCTATTTTCTAATACATTGTAAGCACGTTGGTATGTGCTAGCAAATATATGATAGCTGCCTCTTACGATTCATAATTTTTCATCTCACAAATCTCCCAGGCTCTGGTATTGCCCCTAGTATTTCAGCAATATATTACAGTAAACTTTCCTCCTTCCTGGACAGGGATTACAAGGGAATATTACAGTTTACTTTCTTCTACATAATGATTTTATCTATAAATTCTAATCTGATCCAATCTTAATATTCTGTCTGTTTTATTGGATTCTGGTGAGCTTTAGGATGTGCCTGCTACTTTCTCATCCTCCTTTATTCACTTTGCATTATCTCTGCTTATTGCTTATCCAAGAGAAACCAAAAAAGTTTGAGAGGAAAGGGAAGAGACGCTTGCTGTTGGTAGGACAGACTAAAGGAAATCTTTTTAGTAACAGAAAAAAAATATTGCCTTCACTTTTAAATAATGTTCTAAATGCTCTTTCTGTGAGTTGTCATAATAGACTTTCACTGACTTTGTGGCTGCACAATTATCAAGGGCTACCTCATAAGCTAATCAGAATTGTATTTGTTGTATCAGACATCAGACAGAGACCTTGATCCAAATTCTCTGTCCAGCTTTCATAGTTGGGAGTGGGAGCTGACCCTATTAGCAGCAGATTAACAGCATAGTTCTCAATGACAAACAGTTAATATGAAGTTCAGTTCCATAAACCCCAGTTATGAGAAAGTCAGGTGTTCAAAGGAAAAGTGAGTTGTGCAAGAAGGAGGCAGATGTTTTTAGTAAGATCATATTAACAAGAAGAAGCATAACTCAAAATACATTTTCTGATTCACAAGCCTATCAACTGCTTCATGTGATCTTTTGGTGAATTCCATAGGGTCTTTCCTTATCATTCCCAGGTATGTGTTCCTCAGAAGTTGACATGTTGTTCTGGTTTTCCATTTTCCTGGCAGTGTTGCATCTCACAGCACTGTGCACAGCCCAAAGTCCCCATGGTCATCTTGTTGGGCTGGCTGGATGTTGAGCCTCTTGGTGTGGCTCTCAAAGGTTGGCCTCTTCTTTTGCACATGGTGGGGGTGACCAAGACACCTGTTGGCCTCACTGGACAAGTCCATAGCCCTTGGACACATTCCAGTGTTTTCATGCCCTTTTGGTGCCCGACTGATCTAATGAACTTCTCTCATTCCAAACACTTTGAGGCTTATCCAACAGCTAAGTGAAGTCAGGGACCCCAAACCTGCCTTTGCTGTTGTTACTTTCCATTCCCATTTAATATTAAATTATTAATTTCTTTACATCTTTGTTAAAGAATATTTTAATCATTAGATAAATACACTTATATGGATATATATACTCAATTTATATACATTCTTACATGTATATTAAGTTGTTATATGTAAATATAAATTTATAGAGTAAAATATGTATAAATATTCACACATATTTAAATTCTCTTTCTACATTTACATTTTTATGGAAATACAGATTTATCTTTCTATATTTAAAGACAGACAGAGAAATCTGTATTTCTCTAAAAATGTACATATTTATATATAGGAACACTCCCTGGTCCAAAAGAAAAGGGCAGTCAATTAGGGGTACTCTTGGATCATGCAGACGCCTGTCATATATTGTCTTGGATTAAAGCTGTCTGTATATGACTGATACTGAAGGAAAGGAGGGAATATAGAAAGGACTGTTGTGAATATAAGCACAGAATGATGCCAGAGGCCTCAAAGGTATGAATAGAAATCACAGAAGTTCAGTTAGAAAGCACTAAAAAAGTCCATCCTTGATAGCTATGTAGAAGCAGTTTAGGGTTTACATTAATTTTTACAGAATTGTGTAACAGCCAGTTGCAGGTGTCCATGATGGGCAGCACAGGCAAAGATACCTGTAAATTGCATCTAAGAGTGTAACAACATTAACTTAATGAACAGGCACCTTGTTTCAGAATTAGATCCACAGAAGTGGTCTCCCTGATATCCTTTACTGCTACAAACGTAAATGTCTCTTTTTTATTATGAAAGGAATACACACAAAGAGGGAGGAGCAGATGAACACCACTGAGTGCCTGTGGGATAGAAGTACAGATTGGGGGCCAGATTTGGCCTTTCAACCTTGGCCTACGCACATGAATTTCCTGCAGGTGGAAGCCAGTACATGGAGGTGGATGGGGACATGAGCTGTCGCAAACCCCAAAGAGTCACCATGTTCAATCATGCCTGGGGATTTTCAGTCAATATCAGAAATTTCCATAACCTTCTCTGTGAAGATGGGACCTATCATCTGGCCCGTAGTAGGTCCCACAAATCCTTGTGGCTCAGTTTTAGTTCATAAGGGTCCTGCCTTTCCTAGTATCCACTCCCCAGAGCCTCTAAGACTTTGTGAACACTTCTTTCTAAACACAATGTCAATAAAGCTCAATAAACATTGGGCACAAGCTGGAAATTTTCTGTAGGACAATTTAGCATCTTCCTTTTTTTCTGTGCGAAAGCAGTTTTTTAGTAGGGCTAGTAGAAGAAAATACAGGAATGAGGCCAACAGTAAAGAGTGACAAAGGAAATTTTTAAGGAGGGTAAGGCATCCAGTTTTAATTTGAATTCTAAACTGTGTGCTGTTATGTGTAACTGCAGTCAGGCACTACATTTAATACAATTTGTTGGGCTCATCAAAGAAAACATTAGTCTGTTTTTTTCACTTGGCATTTCTGTATATATCAAGTGGTTTCAAGAAGCCTGACAGACTTTTCACATTATGACCATTTGCCTTTAAGTTAGGCCAAGCCAAGTGTGGAGAATTAAAATTAATTATTCAATGACAACAAAGGCTGAAGTGTGATCAAGTTTGGGTTTTTTGTTTGTTTGTTTGTTTTTCTCCTCTCTAGGCACTTAAATTCCCCAGGCTCTGTCCTCCTCTTGTGTATGGCATTTTGAAAGGCAATGACAGATTGTAAATTCAACCCAAGGTTGCTGAACCATTCAGTAGAGTCAAGGGAGGCCTGATGAATTTCTTTTACGCGTCTTGCATAAGCGTGTATTATACAGTCGTTAACAATGTGAGTGATAGTCTGAAGTTTGTTGCAGTTGTGGTGCGATCAATCATTGTACCTCTGTTTATACGGAAAATCTCTGCGCCTCCCGTGAGTTGCTGAGATGCCGCTGTGCATAATCTAGTATCCTTGAGGTAAGACAAATCTTGGCCGTATGTTTTTAATGTTGACAATAAGCTTCAGCTCCAGCAGTTGCAGCGTGTGGATATAGGTGTCCAGGACTACTTGAGATGCTGTAGGGTATCTGAGACAGCCATGTGTGGCTGTTAGATGTGGCTTTGGCTTGTAATATATCAATGCCATTGGCGTGGCAACTGAAGGTTCTTTCATATTGTTATGGAGCAATAGATCTTTATCATCCATGGCAGCCTGGCATTTCCTTAAAACAGTTGGTTTAAAGTACCAGAAATTGGAATATGAAAACTTCAAACTTGTACAGAGAAGCTGAAGAGTGCAGCCTTTGTATAAGTTTTTTTCTGAATTTGAGTCCTGCAATTCTGGTGGAAAGGTATGGTCCTCTATTTCTTCCTAATAGGATTATACAAAGTGATTTTGCACAAAAACCTCCAGCCCCCAAGTTTAACACCTGCTTCCATTCAGAAAATTGGTCCTTGTTGCTTTTAGTAGCGTTTCACTGAAAAAGCAAAGGAAAAAAAAAAAAAAGAAAAAAAGGACCTAGTTCAATCTGTTCTCCATATGCTTGGTTAGAATAAATACAGAGTTTTAGGAAGCAAATTGGCTATTCTAAACTTGACCAAAAGTTGTGCTTCAGTGTCTCTTCTGATTGTCCAGCCTGCTCCAGGCCTGTTCCTGCTGAGTTCACAGGCGTACAGGAATCGTGTTTGGTCTATAATAGCTCTGCCTTCATCACATTGCTGAAAATTAGGGAAACTGAGACACAAAATAAACAGTTCTGTGCAGGTGACAAAATTATCTCCATTAGGGTCTTTTGCTACAGGTATTTACAAGGAGACAGAGGGAAAAGATCGATTTGGTAACCTGCAAGTCTGGTATATATGCAGTTTAAATGCCAGCTAAAGAAGAATGCAGTAACACTGTGCAAATGCCTGTAAAGAAGAAACAGTTAAAGCAGGGAAGAAGCAAGTCAAGGGGCCATCATGAATAAGGGATTAGGAGTAAAGCAGAGGACAGTGTAGGCTTTATATCAGGAGGTTTTCATGGGAAGTGCTGGACCCCTAATGGGAAGATTTAATGACTGGACGGATTACGGTGTGGAAAACAGCTTTGGACCCTGGGAGACTGATTTATAGATATACATGGCTTAAGGGAGCTATTAAGATTATCTGGCCTAATTTACTTCACTGTTTACCCACGCCTGGTTAATGTTTAGGTAAGATGGACAGGTATAAAGACTGCTTAAAAATCTTCATTCCTTCCCTAAATCTCTTCCTTATTTACAGTAAGTTTTGGGTTTAGGGTGCCTATTTCGTCATTGTATTTCTTTTCTCATCCCCTGGTTTAAGCAGAAGGTACTGTTGTTTAATTATGAGAGTGATAGATCTGTACACCTCCATTCTCTGAAGGCTGGAGTTGTGACAGGCTACACTCAGGTGACTCCCAAAGTAAGACAACTGCCACTAGCCCAGGAAAAATGAAGTCCCAGTGGATTTTAGCATTTAAAGTGGACTTCATAGCAGCTACTACTGCATCCCCACAGACCACTCAGCTTCCTACAAATTGCTTCAGCAGCCTGGGACCAACCTGCTGCCTTAGGTGACACAAAAAGGGGCCAGAGGGTAGGAGAGATGTGCCTGGGCCTGCCATCTTTTTACTGCTGTTGATGGGGTAAGAGAAATCCTGGCAGCAGCAACGGCAGTGAGCAGCTCCAGCTCTGAGGTGCTGGATGTGGGGATGCCACCTAGGAATGCAAACCCAAGAAGACTACTGGAATAAACCATTTCATTATTAACCATGCGTAACATGCCAGTGGGACAGTTTATTCTTCCAAGTAGATTTTTCTTAATATTTTTTACATACTTTTTTACATACTTTTAAAATGTGTTCATTATTTGCTAAAAGGCAGAATGCCTTTCAAATGATTTGGGCTGTCTGAAAGCTTCCCACAGAGATTAAACATCTCCTGCATGGAGTTTTCCCTGTGCACACCATCAGAACGTCAATCTTCCATCACCTGGAACCATAGTGGAGTATTTTAACTGGATGTCTTTATCAGATCTCTTCTGACAGTCTGTCAAAGCATTCCTGGGGAATGACTCATTTGCAAATGGTTTTCCTACCTTTCTCTCCTCCCTTCACCCTCTTTCACTCTCTTTCTCTCTCACTCCTTAAGTTGCAATGCTATAAATAGCTCTTGAAGAAGGAGCATTTGAAGAGCAGTGCATTTCATAAAAATCAAGGGTAGGATGTTGCCAGGGCTGGCATTTCCTGCAGAAAATGGAGTACCCAAGTTATTTTTTGCATAATTCTGAGTATGACTGTCATCATCGATCAGACCAGTCACCTGTCCCGACTGGTACCATGTTTGTGATGGTGACTGGTTATCTCATTGACCATTTTCCATGCCATTCCTAGGAGGAAAGTTTCTTTCCAATCCTGAGTAATTCTTGTTAAGCCATTTAGCTGTTTTAGTGCATGAAGACTGATCTTATGGATTTTCATCTTACATATACATAGCATAGCAATCAGTACAACGAAAGGTATTTGATGCTGGTCCTGATGTGTCTCCCGAGATCGTGACTGGTTGAAAATTAACTTCCTGTACCAAGGAATGTCTCCTAAACTTTCTTTGCATTTCAACTCTTCTGGCTTCAAGTTTAAGGCCTGTGAAGAACTGACGGCTTCTATTGAAATTTCCCCTTTGCATTGGAGGTCTTTAATAAATGCATTTCCATAGGTTGCATGTTCTGTACCACTGGAGAAGGACTTCTGCCTCCTGCAAGGGACATCCCTCATTCCCTTCTGAATTCTTCTGTGTTCCTCTCTACCCCTTTTTGCTCACCTCCTGCCATCTCTTCAGAGGAGATCTTACGGTATTTCAAAACTAAGAGAAATTATCTGCCAACACTCTGCTCTCTCAGATCTTCTCTGATACTAAGTGGTGCAAGATTGGACTAATCTTGTCTCTCTCACACATCCACATTCTGTAAATTGAGTTCAAATAATTTGAAGCAGTATAAACCAGTCTGGCACCACTCTCATGAATATCTAATCAGCCTAAAGACAGTTTGAACCCAAAGCCTTTGCAGATGCAGTGTCTTACTTTCAGTGTTTCTGAATTTGTTATATTGAAGTTAATCAGAAAGAACAATGCAAGGAATCAATTAATAACCGGTATCTGTTATCTCCATACAGTGACAGGCATGCTTCCAGTGATGCAACTCCCAGTGATTTCATACTTCTCCCTATGTATATAGGCATTGCTGTGCTGTACTTAGAGTAATTGGAGTAGCTAGAGATTAATTAAAAATATATTAGCCTATCCGTCTAGTGGCCTTCTTGATTTATAACCAGTTTTAATTGCCAAAGGTTAGCTTTAGCCTGAGGAGGTAAGTTTTCCAGAGGAGGAAAGAGTGATTCAGAGCAAAAAGCTGACAGAGGTGCTGATAAACCAGCCTGAAGCTGTTTGAAAAGAAAATGGGGACGAAAGCTGACAAACAGAGAACGAACTCATGGTGTGGCTCTCTGAGTGGCTTTCTTGTATTTTTACATTTTTGTTGTGCATCTAGTGAGAATGTAAGCCTTTAGAGGTAAGCGGGGCAGGGAGGGGAAGGGGAAGAGGTTTCTTTCTGTTCTTCCTCTGTACTCAGCATCTAATGCCAGGACTGTATCCCAGAAAAAGATGGGATAGCAAAGGTGACATTGAAAGGCTGCAGGACCCCAAGAAGCCATATTCCTCCCAATTCCCAATTATATTATGTGGAAGCCATGCCTCCATGTGTTCTGTGATCAAATAATTACTACAGCAAGTGGATGTATTTGCATGTTCTGGTTAGCAATTACGATTTCATATTCTTAGCTTCTGTTGCTGAAATATAGATGTTCTTGCCTTTGGAGATGCTGTATTGTAACCCAGCAGGCCTCTATAAGCCAATCCATCAAGATGTAAGTCTTCCACAGAATCTGTGTCATATCTGCCTGGAGAAAGGGGCTCTGAAGGGAGACCTTCTTGCTCTCTACAACTACCTGAAAGAAGGTTGTAGCGAGGTGGGGGTCAGTCTCTTCTCCCAGGTAACAAGCTACAGGATACTTTTTTTTTTTTTTTTAAATAAGGGAAGGCAGATTGAAAATAAATGGTTAATTTTAGAAATCACTGAAAACAAATCTGGAGACACAAATAGCCCTAAAAACTTGGTGAGAGCTCCCCTTGAGCAAATCTAGTTACAAATGAAAGAGGTGAGCCAGTGGTGAAAGTGCTAAAAAGAGGCTTTATTTCAGTATGTGCTCATTCAGCTACACATCAAATTAACCGTGAAAGAGATACTGGCAATAGGATCTGTCATTGTTTTACAAGTTGTGTGAGGAAGGGATTTTTTAATATGCATTTTAGAGGGAAAACTTAAGAATGTATGCTTCTGTCTGAAGAGACATGAGAATGATGTTATCTGCAGCTATTTACATTATAGGCAGGGACTGTAAATAGTCCAATAAATGGCTTGTAGTGCCTAGGAGGACATGCTTGATTTAATAAGGAGCTAATTTTTCAGAGAGTTTTGCAGGCTGTAGTGCAGCTCATTTGTATCTATGGTGTTCCACTTTGCAGGATTCATCCCACGTGACTGTGCACATCATTGAAGAGCCTTTTGAGTATTTAACTTCATTTGTCACCAGCAGAGATAAGAGAGGGTGGCACTTGCAGGTTGCATGAACATCACAGACAGCAGATTTAAGGAAATCCTTTTCTTTTTACTTTTTGCTGACAGCATTGTGGGAAGGCAAATTATTTGGAACTGATCATGCTTTGCAGAACAAAAGAAGAAAAAAGACTTTAATTAATGTTAAAAAATTGTCTTCAGATATTTCAGAGAAACAAATAATGTGTTGGACTCTAGGTCAAAAACCAATATAAAGGTCATTGCATGGTGTATGCCTTCATTTCACAGTCCTTCTCTGACCTGAGATTGTGAGTTAGCAGATTTCTCTGACGATGAAGATGGTTTTGTAGTTGTCAGTCTGGATCAGACCTAGCATCTACCTAGAGCACTATTGTATCTTAAATGGTTTAAGTCAACCTGACTGTAGAGGAAGCGTACAGAACTGGTTTGGAGGTTGCTGTTAAGATTTCTGTGGCCAGGCACAGGTGTATTTCCTGAATAGTTAGTGGCTAGTTCAAGAATTGAAGCCTGAGGGCTTTTATTCTGACTAAAGTTTCTGTTTAGATTTCTCCTTTTCATCTCAAAACTTTGGCTGTTTTCCTTGTCCATAAAAAAATTCACTGGGGGTTGCATCTGGCTGGCTCTTACTTTAGTGGTGCATTGTGACAGTCTGTTCCACTGTGGCAAATGGTTCATTTTCTGAGACAGCTTTTATTTCCCATTACTTCTTTTTATTTTCCCTTTGCTCATACCACATTTCCTTTGACTTAATTTTATTGTGAGCAAAGGTGAACAGATGAAGTCCCTGTCACCATAGCTAATGAAAGCCAGTTGATTTTGACTAGGAAAATTTCTGTGCTAAAATGTGGAAGGTTAGACAGCTCAGCATATTCTGCAGCCAAACCTGATCACTCTTTCAAGCTAAACTACATATTCTGCTTCTTTAAAGTAGTCATGCTTTCTGCTAATCATGTCTGGCTCCTTCCAGCTGGGATGTAAGTTCAATAATTTTGTTTTCTACAGAGCTACTCCACCATCTGCTGTATTTTTATCATGCTTTTGCTGGCCTGGTGGGAGGAACTTTGGCAAATTCATTCCATATTGCACCTTTCCTGCTTTGAATTTTGTGGGGTGGCAGGATGTTGAATTCTGGGAATCTGTGAATCTCTCTAATGTAACATGGGAATGTAATGTTGCATTACTGTAGTTGATGGCTAAGGCAATCTAAAACTAGGATCTGTTGAGAAGAATGGGGAACGTAACAAACATGGAAGCCATCTCCTGTGTAAGGTCACATCATTTGATCTCCAAAGGCAGAAAAAAACAATGTAATACTCCCAGAGCTACCCAGGGGCTCTTAAAATTCAGCTGACAAATAGTCCTACATAAGAACAAGGCATTACTGCCATACTGTGAAACAGAATGTCTCTTGCTAGATGTGTACAGTTGTACGGACTTGCTTTTCTTGTGATTGTAGAAAGGCAAAATATTGCTGTTTTCTGCCATATGGCAGCTGTTGTAGTAACCAAATCATGGGTCAGACAGGGAGCAGATGCACAAAATGCTTTCACCCAGGGAGGGAGGAGAAGGGAGGATGAACACAACCCACTGATTTGGAGGAAGCACAGGAGAAAGAAGGTGATGTTAATTAGCAAAGAGAGCAAGTGGGGATGTGCGTAACTACATAGTGTGTATGTCAAAATGGTAATTAGCATGGCTTCCCCACCAACACCATCAGTCCAGTTCAGCTGAACAGGGGTAATGAACACATCGGAGTTTTTACAAGTATATCCAATTCACTCAATTCACTGCCTGGTCTTAGCAAAAGGCTCTCCTTCATGCCAGAAAATCAACATATATTCAGCAGTGACTGACATAACAATGTTTGCTTTGGTTTTTTTATATATTTTTTCTTCCACAACAGCACAATTAGATATTCATTACATTATTTTCAGTCCTCTAATGAAGCAACCAAGCAGTTTGATCTTGTTAGAAAAGGGCAGTCACATAAGTAGCTAAGTTAGGCACAGTCCAATTCAAACTAACTTCCTAGCTCATTTACTTGACTTCAGAGCTCCCTATGTGAGATTTCCTTGTCAAGGGTTCATCTCTTGGTATAACAGATGCTAGTCCAGTCTGTTTTTTATATCCCTAGGATTTTTGTCTGCAAACTTGTGTTTTTGGTGGAAGTAAAACATTTGGAGAGAAGGCTACAGGGATTAGATTTTGGTTATTCTTCCACGTCTACCCTTTGGAGCTGGGAGCTGGGGAAATATTTGTGAGCATAACTTCAGTAAAGATTGGGAAGCTTTCAGATGGTACAGCGATGGGAAATACATAAATAAACTGTATAGAGAGATGCACAAATTACATTTAACAGCTGAACCAATGAATCACCGTTGTTAGAATACATTTGATTTTCTGTGTGCACAGCAATTAAAGGAAATAGCTTGCAGGTGAATATAGAGAGGATAGATTCAGGTCTCTGCACAACAATGACGGCTGATATAATGAAGATCTAATGAGAACAAAATTGAGATTCAGAGCTACAGATGGCATTCCTTTCCATCACTATCTGGGATATGATTTTCTTCAAGGATCTGTAGTATCTTTTTTCTGTGGTGCTTTAGAGCAGAACCAGCTGCCAGTACGATTAGATATATAAAATGGCTGGGGAGCGTGTTAAGGGATTATGCCATCTAATTTTAGCTGCCTAAAAGCCAAGAGCCTTATCTAAGTCAGCTGTCTAGTGTCTCTGCAGATTTGGTGGAAATAAAGACCTCAGGAAGACAGTTAATCTACTCTTAACACCCAACTTACAGTATCATGTCCTGAAAATGCCACAGAATTTCTGCTTAACTTTGGGGGATTTAAATCAAGCCATCCCAGTTTTTGCCAGTGGTGTGTCCTGTCTGTCTCATTTCTGCTGGTGGGTACGTGGACAACTTCTTCTGCACATCTAGTCAAATTCATTGGGATGAGGAAACTAGGGGTTCTTCCATCTGTCCTGTCTGTGGTCATTTATCTCAGAACACTACTGTCTTTAAAACCATGCTTCCTACCTTCCATGACAGGTCAGAGCTTCATAAGTGAGACAAAAATTTTGCAAGTGCCACAGAAGTGTTTTCATGCTACTATATTTGAGGTGTAAAAGGATTGACCTGGCATAAGCCACCTTACATCAGAAGGCAAATGAACACAAGCTACGAAACCTGTTTGAAAAAAGTCAAATGTCAGGTTTGCTATAATGCTTTGTGTCTGAGCCTGCTCTGAGCTGAGTAATTCATTCTGCGTACTGGAAAGGAGGTCTTCTGACCTGAAGGGGAAAGGGCCTCATAGAGTTAAAAAATTGCAATACTGAATTTGTCTCCTCTCCATATTCAAAATACAGAGGTCCTTGAGGTCTGTGAGAACATCCCAAACGTGGTTGAACTGAAAATGCTCAGACTGGTAGGGCTTTATTATTATCCTGTTACTATTTCCAGAGATCACATACCTTGTACCACTCTGATCAGGAGCCAACTAAGAAGAATACAAGCTTTCCTGTGTGTTTCCTACTAAGCTAACTTCTTCCATGGCCAAGTACCCCTTCACTCTTTTTTTTTGGTGAACGTCTCCCATGACCTGGTGTTGAAAAAAGTACCAGCTTTCATGTTTATGAGCAGCTGCTGCTGTCTAAAAACCTGTGGAGACACTGAACCCAACAGCTGTTTTGTGGTATCTGTCTTCACCTTCTTGCAGCTGCTGCTTCCTATCTGCTTTTATTTGGGTCTGTTGGGCTCTGACAGGCTTCTCGAGATCTCTGAGACAAGCTAGGGAGAGCATGGTTGTCAGCCTTTCTATTTCAATTACCAGCTGGAACAGGATTTTGGCTTCTTCTGCCCAATGGGAGGCTGTGGGTCTCTACCATGTGTTGTGGAGTAACAACCATCTGAATGGTGTTTATCTCTATACTGGCATGATGTTTTACACATTTTTTTGATTCCTTGTAGTGATGTTGCAGGTGATGCCAATCAGAACATTGCCATATCTGCAGCTTTTTCCGCTTTTCTTCTTATCTGTTTATATTCTCAGCCTGGCGTTTGTGGTTCCTACCTGGGCTCTGCCTCCCCCTCCATCCCTTTAGAGCTGTGAAAACATTTTTTCAACTCAAACCATAGCAGCAGATTGTTCTTTACTTTCACTGTCATTGTTGCAGTGTGGTCTCTTTCCCAAATTCTGGAACGTCCAATTTCTGGCATCTTGTCCTCAATGTTTTTTGGGATGCAAAACCAGGGGCAGGCCTGAAAACTCCTTATGTCCTACTCACTGAAAACCCTGGTTGAGGACTTCTGCTGAATTTTCACGTGTGCTCCAGGAATAACCCCAAAACACATGACGTCCAACCTTCTAATCATTATTGTTTGGGAAACCAATGCAGAATTCTCTTGTATATTCCTTTTGTTATCGTCATCCCATAACACAGGGATACCAATACATATTTTTCCCTATCTGGTTTTGCTTTTTGTCCTGCCTGTTCAGGCTGTGGGCTTCTCACAGTGGCACTGTCCTTCCTGAGGAGCTAGGCATTGGGCAAGCACGAGGCAATCTCAGCTGCCCTCTGCTTACTCTAGGATGATTAATGGCCTGGTAACATGGGCAACCGAATGATTTAACAACCTGTGGAAGGTTATATAACTCAGAGGAACAACGTCAAGGGTCTCATCTGTCCTAACCTTTATTTCCTGGGGAGGGATTTTAATTCTTCTTTGTCCTGTTCAGTGATCCCTTATTTCTGGTTCTGGGCTCCAAACCATTACATGGGGGAAGACGGCATCACCTGTGTCTTCCTCTCTGCAAAAGTCCTCCCCTCTGCAATTCCCTAATACCCGTGATAGCTGCAGCAAGTCTGATTTGACTTTCTGCCTTGCTGTTCTTCTTCTCTTTGGGGCAATAAGCATTATAATATGTGATCAAATAACTGCCGTATGGAAAAGTATAATTTATTTAGAATAAAGACCTTTCAGAGGTTCATCTGCTTTCAGAAGAAGCAGATGTTTAAAAGCCTCAGGGAAGCAAACTGCATGCAGAGCTACCTTCCTTGGCAGGTTTATCAATCCCTGCTGGTGGGAAAACCCACCTCCATCAGACTATTCTTCAGCGTTTGCACCCTCTCCTTGAAAATAGCTTTTCAGCTCTGCATGGGATTTTTTTTCTTTCATTCCTCACTGCTGGTCTCTGTGTGCTCAGGAGGGATGGCTACCAGAAACCAAGGGTCTCCTACATTTCTTTATGTGCTTTTTCACAGTGTGCTGTTGCCTTCCCAGGGCTTTAAAGACAATGGCTGTATTTCAGTATTTTCAGTTTAAAAATCATTCCAAAATGGAGAATTTAGAAAATGCCCAGGCGAAAAGCACAGATTTTTCTAGAGTATGTACATGCTTTTCAAGAGGGCAAAGACTAAAATCGACCAAGTTAATTTCTCTGAGAAAACCTTATCACAGAATCACAGAATTGTCAAGAGTAGGGAGGGACCAGAAAGTGCTGCTGGTAAGGAGAAGAAAAAATTTCTATAAAAATATCATTTTAGTATTTTAAGATGCTAAAAGTGAATATTTTCTACTTGTCATAAATACCCACTTTTTTCTCACTGCCTTATGTGGACTGAGAAGTGTTTACTCTTCTGTCTGCTATTTTCTGTAGCTGGAGATTATAGTAATATAGTTAACCTGAAATAAATAGATTTAATCCAGATTTGCTGATTCGCACCAAGGTAACACAGGCCAGAATCAAGCTCCAAGTCTCCAGTGTAAAAACAATACTCCCCC
>VXBJ01004818.1:366010-402500 GCA_013400055.1 Nycticryphes semicollaris | reverse complement strand
CCCCCCAAAACCAAAAAAAGTCTCCACACCAAAGCTAAAATTTTAGCTTTGTGGGTGAAAATAGGTGCTTATGGGTTTCATCCACAAGCCCAGAAAAAAAGCGAGGAGGGGAAGTGTTGAACAAGGGAAGCTCCCTGCAGACCATTTCCAACACTGGGAGACCCTCTGAAGGAGGAACAAGCTGCCACACAATTATTTACTCTTCTATTTATGGAACAAGCCACACACATTTTCCTGCCATAGCAACTGGTGCAGTACTCAGTATTTGCAATGCACACACAATTTCTATGAATCATCATTAAACTAATCATCTTTGTGACTAGTGGACTCTAGCAAGTGACTCATTAAGAGAACCACTGGAAAATAATTAGCACACGGACTTGTTTATATGCCTGTGTCTCTGCAGAGGTCTCGTTCTTGTTGTGGTTTGGTTTAACTCCAAGGGAATTTTGCTTTCAGTGTAAAACACTTGTTTCAATCAAGGTAATTACCTGAGCAGTACAGTTTTGTGTACAGTGTTTCCATTAAACCATCCTATTTATCATGAGAGCAAATGAAACAATTATAGTCCGTTTTAGAGCAGCTCTTGGCAGTGGTTCAGCCCAGTAGCTTTTTCTTTTTTCTTTTTAATTTTTTTTTTTTTTGGGGGGGATGCATCTACATTGATTTCAGCTGGAGCTTCTAAAACTGTATCTCTCTAAAAACCTCATTGCAAAATGCTTTGGATGCAGGGACTCCTGCCTCAGGTGCTTGGCAGGTTCTTCGAGGTCACAGCCATTCATGACGTATTGTGGATTATTTTTGAAAAGGAGTCCCAGTGTTTTTTCCTCCCCTACGAGACACAGTTCTGTCCTTCTTTATGTTGTTGGTGTAGCAGAGATATATGGGAATGGATCAAAGTGGTGTTTGTTTGTGTGTATAAATGCCAGTTTGGTAAATGCTCTTGTTTCAGTCATGTTTCAAATGTGTTCTTTATCTGGACCCACTGCCAACTTCTGCGCCTGGTGCTTTTCAGCATTTGCTTAAGAAATGTTTATTGTGTTTCCAGCAGTGATTTACTTTGAGGAACTGGAAGACTGTTTATACCTTCTGTGCAAAGAAAAATCAAAGCTGGGAACTGGATTAAATTGCTTAAACATAAGTGCTCAGTGCTGTTTGGGCTATTGCAAGGTATTCTGAAAAGAATGAATTTCCAATTGTGCAGTATTTTAACTATCAGCCCAAAATGGATATTTTGCCCTTTGTAAATGGGCAACTGGGTCCTCTTTAGATCTTCACTGACTACAAAGAAAGTTAAGATGGCAAGTGTAGGACTCAGTTACTCATGTGAGCATCTAGTCCCATTTGGGTTGCCTTACTATCTTCTTTCATGCCTCCAGATGCTCCAGGAAGGCTCATATATCTTGTGTGTCCTGTGAGGTGTCTGCCAGCATGATACAGATGTTTTGACCACTTCGTTCCATCTCAATTGACACTAGATTTCAGCATTTAGGTGACTGAATTGTGGCCGTTCAGGTACCTTCATTTATACACCTGAAGTCAGGTGTCTCCTTCCCTCCACTGGAGATTGTTCTCTGTTCTAATACTCTGGTGCTTGACTAAGCATTTGATTTGCCATTTCATGGCAATATGTACAATACATAGTGGCTGATATCTTCAAATAGGAATATTTTCTACCTTTTGAGGAGCTTTTCCTGCTGTGCTGCATGTTTTGAGCAGCCCAGCTTCACAGTATTATTGGGGAGCAACATGTGATTTGCACAGAAAATTCCTTTCATTTAAGATAAAAGAGGATGCCTGTTATCTGCAATGAGTTTGTTTGTGCTCAGTAACACCCAATTGCACTCACACAGTTTGACATAACTCAAAGAACTGCTATGAATCCCTGGGAAATAAGAAGTTTAATTATATTATCTTTGCTTCTAGAATAATGGGGAGCTCCCTAACATCGCTTATAAACTACTAAATATTAGACTAATGATCTAGATACTCTCAGGCTTTTGACACACTGATGAGATACCTCTATTTGAAGAGGTTCTCAGGCTGGGAAATGTCCAACTCTGCAGTTTAAAGATCCATCCCATGAACTGACCACTTATCATACTAATGACTGGAGCTGGGTATATTGATGAAGTAATTGATCAGCTAAGTAGTAAAGAATGGAGTTATGATGTAAGGCAGTAACCAAAGGAAGAGTCAGTGATGTCCAAAGGATTAATTTTTGCTCAGATTTAAGCATGTTTGGATTCCAAATCGTGCTATTCAGGCAACTCTGCACAATGGTACTGTTCTTATCCACCAAAGTGGCTTGGAAGAACCCTCTGCCTGACCAATCAAATGCTCAGTCAAGCCGAGCAAGTGCCTGAAAGAGATCTTTTTTAGTGAAAAAGTATATAAAAATATGGAATATAATTTAGAGAATATATAAATAGAAAAAAAAAAAAGGTTATTGGCTACAAGAAAGCACATCCATCCAGGTGTATAGGCAGTGGGTTGAGGTTCTCCTAGTCCTTATGGTTGCCTATGGAACAGTGTGAAGGACAGAATGGGTGGCAATAGGCCGGTCTTTTTTTCCTCCTTTTTGTTTGAGTGCTAACAATGAGTTAAAAAAAATGCTGTTAACTGGAACATCTGGATCTATTGGCATTTTTTTGTTTGTTTGTTCTTACCGCTTTTAATGCTGTCTTAAATCCTGGGAAAGTTGAATAAGTTGTATTTCCAGACAAAAATTGAAATGTTTTATATTTTGTCATTTTCCATTTATTACCTCTTCTGTAAATTACACTCCTGCTAAACTTTTCACATGAATTTATGGTTCTTTTTGGCCATCCTAAAACTGCATTTATTGACAGATAATATTTTCGACCAGAAACATTCCCTCATTCTGATTACAGTACTAAAACTCAAGGAGAAGAGTCATCTCACGAATGGACAGTAAATAGTGGCATCCATCACTCCTAGAAATCAAAGTTTGTGTTCTATGAATTATAGACATATTACAATGATGCAGGCAATAACCTGAGATATAATAACATGTGTGATATAAGAACTAGAATACAACAGGCTGGGATACTATCTAAAAGCATAAACTTTCAGGAGCTGATGTCCTTTCCAAATAGCATCCTGAAGGAGAGACTGGATTTTATGTCCCAGAATATGTCCAAAATGAACAATTCTGTGTGGCAGAGATAAAAATCACAGTTTCTGATACAGGAAAATTATCCTACAGGAGCTCAAATCTAACATTATGGTTAGGGACCCAAGGTAGCTGGTTGTTTCTAAGCTGCACCTTACTGTAGAGGATACAAAAGCATATTTGTAGAGGCATTTTATTTGGAAAAGATGATACAATTTATTATCACTGCAGCTGCAAACTATCATGCTGTTAACCAGCAGCCTGAAATTGAAAAAAAACAAACACCCAAGCTCCATCTGTGGGTTTAGTTTTCAAATGGTCAGCATATATGCTAATGAAGCTGTGTGATGCCCCGGGACAGATACATAAGAAGTCAGTGGCAAAATGTTATCTGTTTCTCTTAGTTAGCAAGAGCTAAATCAAACTAGTAAGCTCTTTATGACAAAATCAAAATTCAGTAGTAGATTACTCTATCCATGAGAGAAAGATGGTGACAACCTTGAAATGAGTAATTTCTTTTGGTTAACCCAACATTAGTTCCCAAACAAGCAGGTTTAGTCACAAATATTCTTCCTGCATACTCATAACTTGAACTTAATGCAATTAACTCTGGGGTTAGGTGTTCCAGTTGTTTTACAGGCAGACAGGTTCTGTCCCAGGAAAATTCTATTTTAAAATAAAATTAAAAAGAAAAAAGAAAATATGTTAGAGCTTAAATTCACCTTTTTATTCTGTTTTCTATACTTGTCATTTCTGCTGCATTTACTGTTTAAAGCATTGGTTTAATGAAAAACACAACTTTTTTCAAGCAGCAAAGCAGCAGTATTTTGTTTCATAGTGTTTATGCCTGATTTATGCTGGTGCCAGTGTTACACTCAGTTGCATATCCAATTCCATTCTTAATGTTGCTTCTACAATTTACAGTGTTGGCATCTGTACGATGTAAATGTTAGACTCTTGTTCATCTGTCCTTTGCTAGATTCTGCTCATGGTGAAGCTTCTGCCTTTTTGTGTGTGTGTGAAAAGATTTTAGAGATTTTTGTCAAAGTAATTTTTGTCAAATCAGATGCTTTGAGCTGACCAGATGGAAGGTATTGATGGAGAATTAAACAGCTATAGAAAGAAAATATTGCTTTTGGAAAAGGAGATTAATTTCTTAGATCACCATCCTCATTAGTATTTTGTTCTGTTACTTGAAGCAGCCCATTTCTTGAGAATCTTAACATTTGTCTAGGTGGAAGGGACCTTTCAGATCACGTCTAACCATCAACCTGACACTGACAAAAGACACTACTAAACCATGTTCCTCAGCACCATGTCTACCTGTCTTTTAAATACCTCCAGGGATGGCAATTACACCACTATCCCTGGGCAACCTGTTCCTATATTGGATAACCCTTTTAGGGAAGAATTTTTTCCTAATATCCAATCTAAACTTCCCTTGGTGCAACTTGAGGGAATTTCCACTCACCCTATTGCTTGTTACTTGGGAGAAGAGATCAACCCCCACCTTGCTACAACCTTCTTGCAGGTAGTTCAGATAACCATGAACATCAAAACCATGAACACCTGTACTGGAATTAATATATACTGCAATTTAGCCCTTAAGAGATTAGGAGTTTTGTCTAAGCTCTGTGTCTGGGAACTCATTATGCTCAATAAAAATGATATGCACTTCCACAGACTGACCCATCTTACATGCATTCAGTATAACAGGGAAGGATTAATTCTGCAGACTAAATAACTGCAATTTAGGTTTCCACATGTAGGTGATGACAAATGGACTAAGTGTCTAAATTCTCTTCATAAACAATGGTCATCATGTTAATGCAGTTAATGAAATGGAAAGATCTATCCAGCTGATCAGGAAATAGGAATATTATTCAGTTCCCTAAACACAGTGCCATTCAGGTGCCCTGGGGAGATGTGTGGGCTGGCAAATAAGACACAATCAGAGGAGATCTACACCCTTCTGAACACTGTGTGGGATGTCCTGTAATGCCTAGAACACCAGTAAGTTCCCATGGTTGGGGACGAAAATATGCCACAGATCTCTCTAGAGCAAAATCAAAGTTTTGTAACCAATGCACACGAAGACATCTCCATTTTTTCCCTGGAGCTGATTCTCATCCTGGTTTATGATTGCATGAATTGTGCTCTGAAGGTGTTTCATTCCAGCTAAGACTTAGAGGACTATCTTAGATTAGACGCCTAATTTTTGCAGAGATGAAATTAGATGACATAAATTTCTCCTTTCCTTTAGGGCTTAAGGAAGAAACTTTATTTTCAATGCTGGAAATACTGTAGAGCTATTACGTTTTATGAGCTAGGCACTAAGAGAGGAAATGTGATGTACCCTTAATAGTCGTTTGCATTTGCATGTTTAAAAGCCTGAAAAGCCTGCTTGTTCTTTCACAACTTTTTGTGTGACCAGTGCAAAAACAGGCAGATGAATGAAAAAATATTATGCCATTTCCCTGCTCACAAGTGAAGACAGACAGCAGTTCAGTATATCTTGAAACAAAGGGGTTTCATGAAGCAGTGTTTTAAATGTGACATGGGTAAAAATTGTGATACTTATTTGTAATGCACAAAATCATAGAAAATTGAGAGATGATCCTCCTGAAAGTTCTACTCCAACCCCAGCTGAAGGCTCAGCTCATTTCTGGATCTATTTGTTGCTTCAACATGCCCATGCCCTGCAGTAACAGCTTTCTTTGATTTGGTGATTAGGTTCCTAATTCAAAATCCACTGAAATAGCAAGAATCTTTTCATGAAATATGTACGAAGTCTATAGAGTAAGTGCTGGGTGCTCAGTTCCACTCAACTTGTTTTGGTGCTATTTCCAGAGGGGTTGGCTTTTTTTTTTTTTTTTTTTAACACCTTAAAATATTCCAAGAATTGCTTTAGATGCTGGAAACGATGGTGGTAGAGACCCTTGAGGTTCTTCAGACACGTTCATTTTGGGTTGGAATAACCATCTGCATCTTGTAGCAGAAAGCACCAAGCTCCATTTAACTTTGGAAGCAATGGAGTTGTCTGTGATTGGGCCGTGGAGATTTGCATTAAATTTCTTATGGTGCCTAGTCTGGCTCACTACCCAACTGCAGCCCCCTGTAAATGTGCTTGTTTGTTCTTTTTATTGCAACCATCTCCTGCAGACACGTAAATGGCTGTTATCAAACACCCCATTGTATTCTTGCTGGCCAGATGGCTAAAGGGGCATTACTGTTCTCTCACCATAAACTGTATGCTTTGCTGCAGGCATTAACAAGGCAATATATTTTTTAGGAACCATTAAATACTTGCGATTTAGGTAGTAACAGGTATTGCAGTTGTGGGCTTAAAGATGCTTTTAGAGTCCTTCAAGTTGTCCTTAAAAACTCTACTCAAACGAGGTTGCCTCAGGAGACAAATTAAAATAAAAATAACCCTCTAAACGCAAAGTTTGGTGGTGCTCCTGAGATCTGTGCGTCTGTTAGGAATGGAATCTTGCAAGTTCTGAAATGCCTTTTAACTGTTCTTGAGAGACACAGATCCAGATTTCCATGGGTGCAGTAATGATCTCTTTAATTTTAAATTGTTAGCCAGCTTTCTTTACAGGTGTGTCTGCTCCTAACACCTCAAAAAGGAGCACCCTGGGCCCAGAAAAGCCACTTAACAAAACAAGACAAAGCAACCTCTGACCCTGTCGTATTTCTTGCGAGAGGCCAGGCTGCCAAATCTTTAGTGAGCATTTACTCTATCACATACTCTGTGCTGGGTAATAACAGAAGAGGACTCTGTGCTTGTAAAACTAAACTGCTCTGTAGTTCGAGAGCCACTTACAGCTGTAGTCCAGCCATTCTCACTTCTATTGTCAGCTCCAAAGTCTTCCCCTTTTTCTCTCCTGAAGTATTTGCATATTTCCTTCAAAATGACGGGGTTTCTCTCCAGCTGAGGTTCACTTTTTTCCTGGGAGCCAGTGAGTGAAGAGCCCAATATTGGTTTCTCTGGCCACCCCACCTTCTTCTGATTATTCACTTGTTAGTGGGCTTCTCACTCCCAACATCTCTCTAAGAAAAATAGAATCACAGAATCATTCAGGTTGGAAAAGACCCTTGGGATCATCGAGTCCAACCATTAATCCCACTCAACAAAGTTCTCCCCTACACCATATCCCCCAAGACCATGACTGAACGATTCTTGAACTAATGATAATATAATTATCCCCATGGGACCAATGAGATATGGGGCAATTAAGTCATTAGCTCGTTGCTGCCTAGTCACTTCTTAGCATACCTTTGAACAAGCCTTGGTTTTGTTTTCAAAATCTGTGAGGGCTGTTCCCTACCCATCATGTGTCAGTGCTATCAGGAAGCTTCTGTCTGTGAGGTGAGTGCTGCTCCTGTTGTTTAGGTTCCTTGAAGGTAACTTTATATCTTCTCATGAATGTCTTGCCCTGGGATGAAGATGCCTTGCAGTTCTTTTCTTATTCCTTCTAGTTCAGGACTGGATGAGGTCACTGGTGTGTGAATTTGGCCATGTCATGTATATCATTTCCTCATCTCCATCTTTCTGCACCCATCTCCTGTGGCTTGCATGTGAATTTTCTTGAGGAAGACACTTTTTTCTCATAGCACAGAAGGAATAAGGACTGTAGTCAGTGATGGGATTTTGACACAATAATAAAAATGCATGAATTTTTAATGCTGTGATCTCAGCATTACCCCCCTAGCTCTGTTTGCCTTTGTAGACTGTTGGTACCATCACACTCTAAGGCTTGGGTGGAGAGGATGCCCTGTATATTCCAACTGGAGGACGTTCTTGTGCATACCTCGGCTTCTCTACATCTCCCTGTTGGGATACGTGCACTGCCTTGCATTGGGGTAATGAGGGGAAAAAAGTAAAGCTTTTGGGATACATTAATCAGGAAGCCAAAGAGAAGGTGCTTGTTGTTTATCATTTATGATGATGAGATGTCAAGTCCATAAGTGGCTGACTTCTGATAACAGCTTTCCTACCCTCTTTGCCCAGTTCTCAACCATTTCTGTGCTATTTCTTTGCTTCTATGAAGGTGCTAGTAGCAAGGAACCAAAAAATCCACAGTTCTTTTTCACACCCTCCTTAAGATTTTCTTTTTAACCTAGACCTACAGAAAATGTTCATCAGTCAGACAGCTTATTGGATAACTTCTTATCATGTTTGTGGCTGCATTTTCACTCTTCTTATATTTGGAGTAGACAGTAAGGTGTTTTTTATGTTTTTCTGTATTACGTACAGCATACCAAACAGAATGAAATCTTCATGTGTACTTTTTCACATAATAAATCAAACACAGTAATTAAGATTACATAGATACTATTGATATACCTGCCGTGCCTACCCTGGTGGATCTCACATTTCATGAATGCCAATTTAGATAGAAAATATTTGCAAAGAAAACCTGAAATCATTGTGGCATCATAAGCATTGTCTCATTATGTATATGGACCAAACACACAAAGAAGTAGGTAAATATACAAACTGCAAGGCCATTACTAGTTTCTGAGAAGTCTGCCAGAAAGTGTTAGTCCGTGTTGCATCAAATAATTTTAAGTCATGAAGGAATGTGAAAAAATCAAAAGCTGTTAAATGCAAAGTCTGTACATATAAAGAAGAAGCTAAATCCTGCTAATAAATTATTAAAAAAATAGTTTGCCTGGCCTTTTACCACAATCATAACAATGGGAGCAGGAAAATTTGCAGGCAAATTTAATCAATTTCTCTAAGGTATAGTCATTCTATTTCAAGATTATGCAAATCTAAAATTATTTTTCTTTTCAAAAACAAATTACTGCTTGGATTTTGATAGCTTTTATTGTCTTTGCTTTTCAGTGTGCCGTTGATGTAACCTTATTTCATTTATATGAATGTTTTCTGTTCATTAGGGCAACTCAATCAATATTCAGATTTTGGTCTTGGACTTTCTTTGAGCATGACAACAGCAAGCAGGTCAAGTCAGGGCTTCAGGGCATTAGAAAAGAGTCATAATTATTGTGTGTAATGCTAAGAGTTCATTTTTATCCAGAGAATCTGTTTTCACACTGCCTAATGATTTCTCGGTTCCATTATCTATTTCATCTAGTGTTTGTTGTTACAATGGTGATATTGCTTTTGGCTGATGATGTTTTAATATCATATTTCTTTCAAACTGTTACTAATTTCCAAACTTATGCATCTCTTTTGTTCAAACTTTGATGAGTCAATACATTCATACTCATATAAATTTCTCTATCTACCCTTAGAAATGTTTTAGTCTGAAAAGCTGACGTTGAATGAAGATTGCTTTTGAGTGCCACAGGCAATAAGGCATCTTTGTGGATTCTGACCCCATGAACCTTCATCCCTAATGGGAATACCTTGCTCATGCACAAATCTCAAGCTTTTTCTTGGAGTCAGTTTCCATGAGCAGTTTTGGCTGCGCTTCTTGTTTTTTCCTGTGCAACACAAGGGGTCACTCTGAGGCTTTATCTGCAGTGGTGGTCTAATTTTGGGCTTTATCTGTCCATCCTATGTTATCTTTAGAGGAAAAGTGGTCTTCCTATTGCAAAATGGTTTTATTTTTTTATCCATCTCCATTTGAAATTTGAAAGAGAGAACAGAGGAAAAGATGCTTCAGGAGAGGAACAGACCTCATCATCCACCTCTAGGTCCTGGCTCTCATGAGCTAGCTCAGTCATCGCCAACTGTGTGGTGTTGCACTGTATGAGAGAGAAACCTCCTCCTCCACCTCTGGTCTCTCTCATAGATCTACTGTAAACCTGAAATAACTCACTTCATCACTGTTGACCACAGTGCAACTGTATTTCAACTTAAGGCTTTCATCTGAAGACGCTGTGCTTAGCCAGAAAAGAGAGGAAGGATGAAGAACAGTCCCTGGCTCTGTGTTCAGTACAGTTCAATACAGAGTGTGTACAGTAAAGATGTAGCTTTTGCTGCCCACGCCATCTTCTATTGAGCATCCAAGTCAGCAGGGTGACTCAGAGCACTAAGGGATTTACCCATCCAGATCAATGAGTAATAACTGCTCATGCATTCAGCAGGAAAAGGGCTTCTGTGTCAAATTTTCCTCAAAAGAATGACACACATCCTCACTGGTCATATTTCAGTAAAGTATTGGTCAAGCTTCACCCATACCTTTGGACCAAAAGTAGGAGTGTGGTGCGAGAGGCAATCAGAGTGCAATTCCAATCAAGGTTGAAAAACTGATACTCCCTCATTGTCTGTTTTTCCTAAGGTCACAGTTTGCTTTTGCAAGGGGACAGACCTGGAGGACGTAATAAACTATTTCAACGCAGGAACTGAACTCGGTGCTGCAAAATGACAAGAATATAACTAATCCTTGAAAACAAGCATTCTTTCTTAAAACAGAGGATTTTTTCCAATTAAACAAATTGGGGTTGCTTTTTATTCCACCACAGTGAACAGCAGAGTGCAGACAACAAGCAATAATAGAAAAAGTGTTCATATTTTAGTTGAGGCAATAGCCCCCACATTAATAAATGATAATGCTACTGGAATTTACACCTTTCTGAATTCTCAGATTTTTAGAAACAAACCAAGCTGTCTCTCCTGAAGGTACTAGGGGTTATGTCACTGTTTTTTGATGCCCTGAGACATATACTTAGGGATGTGAGTGATCTTCACTAGTTTGAAATGTTGAAATGTCTAGAGTGTTGGTTTTTTTATATATTGTACTTAGCTGTCTAGCCTGATGCTGTGGACAACAGAAATCTTGGCAGTGGAATCAAAAGCATTTATGTCTCAGCTCATCTGTCCAAATGTAAGGTTTGCCTTAAAAACCTTTGGCTATGCTGACTAGACCTCCTTGAGTTATAAAGGCTCCACACAGAAGTATCCTGCCATTTCCACACTTTGGGTGTCTAGGGCATGGCATTGGGTCCTATGCTGGTGCAACTGAAGTTAGTCTTGATGTGAGATTTGTTTGAAATTGAGACTACTTAATTAAGTGCCCTAGTGTGCTAAGTGTCTCAGTTCCCACAAGAGTCTACAGATGAAGATAAGTGTTGATTTAGCTGCCTAAACAGAAGGGATAGAGAAAGCATAGTTGAGATCATCTCAATGTTTTTATACACCTATGAGCAGGTTATTAAACGGAGCATTTTGGAGTACATATAGATGTCTACATGTGGATGCATAAATTCAGATCTGTCAAGTTAAATGCGTATGTCTTACAGCGCAGGTCAGACGAGAGGAAATTTTTTCATTCCTTATAGTAATCCTGGATTGTATGATGTTACAGAAGTAGATTATAAATAGATTGTAAGTATCTTAGAGGACACCAATCTCTTCTCACCAGCTGAATTATTTTAAATCAGCCTGACCACAAGCGCTGTGAGATCTACATTGAAAGCATTTTCTGAAGGATAGCTCTGTAAAAGAAGACGCAAATATTTTTCTCTCTGTTCCCAGGGAAATTTTTAAATGACTATCAGTGCAATTACTGCACCTAAATATACCACAAAGATTTTTAGTGACAGGGAATCATGATCGACAATTCAGACTAATGGAAGAAGGTTGCAAATGAGGTCAGGTCAACTCAAACAGGTTAGAAGTATTTACTTTCAATTTAATGAAATAAAACGTAAGCATATGTTTATATCTGAGAGTGGAGATCTTTTTTTGATAAAAAAATTTCAAATGTGCAGTTGTGAATAGCAACTATCAGAATTTTATTGTTAAACAAATAATCCTTCTGTTCTAAGTCCCATGCTGAGGCAGAAAAATATTTGAAAATGTTCACTACTGCAGAAATCTCATTTTTGATCTCTGCCAGTTATAAATCCTACTATCCACAGATAGTCTCATAGTATATAAACATTTTTCTTCCTCTAGGATTATATGCCTATCTTCAGTGTGTTATTTACTTACAGTCAAGATAAGCAACTACCAGTCTAAAAAAAGCTTGAAAAAATTGGTAAAACCTTCATTTTTTTCCCCACACGTAGTTGCTACCAGCTTTGTCAAAAGATAATATTTTTTTGTTGTGAGTTGCCTAGAATGACACATGAGGTAATCATCAGTGGTAATTATGATAGGGCACCTGTTTAGTGAACTGTTATTTTTCTAATCTTCCACGGAAGCTCCTTCAGTCAAGGTCAAATTCCTCCAATGTTTTCACCTTCAAGGAGCATGGACAATGTGCCTCCTCTCCCCCCTGAATGTGCAAAGACAATTGGTATTGTCACTTTTCTGAGCAACCTTCTGAAATATGTGCGTGTGGTGGAAGGAAACAACCACAAAGAAAAGAACTTTTACATTCAGAGGAGAACAACATGTCAAAATTCCTTAAACCATGATAAATGTACCAAAATCATCCAGCTCTTTCCAAACAGCAGTGAGTGATGGTGATTTATGACTGTGGAGATTTTTCTTAAGCTAGTAGTTTTTGCAGAAGAAAGAAAGGTCACTGTAAGTTAGGCTGTACATTGCTTATCTTGTTCTCTGCAGTCTGCTATTCCCTTTGAACTAGACTGCACTAGATTAGAGAGCTGCGCCAGGGGACTGCCATTAATAATCATCATTATCGTCATAACCAAAAGAAAATAAGGGACATGTACACACACACAAATACATAACGAGCATTGTGCTTGCGAAACTTTTGACACCACCACATAAATAAAGCCAGTAGTTCGTAGATGAGAAAAGCAAATCCTAACAGGAGAAAAAATAGCTAATCCCCAAATTGAGCAAGAAAAGGCAAATCAAAGAGGCTGAATGGGAAAAAAAAAATCAGCACAATTTGCACCGTGTCAAACAGACTGGCCAATCATTTATAAGTCACAGCAGTGCAATCCAACAAATGATGATGGAAACTATTGCATGGGTAGGAAAGTGGGAAAAAACGTTCTCCAGCAATTCCTTTCTCTTTCTTGTAGGTAATATCACAGTGAGCCTTTTTTTAAATTTTCATTTTTTTTTTTTCTTTCCCTGTCCTCAGAGATTGTCCATCTGCAACAGGCAACAGGACAAAAAAACTTGGGTAAGGTCTGAGACCAAGACTTTGTTTCACAAAGATCTCTGGTATTACACATCACAGAAAGCCTTGAGCATCCTCAGAGTTGCTGTACCCTCCACACACCACGGGTCTATCCAGCCCCTTCTTCTGCCTTTGATGGGACAGTAACCAGAAAAGATAAACAATCAGAAAAATGTGTGGTGAGACTTCCTGAGAACACTCATTTTCCAGTAATTTGCAACTTCCTAAGCAAGAGTTAATCTCGTATGGAGGATTCTATGAGAATTTAGTGCAATTTTCTTTTCCTGACACCCCACTGCCAAATGGAAAGCGACTCCTGGCTAAAATTAGGTTAGAAGAGGGGGTATGACTGTGGAGAGATTTAACAGATGTTTTATGAAGGCTGAGAGGGGTGACTGGTAGAAATCTATAAACCTCTGGCTAAGAGCCAAGTACACAAATCTTGTTAGTTTCAAAGGTAAGTAAATAACCATAGCTTTGAGGTTATTTGGAAATGTTCAACAGGATGAAATTCACTTTATACAGCAGATAGTACAAGATGCTGATAAAACTTAGTTGAGACCTCAGTTTTGCTTTGATTTTTGACTTGGTTTGTGTAAAGAAATGGATTTCACCCACATCCTTGATGCTGGTTAAAAATAAGCCAAGTGATCTCAGATGGCAGCAGGAGCAACATGGCAGACAGGAGATACTAAGTGATATCCCACCAGTTAACCAACATTGTGTTATTATGCTGGGTTAGAACATAGGAATGTGCTTGGAGCTAAATAGTTGGGCTAGGATGGCCTGGAAATGCAAGAAATTTCCAGGAGTGGAGTGATCCAGACAGAAGCATTGTCAGAATGAAGTGCAGTGGGACAAATAATGGAAACCATGCTAGAATACTGCAAAATAAGTCTGGCAATTTATTTGTCTTAATCACCTGTCCCAAACGTGATTAACTCCATGAATATCACTTTCTCAACAGTCTAATATTTTCCTTAAAACCTCCAATGATGGAGATTCCACAGCCTCCTTGGGCACCTGGTTCCAGTTTCAGCTTGCACTGACAATCATAGAGCAATTCTTACAGAAGATGGAAGGAGCTGAATGTGACAAGAGGCTGTAAACAATATCCAGTACACTGTTTTCAAAAAAATAAATGTGTGGGACAAACTCCTAGGGAAAAAAAAAAAAAAAAGCACTGTGTGAATTTAGATTCACACAAACAAGCAAACAACTAGGAAGAAAATAAAAAGACTTTCTTGATAATGAGTTAAACCTATGCAAAACTTAGTACAGCATCAATTGGCCTAAGCTTTGTTACCATCTTTCCAGCTAACATACAGTCCTAATTAAGATATTACACTCAATGAACCCAAAGTTTACTTCAGGACTCTTGGAATAAATTAACTTTCTTTGCCTGAGGACGCATGTCTTGTGGTAAGTTGGCTTTGGCTTTAAGCCATGCTTAAACTATGACTGAAACTTTTCTTGTCCTTGGGGCACCCGTAGAAGTCTCTCTCCCACATGTATTTTCCTGTGTATGCCAAGATTTGTGCTTGTTTATTTTCCTGTAGTGTCGGTGTCTATAAGATCTGCCTTCCGCACTCAGCCTCCTATTTGCATGAAATGTAATTATCTATGAGGCTTCAGGCTCTTCTATCGTTTTGGTTAATGAGCTCAGATGTTATTGGTGGTGCATATACAGGCATACACAAGGTAACTAAGACCACCTAGTCTTCATTTCCATGGGAAAGCAGCATGAAAATGGAACAGTTATAACCAGAAAACAGATGGATGGATCACTGAGAAAAGCAATGTCAGTTTGAGGAGACTGGTTTAAAAGGATGTTTTCACAGAGAAAGAGAGCACTTGAGGGCAGAGTTTGAGGCAAGATATTTCAAACTCTGAAATCAACATGAAATGTGGGATGATATATGGAACACCGAGTGGAAATGGAGCCAAGAGACAGGATATATGCAGCTTGTGGGGCAGCCAAAGGGCCGTGGAGCATCCACCTGCCTCAGGAGACAACTTTTGCTCTGGGAACGTTTTCTCTCCAATCGAATGTGTGCATTGTGACCTGTGCTGCAGGTGGGCTGTGCTCCCCTCACAGCACAATGGCAGGGGCTTTGGATCAGCAGAGGAGTGAGCAGAAATCACAGAGAGGGACCCATCCCTTTATCCATCTTCAAACAGTAGAGCTGATACTTCAACAGCATTTTATGTGGAGGACTAAAATAGACAGCACTCAGGAGATGTAGTGCTTTTTGGCCTGTGATTTTGGGTTTTGGCATGAAAGTCACAAGTGAATAATGCTTGCTTTGTTCTTATCTTTTCAAATATTTGGCAGAAGAAAAAAAAAAAAAAAACAAATAAACAAAGAAACACGTGTTTATCACCTTCAGTTACAAACTACTGGAGAATCTAATGTCTAAAAGGAACTATACCTTATCTTTTCACTGCTATAAACAACTTTCATTAATTCAGACATTCAGAAGTGCATGTGAAGGTGTGGACACCGCTCCAGACTCATCTATACTTTGTACATGAGAAGAATCCTGGCCACTCAAGTATAAATAAATTATAAATTAGAATCTGAACTCCTGATTCTCACCAAGAGAGAGCAATGCTTGACATACATACATTATCCAGACACGATGGCTATGACTAAAATTTCCTCACCTCCACAAATACGTGTCCTTAATCAGCCTTGTTTACCAGTAGAATCAAGGCAAGCCCTGTCCATGCCCAGAACCATGTTTTGATAGAAAAAGGCAGGATAAAATCATTGTTATTTCAAGATTGTGATTTTCAGAGCAGTCTACAGATGGTGTGAACTCAGAGGAAATCAGTCAGTCTGTATTTAAATAGTTAATTACAGATTTTAATGTCTACTTAGCTGCATTAGAAAAATAAATGTAATGGATTTTCCAGCCAGGAGGGTGCTTCACATAATGGATCACTGATGATGTGACTAATTACCTTTCTGATATTGATCCATGCAGAGAAGGAGAGAAAACCTAAGAACACTCTTCAGGGTGCTATAAAACAGCCAGGGAGGCAGCTCAGGATGTGACAATGTAGAACAGAATTTGTGCCTTCAGAATTGACAAAAAAGCACTTCTGAAATTGCCAGGTCTTTTCAGGAGGAGCTGACAGACAAACAAAAGGAACTGTTTCTTCACCTTGTAGGTGTTTGCAGCTCTGCGTATCCTTCTGGAACAGACAGTTGCTTCTTGACATGCTGAGATGAAGGAGGGACCCACTCTAATATTCGGATGTTGGGTGTGCATGGCAGTTACCACTCACCTGGACACTCTTGTTATTAGATGGTGCTATGACTCCTGTCAATATTCGCAGAAGAGGAGGCTCTAAGCCTGGATGTACCCGTCTTTGCTCACACACCCCACTGGCATCCCAGGTAAGTCTGCTTTTGGGCCTGTGTGATGATTTGTTGCAGGTAGGATGCAGGAGTGGGATTTATTAAGTTACATTGGTTTCTGCAACATAGTGGATTTTCAGATTTGTCTCATCTCACTTGAGAACAGATGGGTGCATTTTTACGCTCTAAAACTCCTCAACCTTATTAATTTGATCTTACTAAATTCCAAGGAAGTCCAGGGCCACTTAGAAGTTTACCCTGAAGTCATCTAAAGTTTGATAAGGTGACTCCTGCCATGGGCTTTAATTACCCTTAGTGTTTCAGCACACGTTTGTTAGCCTTGGTAACTCACTGGCCTAAAAGTACACCACTGAGTTGCAGGAGAACTGGAGTGGGATACAGTCAGGTACACTTCCTAGGGTAGTGGCTTTTTTTGTTTTGTTTTTGGTTTTTTTTTTTGTTTTTTGTTTTTTTTTTTTTTTTTTTTTTTTTTTAGGGAACTTAGTTTCTGGTCCTGACTATGCTTGAGAACATGGTCTGTTGCTGTTTGCTTTTCATCTCTATGCCCCAGTCTCCCCTCTCCTTTTTACTGCTGTTTGGACTGCAAAACTGTCAAGCTAAGAACATTTTGTAGAGCAGGACCCTCTCTTGGTGTCTGATACTACAATGACAAGCTTATTGCATACCTTCTTATGGCTCTGTTTGGGTGTATTGCTCTGTAGGTAAAGAGCTTCATGCTCCTTGAGACTAGCTGTGATGCCCTTAAAGTAATTCTTGCCCAGAGTGGTGGAAATAAGGAAGCATTGATTTCTGTGAAATACTCAGAGAACAGGGGTGGGGTGGGAGCTCCTGTTTACATTCTCAGATGTTTAGCATTAAGCTCTAAAGGTTTAGAGGCATTTATAACATCGATTTCTTGTATAGATTTGCAAGTCTCTGATAGGTAATGAGCTCAGATTGCAGTTTCCATTAAACTTTTGAGAACTTGATATCTTTGTGATCTCTCTCCCTGTATCAAATTGGACTGATGCTCCCCCATGCAGGGGAAGGACCAGCAGAGACACACCCTCTGTGCTAATGTGAGATTTGTTTCCTCAAGAAACCATGCAAAAACTGTCAGTCCTTTTCAGAGACGTATTGCATTCTTGGCCAGTGCCCGTGCCAGTCCTTTTCTTTTTTGTACTTTTTCTGGTTTAAAACAAGCATATCCTTTTAGAAAGTGCACTAAAGAGGTCTGGAAAATTCCACTACCCCAGGGAAACAAAGTTGATGTAATTTATAATCCTCTTGGGGTCATAATTCCAGTCTTTTAGATGCATAGAAGAAGGTGATTTGCCTCTCAGGTGAAGAATACATTAGCTGTTATCCTGCCTCTGGCTTTAGATCAAGCAGACTTCAAATAAAGCAAATGCACTATATAGAAAGTATCAACTCCTTTTTAGATTGTTTTGGCTTCTATTAGGTAAAGCTCTCGGGAGCTGTGAGAATATTTGCCAAGATGTCTCGTGGGGGCCAGTTTGCAAATCAGTGGAGATGCTGGTGACATACCCCTCTATGCTTTTCTTATCCAACAGCTAGAGCACAAGTCTGCTTGGCAGAATGTAATTTGAGTGCCATCAGTTTGCGATGCATCAACAGAATAAAATAGATGGTTATGCACAAATTTTTCAAGTCCATGTTATCTGACCTCAGCGCTCTGAAAAAAAGAGAGAAAAGACTGAGACAGACACACAAAGAAGCGTACAGGGAAGAGATGAATATGCAGAAAAGTGCATTTTTATATAAGGCCAGAGTGTGAAATTAGGTGGTAGTAGGGGTGGGATTTGGAGGGCTGGAAGTCCTTTACCAGTAAAGGGATGAGGATATTGGGGTTTTTTTATCCATTTTTGCTTGGGATCCAATTATTCTGGGCAATATTTCAGCACACAAGGCACAGACAGACTGTAACCAAGACTACTCTTGAATTCAGCGGCTCTGTCCACATGTTCCAAAACTGATGGGTACCTCTTTTAAAATATAACTTCCTTCTAAGATTCTGCTGCTAAACCCTTTTGCAAATATAATGGTTGAATGACCATGTTTTGCTTAGGAGGATTAAAGAAAATCATATATATACCTCAAACCCTCTTCTGACATATCTGCTTATCGCCACACGGAGACCAGCCGTCCGCGAAGATAATTTTGGACTGACAGAGAAATATTTTTGCTTTATAAAGAAGAGTTGAGTCTTGTAGTTTGCTTTATATTTCTATTAATCATAAAATGTCTGTGGCCAGAGCTTATTAAAAAAGTTCAGAAGTCTGCATTCACAGACACCAAGCCTATTATTCGTATTTTGAAGTCTGAATTATCTTCCCATGAAATCTAGATACGTGTGTAAGTTTCTTTTGTTCACATTCAAATGCTAGAACAACTGTGGTTCTTGGAAGTATTGTTTCCTTTTACACTCCCAGATGAATAATAAATCAATGTATTTGCTCTAAACCTGAAACCACAGAGAGAAAGCGTCTATGAGACAACCTCCAGCTGTGTAGTGTGGTGGCCAAATGCCATTAGATGTGCTCTCTATGCTCTCTCCCATTAATCACAGCCAACAGAATGGGAATTATCTCCTCAACTAATGGCTAAGATCTAGTATCGGACGAAGATTTACATCCAAGAGATGATTTAAAGCCTGTGAGCTTTTGGACACAGTGTTTTTTCTCTCAGCCTTGCAGAGGAGTGACCTTGGTCACTAGGCTATGCAAGGAGATGGTGTGGATGTTCAGACAAGACAGCAATGAACAATCTAAACATAGGATTCTGATATAATTTGAGACCCTTTGTGAAATCCATCCTAGACTTCAACTCCATGCATTAGATGATAGCCTTATTTAAGACACCTGTGTGGGCTTGTCAGATATGCCACAGGACATGTGGAAGACATGCTGTTCTGGAATGGCAAGTGGAAGGAGGACTAAATCCCTTCCAGCATGTACAGTGGTACTGTACATTAATTTTTAAGACTCTGAATTCCACCCACAAGGTCTGGCCAATCACTGTCTCTGGTTCTAACCTCAGAGTGAAACTCTTCCAATGTGTGGCAGCTGTTTTTAGCTCAACTTTGCTGCAACTTTTCACCAGACTGTGGTCTGAAAACCTTGGTAGGTGAAATGTGTCTCCTTGTCTTCTGTGGGTATTGATGCTTGTATCACTGGCACTCACAGCCAGAAAAAAACCCAAACATCTGATTCTGGCATAATTTTTAATTCCCTAGGCTCTCTAAAGATGATTTTTATTAGCTTCCAAGACTATGAATATTTCTGGTTTCTTTATAGACTGACCCCTAATGGGTGACATAGTGACAATAAAATGGACAGGCCTGATCTTAGGCAATGCAGACCATAACGATATATTGTGGCCCTTTTGGTAGCTGGCAAGAGTACCACCGGTCAACAGTGACTGAAAATAAAGAGCACTAATAGAAGCCCATATCCTATTTAGAAGTACAGATTATGAGGCTAAAGTATTTGCCTACAAAAATGGTTTAGAATGCAAGTGAAATCTTAATATCACAGGAATTCAGATACCGAGGTGATAAGCAAGGCATAAAAATTGAACAAGAACAGAACAAAGTGTAGCTTTGCATGAATCACTGAAGTCTCCCATTACACTTGCAAGCAAAACACATATTAAACTGCATTGCGAAACTATCATTTGCAGTAAAAACTACCTGATGAATTTGGCTGTTAGTTGTTCTAGATGCAATACCGTGTACCAATTTCCCTTATTTGTTGAAACTAAAATAATGTTAATCTTTGACTCTCCTGGCATTTTTATTTTATACTCTGCCATGTGTGTTAACAAATGCTTATTCTATTCAGTTTTACCTCCTGCCATAGAAGTATGAACACACAGCCATTAGGTTCTCAGATGAGAGTTATATGTATTTTTTTCTCTTTTTCTGCTGTAGAAGGATTTTTCTTGTTTTCCTTCCATGAAGGTTGTAGTTATAGCTTAGACCTTTTATGCTAGTGCCGGCACTTCTAATGTGTGTCCCCCAGATTTATGTGGATCTAAATGAGCAACTGCACTGAAGCATCTCATAAGCTTCTATATTTTCATTTTAGATTTACTACTAGTAATTACATGCTGTGCATATAACAGAGGATCTAAAATCAATTGTGCACTTTACATTTTACTGGGTACTTATTAATTTCAATATCTATCTCAATTTAATCGACATTCCATGCATAAATAAATGTGTCTTTTTTTTTCAGGATGCAGTGATAATCCATTAGTGACATTTAGGAATACTTTTTAAATGGCTGGTGATGCTGTGACCTGAAAGAAATGAGGAAATATGGGATGATTGATGAGACACTCCATCTTCTCCTCAGAGAACTGACCTGTCACCTATGTTATTTCCACTTTTTTGCATTATGAGGCCCAAAACAACATGTACTTGAAATGCACAAATGGTGTTATTTTATGGGATTTGCACGCCATAGTTTATAAAGCACTGCTATTGAGGCAAGAGTGCAGCCTTCAATGATGGCGGTTCCCCTCCTTTATTTTCCCTTTGCCATGGCTGAAGAGTTTCCCTTTTGAACATTGGTGCTACACTGAGATGATGGTTGCTTAAGGTCCTGATAAGCCAGGAGGAGGACGTTGTGTTTCACCACATGTCTGGATCCTCTTGGTGGCAGTGGGTAAGGGACATCTAAGAGATATCACACTGCCGACCACATGCATTTTGCTTGATTTGCCAAATAGTTGAAGCTGTGACTGACCGTCCTCTAAATCTGCAAAAAGCTTCATGTGCTGCTAATATCAGCTGCTGGCAGTAGATGGGAACAACATTTCCTATTTCATTGCTTAATTATGTGCCTGTTTGCTGTCTCTAGGAGGATGGAAGGATCCATTTAAGCATAGGTTTGGATTCACATTTAATTGACAGTGAGGACATAAGCATGCGATCCTTTAAGTCCTATTTAAAAGAGAAGTACAACTTCTTGGACAGTAGGTGCTGTAAAACATGGCTATCTGTGGACTGCAAAAATTCTAGCAGGGAAGTTCATGTTCTTTTTTGGGCACACATCTTTCCTAGGAAATCTTCAGCTATGGCAAAAGATAGGTATGACTCATCTTGCCAAGGTCTTGCCCAAATCCCTCCTCTTTTGCCTAGCTTGAGGCTGGTCCACCACACTACTGAAACACTGACAATGTCCAGCATTGTGGTGTGGGGGAGGGTTGTGTTTTATGGGAAACCACGTTGTGCTTGTCACGCTGTACAACCAATTGTCTCTTCCCTTCCAGTGTGTGGATGCAGAAGCAAGGGATTTGGCTCATCTACCTTAACGTGCACATGCTGTAAAACCACATGTATGCTCAGACGCCCTTCCCAATCACTGGTGAGGGAAGGACTGTGTGAGGTACTATTATCCTGGCCCATTTTAGACATTGACTTCTGATAAAAATCATTTCACATTGAGCTCCCCTGTGGGATCAATGGCATGATCTTTAACTACTCTTTTCAAAAATCATCATAGCTCAGACTTTCACATGCTGTAACCAGGAGCAAGGGATGGATTTCTGTGGCAGAAAGAAATTCAACCACTCGGATGCTGGAGTGGTTTTTCTCAGCCAATTATTTATAATTTAGGGCTCTTATCTCTTGTGTGTTTGTATTTTCATTTTTGAAGCATTTGAACTCAGTTGTTTTAATGGCTGTAGAAAACTTGCCACATGGATTCTGAGGACTGGTGTCCCTAAAGAAAATTAAGAAATGGCTGGCAATCCAAGCAAATTCAGCTGAGGAATTATTAACTGACGTCTCAATTAGTCACTCATTAACAAGCTGTCCTTGCCTCTCAGTTAGCAGAATTAACAGAAATCATTAGTTTCTATCAGCTGTGACCAATATTTCCTGACATATGTGGACGATACACAGTTAGTTAAAAGGGAACTCAGCAATATGGAAGTCAGTTTTGCAGCTGATCAAGAGAAAGACTTTTTTTTCTGGGAGATGTGAAAAGGCAGCATCATACACCAGACAGGTCACCTTTCAACTGATGGCAGATAAAAGACTGAGAGAAACATGAAATGTGTGGGCTCCGACCTGTGTCTGCAAATTCCCCCCTCCCCTGTCCTGTTCAACTCCTCTTCCCTATCGAAGTCCAATTTGGGAAATCTTCACTCAGGTGGCTGAGAGGTGGAAGGCAGAAGCACTTCAAATATTGCCAGGGTGAAGCCAAGTGCTTTCTCCATGCAATGGGCATTAGCCAAGTGGTCCAAGTGGGAGATTTGCTCTTTTGTTCCTGCTGCAGTGCATCTTCTCTCAGCTGCTGACACCATATTGTGGGGGTACCCTACATGCCGGGGCAACATCTGTGAACCTCAAGGCCAGATACAGGGAATAGTTTGCTGCCAAATCTACTTCCTGGCACAGGAGAACACCACAGGGAATGGTGCATCCCAAAAGTTATTGCTGCCTAGGCCACAGGGAATGCACACGTGATAATCTCAGATCCTTAAGCAATTTGTCTGCACAAAGTCCAGGAATCCACCTTAGAACTCGATACGGGCAATGAAAACCTGATGTTTTAGGGATTATGGTCCCCTAGACATATCCTCAAATGTTTTTTGGAGAGGAGGATTAAACTCCCAAATTGAAATGATGCTTTAGACACTTCTCCTTAAAATTTCTTCCCCACAGCTTGTCTGTTTGTTTGCTTCCCAGGCCTTGATCTTAGCTGAAGCATCTCAATTTTATCATCACAGAAACCATAATCAAGAATGCTTCACTCTAAGCCAAGATGTCATAGTCTGGTCCTTCATATCTAGTCTCTAGATGATACCAGTGGAGCTTCTTGGAGTATGACAAATACCACTGTAACTTAGCTAGCCGAGAATCCATTTATTTCAATTTACTGCCTGGTTCCTAAATATCAGATACTGTATGACTCTCTTACTTTGTTAGACAGCTTCTCTACTTGACATCCTTCAGTGGGCCTTGCTGTAAGGTTATCCAAAAGGCACTTTCTGAGGCTTTGGTTTTAATCTTAATTCAGACAGAGAGACAGAAAATTTTCCATGACCCACTTTGCTCACTGAAGAGACCTGTAGGTATCCTTCACTGTGGAGAGAGATAGAAAATGAAAATGGGAAAGTAAATAAAGCACTACATACCTATTGCTCTTCTACAGGCCTGAAATGTGAATGACACTGGTTTAAAGTTGTCACTGTTGACACTTAGACACTGATAAGGAAATAGTTTTCTAGTCAGTGCGGGCAGAGGGACTTCTTATTTGAAAACAGAGCATCAAAATGGGACCTTTCCCATGCATAATGAGTTTTGTCTTTGTAAAGCAGCTTGATGTTTCTGTCCTTGGGTATTCTTTTGGCAGATCTGGAACCAACAGTATGTTATCTTCACTTTTCGAGGTCTGATGAATGGCATATCAAACAAACCAGACCAAATATATATGGTCAAGGATCAGAAGCCAGAAAAATTGATGTCTTCTCCATGATCTCTAGAAATGCAATGGGGACAAATTCAATGCAAGTCATTGCGGGAGGGACTTTGAATAATGTGTTACAACCTGGGACACAGCACTGGGATGTTTCCACCTTGTAAGCTTCTGTAGCTGTGCAAGAGCTTGTCATGATTGCCAATGGAGACAAAATCTACAAGGGGAATATAGAAGTCCCAGGGTGGAAGTTGCCCTGGTATGATTGGTGCTGGTGGGCACCACATGCTTGGCTCTTTAGGACTTGCCACCTGTTTTGACCCTTCCTACTTCTCTCTTGGGTTATGGTCCTAACCTTGGCAGTAACCAGATTCTATTTTGTTTGTACTTCTAAGAAACTTTGAATTGTGGACAGCAGAGTTTGGAGAGACACTAAGCTTGGTTGTGGTACCAACCAGCCAAACCTCAGTCACAGCAAAGTGGAATGTAGTGACTAAAGCTCATAGAGCAGGGTAGTGGAGTAGAGGTTGTTTAGCAGAGGCTGTGAGTACGTCAATGGTGTGGGAATAACAAATCTTTAGGAATATGCTGATTTATAAGCTTGTGATTTTACAATGTCTTTTAGTTGCTCTCATCACTCTCACTTCAAAGAGATTCATGGATTTGTCCTCACAAGCTCCCAATGAAGTTTGTGGGATATGCTGCTGTCCCTTCTTAGCAGTTGCATCAGGAGAGGCATTTTGTGATGGAGAGATTTACCTGAGGTCACAAAATCCATTGAAGCCAAGCCCAGAGATAGAACTTGACCTTTTTGCACCCCTTTGGAACGATTCCTTACAGCTACGCTCTGTAGCATCAGTTCTCAAGGCTGTAAGACTTCATGTATTTAAGCTTTGCACTGAGATGTGCCTTAAAGAAGAGAATTGTGACTAATAACTGAAGTGTCTTGTCATCAAGACCTGCAGGGCTGAAGACATGGAAGTAATGCAAACATTGGTTGCCCAGATTTTTTGCAAATATAGGTATTTATTTAATAAACACTGAGAAAAGTATGTCCTCATCATGAACCTACATTTCTAATTTCAGAGTTCAAGCATTTATTTCTTTTGGACCAGACTGTAGGAATATTATGGACAAAAAACTTCCTGGTTTCAAGGTGGGGACTGATAGGCTTATGAGCAGTATGAAATGACCTGGTGATGGATTCAGAGGTCAAGGAAAACTTTTCCATTTTTAATGATTCCTGTTTCTGTGAGTGCTTCCTTCTGTTTCAGTACAGAATAACGAAGAACAGTCCTTAGGTATTGGAACTCCAGTTTTGCCATTCTTGAAGCAGAAATAAGAAAGAACTCTCAGAACATCTTAAAAAGGTGTTGTGAAAGTTAGATATTTACTACTGTTGATTTTTTCATGCACCTTACTAAATTTAGAAAGTCGGCTGAAACTTCAGAGAAAACATGCATTTACATGTGAGCGCTATCCTAAGCTGAAGTGGGAAATAGTACACTTACTTCTTAGTTTAAAAATATACATATTTTAAAATGAGTACTTAATTCGTTTATATCAGCTTGAAAATGAGAAATAGAGAAATCTTGCTCATTCTTCAGTTGGGTGGTGAGGAAACCCAACTCAGCAAGATTGAGCTCATTTCTCAGCTTTGTGCATTTTTTGGTTTCTCTCTTAACACCTGTAGGTGTCATTTCCCCATGTATGAAATCAGAAAAAACAAAACAAAACATCCTTTTCTTTCTTGCTGTATTTTATCTGTAAGCTCCTCTGGGCAAAAACTTGTTCTTATTGCAGATATGTTCTGCAAGTAGGAAAATATAGTTGAACGCCCAAATGGACATTTATAACCAGAAGATTTACCTTAGTCCATTAAATAATTAATTTGGTTATATAATTCAAGTGTAAGTCAATGGGAGGAAAAGTCTGTGGTGGGTGAAGCAAGCTGTAGCTAACATTTTTGGGTGTATATATATGTATATAACATTCTGTCCCAATCTGGGAGCACCATATTTCTCCCAGTCCAAGATGGCAAGTGTGACACAGGCATAATATTTTGAAGACGAAAAGTAGACTGAGTCAGCCAACAATGAATGTGGAATTAATATGGAGCAGCCTGGTTGTACTCTGGACTGGTTTTAAGATTTCATCTGCTTTTCAATGTTCGCGAAGTCAAGCTGCTCTAGTGGTAATCGGGAGTGACAGAGAGAGAACATGTCATATCTGTCTGGAAAAATCAAGGCCAGATTGCATTTTGTGACCACAACAAGTTCTTTTCTAAGCACTAAAGAATGTTTCTCCATAGGGCTTCAGTGTTGATGGGACCCAGTTATTCTTCAGGGATGATGGGGGTGCAACATGTTTCACGACAAGAGGTTTTGAGTGCAATGATTTCCTACTGACACACTATTAGCCTCTTGCCACACCATGACTTATGCAGGGATTTCCACTCATCAGTCCTGGTTCGTTTCACATCAATCTCCAGATGGAGGAGGGAAGAATCCCTCTGACAGGTTGATTTTGAATTGCTTCCACAGCCCAGGCTGATACCCAGTTTCAGAGGTGATTTATACAGTAGCTTGGTGGCAGCTTGTTTATAATGCAATATAGCCTAAAATGATTTTGCTTGCATCTTAAAGGGTGCATTCATCCATCAACACACTCATAGTCAGTCTCCTGGCCCCTAGAGGTGCATCTGGAAGGTGTCTTTGCTGTTAGCTTTCTCTTGTTCACACACGTTTGTTAAAGTAATGAATTAGAACTACTTAGAATGCCAGATTTTCAGATGGTGTAACTCTGAAGAAGTTAATTTCAATGGCATAGAGAAGGACTTGGGTCGCTGAATTCTTCTGCAATTACACATCACTTGCTGGAGAAATCACTCAAATTGTATTTTGTAAAGTATTTTTGAGTATCCTTGGTATTAATTCCTCAGATGTGCTCAAAGTGAGAGACAGGTAGGTATCTAGACACACAGAGGGATAGTGAGAAAGTTTGGTTGTCAAAAGTATTAAAACTTCTGCAAAGTCCACTGAATGTTAAACATTTGAGGCTCTACTACGTTGTTATGCATTTTTACAGAATTTTTTCTTTCCTCTTTCAAAAAAGAAAAGATAAAGACTGAATCATCACATCTGAGCATCAAGATTGTAAAGTTATTTCAAAACCAACCAATTTAGCACGTGGCCATTCTGCAAAGATTAGTGCTCGGTGCAGTTCTTGTTTGCCATTGCTTAAGAGTCAGCCTTACAAAATCAGAGCTTTCAAGTAATTCACGAACATTTTCAAACTGAGTTGCTTCTACGAGGGCATTGTCATGACAGAACATCATCCAAGCACTGAATGACTTAGAGTTTAAAAAGAATGAGCAAAGTAGATAAAAAAATTATAAATTCTCACTGTAATTTCTTGCTGTTTCTCGTCTTGTAGCACAAAATATCACAAAGTCCATAACCCTCACGGGGTGTATGACACCCACTGGAGACTGGCTCGACTCTTTTGACTCTGTGGGGCAAAAATGCCACTCTAGACTTGTCACTGAGCACACTGAAACTCCAAATTTTTACTCATTCCTTCAGGTAACAATGTGATGGTCAAAAGGAGAGAGGGTGCTTGGACTGCGAGAGCTGAGTAGAGGGGAAAAAGTGTGATGTTTCAGTAGGAGGAAATACGGGTTAAAGCAAATCTTTTTTCTGAGAATTGAGAGATGTTGAAACCCTGTGGTGAGGCAGGAGCTAATTTGCTGTGCCAGGCTTTAGCAAGGGCAAAATTACATCCTTTACCTGTACAGAGAAGAAAGTTACTTTCCAAGCTCACGCATCAAGGGTTTTGGGCTTCTGTCAGTAAGTGCAGGAGCTTTCCCTCTCTCAGATAGCTCATTGTGCACACAGAGCTCCCCAGCTGGCACACTGTACTTCCCTCTGATTTTCCCTCAGCAGGAAAAATCTGGGGAAGATCCTTGTTTTCTGTTTGTAAAAAAACCCTGCGCAGACCCTTTCTAAGCAGGAGAGAAGGTGAGTGTTGCTGTTCAGAGGGTTGCTATTACTTTCTGATGGATGCTGCTCTGCTTGGTTTGCAGATGGGTGGAACTTTATCTTTTTTTTTTTTTTTTAGTGTTCTTTTTATTAGCAGGAAGTTACCCACTGACACTTATAGAAGGTAGTTCAATCAGTTCTTATTGGCTAGGTAGATAATGCTATCTGGTGTGTCTGGATGTCTTTACCCAAATAAACTCAGGGCTAGCAGAGTATGTTGGCCCCCTCATACTTTCTTTCTCACGTCAGTGTTTCTGTATATAAGCTTATTAACTCCTTGAAATTGTCTGCGTTCTCTGAAGTGTTTAACCCCAGAGACCTGTTGTAATTTCCCACAGAGTGAACATAGAACTGGAAAAGGAAAAAAAGAATGGGAAAAAAAAGGAAAAAATATATCTCCACCAACACACCAAGACAGCCAGGGAAAGTCATGAACTCAAATTCAGATGGCTAAAGCTCCGAGTCAGGACAATGTGTGGGAAAACACATGAAATACTCCGATTGCCTTGCTAAAATACTGCTGGAATTACAGCAAAAATGAAGTATTTTTCTCCTTTGTAGATGCCTGAAAGGGCCATTTCAACTGCAGATGTCTTTTCAGTCTCCATAACTCATCCTGTCCCTGGTCCCTCTGTAGACACAGCTGGGAGAAAGCTGTGCTCATTCTAGTCCCAGGGTAGAAAGGGCAGTTGTCACTGTGGATGATGTCTACAATAAGACTTTCACAATTATCCTTACTTTCATATCTCTGCTTGTCCATAAATAACTTGCTTGAAAAATCATTTGTAATTATTCTTTTCCTGTCTGTGAGTGTTGTAGTTGTTAATCAATTTTCATTTTTATGTGGTGATCTGTACTTACTTCCTGGCTAATATTTTTCAATTTATATTGTGTGGGGGTTTTGTAATTATTAATAACAATATTGTTATTTGACTATGATGATTATGATTAGAGGTAAATGCAATTTCCCAAAGGAAAATTATTAAGCTAAAAATATCAGCTTCATAATTTTCTATAATTTATGGGGACATCTTTGAAATCAGTTCAGAAAACGATACTTCAAATTACAATATAGAATTTATATTCCAGCATTTTGCCAAGCACAAACCTTTTACTTCATAAAATCTGGAGATATAATTCAATGAGCTCTTTAAAGAAGAGTGTATCGGTCATGCTTTGGATCAGTGTTGCTAACTGAATCAAGTTCCTTCTTGAACAAAGCATGTTTCTAAAAGAGGACAACTGTCAGTAAAGAGAGCAGAAAACATAGGTCCACACAGCTTGTGCTCCACCTTCTCTCACTTTGTTTACCACAGTCTAGGCCACCTCTGCAACACTCTGCATCATGCAGTGACATCTGGTGTCTGGACTACATACTGCAAATAAACATGCAATTAAAGTCCTTGCCTAGGACACCAGAAAAATACTCCAGTTTGCATCAAATACACCGTGAAAATGGAGAAATGCCAACAGCTCAATGCTCTAAATTAAGGTTGGCTCCTAATCTTTAAGAGTTTGTGGAAAATTCCTCTGACCAAAGGCAGAGACTGTTGCAGTCTCTAAGACTGATTCAACTCTAATTCTCGGGCATGCCAATGCTTCCCATTTTTTGGGTCAAAATTTCAGGACCTTTGGACAGCCCATACTTGGGTGAGTCTTTAAAAGGCATTTTGAAGATCCCTTCTACGTTTTGGGAGAAAATGTGTCTGAAGAGGGAAGGAGAGAGGTAACACATGCTTCTCAATGCCATTTGAATATTTAGAAACTAGCAAAGACATCCAGCTTCTTAATATTATCGAGTAGTTCTACTGCAGTATTAAACAGAGATGATGACCCATTTGGGACCTATTGCAGAGACAGCTATACAAGCATAGTATGCAGCTTTAGACCTTCTCAAAGGAGTTTGGAATCGCAATGATAAAACTTAATTGGTAGATAAAGTAAATCAATAGTAGAACACAGAGCATAGAATTAATTCTGTACCACAGAGCTGCAGCAGGTAAATGGAAAGGATGGGCAGATTTATTTTATTGAGAATGTCAGCATTTGTATGAAAGGAATAAACTTTACATGATGTATACTGGTGATCACATGTGGAAAGTTCTTAGATATACCAGATTTATAATGTCTTTCATAATTCCCAGGCTCTGAATTGCTATTGGGGCCCATTCCAGAGATGTGATTCACTGGAAGATCATCTTCCCTCTCCTTTACTTCTAGTTCCACATGTGTGTTTAATATTTTATAACAATTGACTGAGTGCAAGTTTAATATTTCCCTCTGCCACCAGCAGAATATTAAGTTTTCATTAAACGTGTCAATTAGTCAATTCTTTGCTTCATCAATATGCATTTGTCACCAGAGGCGTTCAGTAAGCCAGACCAAAACACAATGAGGACAGTAACTGTCTAGAGAGTCTTTCAGCCTTGCAGCTGTTTGTTTTTTTTTTCAATTCCCCTGTAGGAAGCTTAGACAACAGATTAGAGAAATTGGTTAATTAAAACATAATTCCCAGATACACAGTGATAGATACTCACACTTGCTGTGTTACTTCTGCTTGTTGCCTTCATAAATCACTGGAATTTAGATAATTGTTTTCCTCAGCATGCGTGGAGGTGAAATGTTTTTTTGTAGGAGATTTTTTGAGAAATATTGCAGCAGAATTCAACTTGCTTTCTTCAAATCCCAGTAACTTCTGTTTCCAGGCACTGAGCTTGCTTAAAAGAAATGCTGAATCCCATTTGGTCTTGTGAGTGGAGGTAATTGGTTGGCCAGGGGGTTAGGTTTAATTTATTGATCAACTGCCCGTAACAAATTGTGTGATGGAACTACTGACACTCACAAAGACTCTCCTGCCTTTGGTCGGGAAAGGGTTGTCTGGCTTTGTTCACCTACTTTTCATTCAGAAATCTTTCTTAAGATTCCTCAGAATGTATAAGTAATTACTTACATGGCACTTCAGACACTTAAATAACTGACGTGCTCAATATCTAGTCTCCAAAGCCCCCCAGAACAAATGGGTAAATATTATACCTGCCAGTTGTTTTACAGATGAGAGAACTGAAGGCTTAGAAGGTAAAGCAAGGGTGGTAAAGATGTCTACCAGTTAAGCCTGAGAGAGGAAGCATCTAATTTTTCTTTCTAAAAAGTAAAATCTCCAAAAATGAATTTTCAAATTTTCACCGTGACTATAATTACTAGTCAGTTCCTAAAAGTTGTTTGGGGTTTTTGTTGTTGGTTTTTTTTTTATTATTATTTTTTTTACATTTAAGCCAAAAATTATGTTTTCATTCAGGAATTTATTATTTTCTTTCAGGAAGAAAGGAAAACAGTTAAAAGTAGTCTGAAAACAAAATACCATATTCCAGTTTTCATCAAAAAGAACGTTTTGTTCATTCTGGCACAGGAACATGTCATTTCATTCAAATTCTGTTAGGAAAAAAAAATAGAACAAAATGGAACCTATCTTATATATATATATACCTAAACACCAATGGGCCTCTGAAACAAGATTTCATTATTTTTCAGCTTTTAACAACTCCTGTTCCATCTAAAGAGTTGCTGAATGACAGGTTCAATGTTTGCTGATCACAGTTGAAACAATAGGCAGTTTTCTTTCTATTAAGAAGTTGTTCTTGCATCAGATTGATGTTTTCCTGACTTTTTCCATTCTGAAATTCAGACATGTGTAAATTATTTCCAACTCTGTCCTGTCCAGGTAGCAGCTTATAGAGGCGAGTAGTTTCAAGTTTCCTTCCTCTTTGCTCCCTGATCCAATAATTGCGAGCCACATCTTTTTAGTGTGATGCCCTCTCCAACACCACTCCTGTCCTAGTATGCAGCAAGGTTTGTAATTTATAGGTAGAGGCATTCAGCTGAAAGTTAATATCTGTGAAGGAGCCACCGGACAGCTATTCATCTTGCCTCCAACCAAACATACAGTTGAGCCTGGCTGGGCCAGCAACTTGGCACTTTATTTTTATAGATACTACCTAAATTACCTCCCTAGTCCTCTTTTTTTTCTGGTTCAGAAAGCAGTAACAACTTGTATTAATTGCATGACCAGAAGCCTTAATTGCCTTGGGTACACCTGCCTGGATTTTATGTTCTTTGTCTTTTCTTAGTGGGCCTCAGCTCCGTTCTTGCGTGTTGATCTAAAAAGAAGTATTGCTCCATCTGATTTTGACCCTTTCTTTTTTCACGTCTTTGATTCTGGAAGAAAGTGACCGCATCTTCCCTGTATAAGTAGACAAGTATTGTATTTCCAACATGCCAATCAAATTTCACAGATTAATGAGATACCATGTGAAGAAATATGCCTTTTTGCTGTAAATCTGCCTTGTACTATCTTAATTTGATGCTTCCTGGTGCTTGTACTGGAAAAAAGTGAACATCTGATCATTAGTCCCCCTTCCCATGTAATTTCTGATTTTATGGGGTCTCTACTTTGATCTCTGTGCATGTAAGTATGTACAAATGATCTATGCCTTGCAAGTTGAAGAATCCTAGTCCACTTAGAGGCTCCTTATCACAAGAAATCTACCTTTCTAAGTTCCCTGCCTTTCATTTCTATTAGATTGTATGCAAGTTGACCGATTAAGAAAATAGTATTGAGTCTCTGTGTTTGCACAGTGACACGTAATAGACAGTCCATCCCATGGGTGTACATATTGTACCACAAAACACCCTTTTAGCAGTTAACATAAATAATCAAAACCCACAGAAACTGCAGCCTGCTGAAAGAATAGCACAAGACACACTGAAATACATTAATTACTGAGCTATTTTACCAATCTTATTCTTGACAGTAGGTTTCTTTGTCTGGGAATTACCGGACGTGTGTGGCTGTGGCAGGGATTCTCTGCCAACCTTATTAATCTGTAATGATTTTGGAGATGTGAGGTATTTTTTAAATATGTCTTTTTTCACATTCTTTTTTTTTTTTTTTTTTTCCATTCTCCAAAATGATAGATGTAGAGCTAATCCCATAGACTGATGGATGCTGGAACAATGGAGTGAGAGTTGTTCGTTTTGACAAACTTATTCTCAGCTGCTATTTTTCTGAACTCATACTTTGAGCCCATCAATTACAAATCACTCTGCTTAGGGAGCCCAGAAGCAGTACTGTGAGTCCATACACTCAAGCTATGCATAAGAAGTTGTAAGATGAGAAAAATGGTCCACAGATGAGCAGTGGTTTTGTATGTTCAACAGTTACAACAACTTTTCAGCAGCCAAACAAAATAGAGCTCATTCACAAGGGCAACCCATTATAAAAAACTCATGAAAATGAGGTTTTCATGTTGAGATTATTGGTGGACAGGAAACCTTTGAGCACAGAACTACCATGTAAAAGATGAGCGCCAATTGTCATATATTCCTTTTTTGCATTTAGGGATCATTTTTCTCTTCCTTATAAGCTCTTCTTATTTGTCAGAAGTATTAGTCAGTAGAGTTTCGGAATCATTTGGATTTTATGTATACCCCTTGCCTGCAGTTTGACAAAGAGATTAAGTAAGGTCCATGGCTGGCAATGGTTACTATAGGTTGAGTGATGGGAGAATGTAGAGCCTTCATCCTGAGTATGCATGGGTCTAGGGGAGGCACTGTTGCATTACACCTTCCTGTAGAGTTTTAGAAGAACAGTAAATGTCTTTCCGAAATGAGGAAAATTTAGCAAATAACTTTGTTGGAGTTAGGGAACGTTTTTCAAAGCAATGAGGAGCTTCATTTCCATGTTGTACAATTAAACCTTTGTAGTACTTCATTCCAAAATGGCAAATTTTTCAAGTGCAAATTGACTAAAAAAAAGGGGGAAAAAAGAAATAAAGGAGGAAAGAAAGAAAGAGAATGAATGAAAGAAGAAATGAAAAGGTTAAATGAAAAAATGAAAAGTTTGGCTGTGGATGAATCAAAAATTAAAGACAGACAAATCAGGTAGCTATTCTGTCCAGTATCACTTATGATCCATGAAATTCAGTGAATTGCTTTTTCTCCTCTCCTGTTTCATCTGTCATGCACCTGTGTTTATGTTACCCTGTGTTCTTTGCCAAGGACTTTGACATTGTTCCTGTTCCAGCATAGTAGTGTGAAGACCCTGAGGACAGAGAAGGTAGTCTCCTACCAAGCAAGGCACTATGCATTGCATGATTTTGAGCTACCAAGTTCTGGCTCCAGCCCGGCATCAACCTTTTTCACCATTGTAACTGAGTTTGCTGCCAAAGCATCTGATATCCAGTATCACATTTGGCCTTTGGCATCCCACACACTGGGGCTTCATGAAGCTGAGAGGCATTTCTAGCTCTTCCTTATTCTCAAAAAGAAGTGTTAAAATTCTAGTAAGGATATTGCAAGGTCAGGAGAAATAGGCCTTGAAACGGATGGATTTAGGTCTGGAATTCTGGAGGAAGAGTCATAGCTTAATTCTGAAGACGGGACATGTGGAGTATTTTGGAAGATTGACCCAGATTTATCAGCAGAAAAGCACTTAAAATGTTAATATGTTTGTGTTTTCTCATTGTCAATGTGGCTTTGCTAAAACCAACAGCAAGGGGCGTGGATCTCCATCTGTAGTATATAATAAGGGGGTGTTGTATGTTGGACAAACAATATGATTTATATCCAAAAGGAGAGAGATGCCATAGATCTTTGTGCTCTCAGGGACTCTAATTTATTGCCTAATTAAACACTTGTTGCCAAATTGTCCATCCTGTCATTTTTAATTCCCGGTCTAATATTCCAGACAACAGAACACTTGAGGAGGCTACCTTCTACAAGTGAGGCTTAAATGAAGAAAGATGTTAATGTGTGTTTCCTAATCAAAGTCAATAGTCTATCAGGAGCAATTATTCTTTAGCAGGTCTGTTCTTCTGGCACCCTGCAATGTGAATAGATCTGCCTAAGCCTGTTGACATCTAATCCCCTCATTATAGAGGCAGAAGGTGATGCCAGCTACTCAAAACGGCACAAAACTCTTGGGAAGATGTCCAGGTGACATGGAAAAAGAGAATGTGTTTTTATTTATCCTAAAACTAGATTTGTTCCTTTCAACAAGTCTTGTTGGGAATAAATGCCAAAGGGTCCCAAGGAATGGGAAACCCTAGGAGCAATCCTCCAGCTCTGAGGCCTCCTGCAGGTACTTGGTCCTGTCCATCAGCTCTATGCCAGCTCTTAGATACTTTGAGGTGTGTCATGTGACAACAGACACCTATCATGGTTGGCTCAAGCAGGGCCCACGTCTCCACTTCTGTAATGTTTAGACACATAACACACTTGCAGACCTTTGTGTTTAGACACCTGTTTTATAAGTCTCAATGTGAATACCATTTAGATCTCTGGCAAAAAATACTGTTCTCTCCGTTGCTGTGGTACCCCTTTTCTCTTATCCTTTATCTGTTTTGACTATATAAGAGAAACATTTCAGATTTGGATGTTCTACTTTCTATTCTGAACAGTCCATATATAGCTATCACACAACAGAGCCTAGACTTTAGCTGGCCTTAGTGTAATAGAGACTTTTTTTCCCAATGCAGTTTTTGTTCTACCCTTCGTCTTCTCTGCTTTAGTGCAAGTGCCTCCATTTACAATGAGAAGCTTATGAAACAAGGCTTGACTTGTTTACCTTGGGGACAACAAGGTGCTATTGAATTGAAAATAGATTTTCACAGGGAATTAGTTTTACCTTTTCTCCTTTGCTAGGTCAATAAAAAAAAAAAAAAAGAAAGAAAATACTTTCCCCTCAGCCCTGAGGAGCTCATCCAGCAGGCTATGGAGAGAAGCCAACTCCAAGTACTTGCAGAGGAGTTAACTGGAGATTTGTAGAGGATGAGGTAAAAGAAGAGATGCCATGGGATTGGAGCTATAATAACCAGAGGAAAGACACTGTGTGACTTTGCAGGAAGCTTTTCTGTTGTGTCATCTTTGCATCACAGTCCTAATTTAGACTCCTCCTCCTTTCTTTGGGCCAACTTTCCATTCATTGCAGGTCCAGTAGTTGTGTATGGGTAGAAGCAACATTTGATTGCATCGCTGCCTGTGGGTTCAAACCATCCTTCTTGTAAATGTGTTTCACAAGACATCTGTCAAGCTCAGGTGTTTTAGGTGTTTTCTCCTCACTTCTGCATGACTGTTGCTCACAGGTGCAATGAACACAGTGTTCCATCCAGACTTTGGGATGAATTTTTATAGATGGAAGAACAAGAGTTTCACATACTTTATGTGTTTTCAATAGGTACAGAGACAGTGTGACCATAGTACCACCTCCAGGAGGAACTTGGCAAGACTTACTTTCAGGAGTAATTAGCTGATATCCAGGCTTAATAGCTCAGGTGCAGTGCTACGCTGACACAGCTTTGCTACTTCCAGTCTGGAGGTAATTGGCCATATCTTTCACAGTATTCTTTGGATCCCCAAGCTTAAACATTTTTACATTGAAAACTATTGCACAGTAAACATCTCTTCTATCTCTTTTTTTT
>VXBJ01004818.1:350542-365995 GCA_013400055.1 Nycticryphes semicollaris | reverse complement strand
TTTTTTTTTTTTGGTAGGAAACATGAGGGTGTAAGAAGTATCAGACTGGACTTGAAGTAATCCTGGTTTTGTGCTATGCGCTGTCTCTCATATTAGAAAGTATAAGAATCAGAGATACAGATTTCCTCCTAGTTCCCAAACTAGGGGCTGCCCTCATGTATGCTCTCGATTAGTGGACATTAAGGATAATAGTTTCCACGCAGTAATTGGAGACTCCTGGAGTAACTCCCAGAACACTGAAAAGACAACAAAGAAACTTATACCTATTGTTTGTAAATCCACATAAAGGTATCTGGGATCTCTACTGCTAATGTTGGGAGAATCTGTGCACTGCAAGAGGTCTGAAAGAACCTGACTTTCTGGCACACTTCCTCCCGACTGAAAAGTGTCACTCTGTGATTCTCCACTCAATAACTGGCTGGACTCAGAGAGTCTAAAAGATGGAGGAAGACTGAGAAGAGCAGCTCATGTCACAATGTGAGGACAGAGTCATAAATGGCTGGGAGAAAGCAGCAGAGAAGGGCGAAGGAAGCAAGAACATTCTCAGAGTATGAAAGAAGCTTGAGAGTTGTGTAGCATGATGCTTAGTGTCATGGTATATTGGTGGACTTCACAGTGTTAGGTTTACAGGTGGACTCAATTATCTTAAGGGTCTTTCCCAACCCAAATGATTCTATGATGCTACAGAGAGAAGCAGTTGGAATTCAGCTGCTTGGCAGTTCATCTGCAGTGCATGGGTGCCCTGTCCACAGCTGGGCATCATTCCCCAAGTTGTCTTGGTCAGCTGAAGGTTGTCTCTCCCTCTCTGACTCATGCTTATTTCCCACCTGAGGAACAGCCACAGGGTTAAACACATGGCTTCTCTGCTGGCCTCAGATACAATACCTAAATTGATTAAGGAAATCTTGGGAGTGGGAGAATGCCCAAGAGAAACATATGAGTGTCAGTCCAGGGATCAAAATGGATAGCTAAAACTTTAAAGCATGAACTAAAGAACTAAAATTTGGTAGCTGGACATTAAAAAATCCTGTCTCTAAGATATGGCTGGGAAAATCCTATCGTGGGCACTTATAAACAGATGTTCTATATAAGCAGGACGAGTAGAACTGAAGGCTGTAAAGCTAGACTGGGTTTAGCTCTGGATTTCTCAGCTTTAGCAAATTCTCAGTGAGATCTCCTTTTACACTTGTGAGCAGTGTTAGATGAGTTCAAGAAATAGTCTCTTCATCAGTCCCTTATGGAAGGAAAGCAAGTTTCATAGCAAAGTCATACCATGCCTGTGGATTCATAGGAAATCTTAACTTTACTCGAAAGCCACATTTAGGAAAGCTCCAGCTTGTTTCCCAGCAGCACTGACGGGGTGCGAGCAGTCATTTGAACCTAGTCTGACAAGTGGAGGAGAGCAGCTTTTCAGCCCCAAACCCCATTCCTCTGCAATTACTGACATGACAGCTCTGTGATTATTGAGATGATGGCTAAAACCCATTATGCCATGAAAATGCCACTCATCACGCTCTACCAACTTCAATTTTGTGCCTTGTTCTCAGAGGCACGATGTACTAGGGTGCATCTCTGTTGTGAAGAGCAAACAGTGCCATTACCTCCTGAGTAACAATGAGAAGAAAACGAATAGAGGCTGAAATATGAAGTGCCATTATAGGAAATTGGTTCACTATTAGCCTGTATTTGCTAGTGCAGTTGCAGAGCGCAGCTCTGTATAAAATCATACTCAAAAAAAAAGAAATCCAGAAACACAGTTTGTGGCTCAAATTTCAGATGCATGCTGGCAGCCTTTAGTACCTTTGTAATTGTCAGTGGAGTCCCTGTGGACCTCCAGCTTTGGACTTCCTTAGCAATAACTTGCCTGATCTGGAGGCAGTGGGTTGACTTTGATTCATGTGACTGGTTGAATTCTTGACTTTGTAAAATAAACATTTTGTCTGCAGAGCTGAACAGAAGCTACCTGTTTCCATCAGAAGTTTTTTTTGGGACAAAGAGTATTTCTCAGTGTGTACCTAGCACAATAAGCATTGATCTCAGATGGAGTCTTGCTTTAATACAGTAATTAATGAAACAGTAATGATATTTCCTTTGTGCTAAGATCCGTGAGCAGGTTTCCGTGGCAACAGTCCATGCACAAGTTTCTTGCCTGTAGCGAATGTGAAGTTATTTGGATCATTTAAATCATTCTATAGAAAGAGGGCTGGTATAACTCGAATTAGCTCAGATTTACTGCAAGGTGAAAGTACACACAAGGGCAGTTACCTCGGGTCTGCTGATGCACAGAAACTTTTCACCCTGCATTAACTCACTGGTGTGTTTGAGCCCTCCAAGCTACCATAGGAGCTTTTATCTCAGAAATGCATGTATTTTCACTACATTTACTTTTTCTCTCTCTAGCCATTTTCTGTCAACAGAACCCACTCTCACATTACAGTAGGACTGTAGTCTGCATCAGATCTTCATCTTTATACTCCTGAGAGGGAAGAAGAACATATTCTTGCCTGACTTCTTCAGCGGCTATAATGAATGAGAAGACAAACCCCAGACTGGGTAAGAGGCAGAATAAACAGCAGGAGGAACTCTCTGCCATTTCATCATCTCTTTGCTTCTCTGGGAACTGAGGTCTCCCCTAGAAATAAAATCATACTTACTCCAGGTTGCTGGGGTGGAACAGGTCACCTGGGTCCAAGGCTCAAAAGTGTGCTGGGTATATGAAGACTCAGGAAATCAAGTAAGTTTTTTGTAATTTGAATGTGCGGAGGGAGAAGGAAAATAGCCAAATAATTTGATATTTATTGGGAAAAAATGGGTGGTATAGGAGATCTGCCCATTTTTGTTGGCCTACTGTAAGGTTAAAGAAGGACAAGGGACATGGAATCCAATGCAGCATGGTCCTTTTTGGCTGCTGATTCCCGTATGTCTCTCCTGCCAAAAGAGATGTTCCTTGGGAGCAGATGGTAAGGCTGTTCTAAAAGAGAAAGTTTGGGAAGGGGAGAATTATTATAGACCAAAGCTTTTTATAATTTATTTGCTGTATCAGTGAGTTCTTTCATAGCCAAAGAGAGGCAAAGAATCAAATGGCTCTGGAGAAAAAGGAAAAGTATTAATTATAATGCAGATCTTTTAGGCATATTCTTTCTAATGCAAGAGAAAGTGCTTCAGCAGATCAAGAGACAGACAATATCAATAATCACTTTATTTCCCTTCCAGTGGGAAATTCTGAATACATCACAGCGAATTCATCTTTAAAAAGGCTTCACTACCAATTTTTAAGGAAAAAAATATGAGCAAATATTTTCTTCCACTAGTTTTTTTTTTTTATTCATCCAGTATCATAGCCTAGAACTGTTGCTTGGCTCTGTGTGTAAGCTCTGTATGGACCTGATTCTTTGGGCAAATCTATACTGCATGGATGTGAAACATACTGAACTAATTGGGACACCAGCAAAATTCATGATCAGGACCTGGTGTGGGATGGAATATTAAGCTTGGATAGTCTAATATTATCAGTTGGTATCTAAAATGAAAACAGGTTTAACACCTTGGTGACTGGGTGAAGAAGGTTCCATGCCTCTCTGAAATGTAAGGAGATCTGCAGTTAAGCGTTTATTTGAAAACCGGACTTAGTAGAGATCAGAGTGAGGCTTTTGAGAATATCAATTGGTTTCTAATCTGTGAAACATGGGTGTCTTACACTATTGTTGTTCCAACTTTTTAGCTCAGATGACTCCTGGAGACGAGACATTAGGCTAGAAGGACCACGATGGAACCAAACTGTTAGACTCATTCTCCACCCACTAAATTTAGGCCTGGAAAAGGTCCACGTGGCAGAGTCCCTGAAGAAAAAAGGAAGCTGAGTTATTCAAAAGCTCCTGCATTCTTTGTTTTTCAGATCTAAAAATACTTTTTGCATGAGAGACTTCAAACTGTTTTTTGTGCTAAACATACAAATGGAAATCTCACTGCACTACACACATTATTTCACTAAAATAAATATTGTTGCCTTTAATATTTAAAGAGATTTTTGAAACAGTCACAGAGGATGAAAAATACAAGCTAGCAACACCAGTCCGTGTCTCAGAGCCCTACATAGGCGTATTTCAACTCTCCTGCTTTAATTTCTTTAGCTCTCACGGAATTCCAAGGTCTCTGAAATGGCATGCTGGGCAGAGAAAACAGAGCTGTTGTCCCCAGGGCTTCTGTGGCTCTTTATTATTCATGATCACAGGATTTTTTGCTCAGTGTAGGCTGAGGAACTGCTTCATATACTCCTCAAAGCTGTTGAACTAGCAAATCCACTGTATGCCAAACAGCAGCAGGCACTGTGTATTCCTTAAGGCAGGACAGGGGACATGGGATTTCCTGCATTCTGTCTGTGCCACCAGAGTAGAGTTGAGTGTTGAAGTTAACAGGAGCTTTGCTGTTGGCTTTACTGGGATGAGGACAATTAGCATGAGCAAAGAGACTTTTGTCCTTCACATAGACTGATTTCAGATGAGTTTTATTGTCTTAACCCCATCCCAGAGCCGTGTGGCTCATCCTGCTAGACCTGTAACAACTGAGCTTGTCTCTCCATGATGCTAAGGAGACAGACAGGGTGCCATGAAGTAAACAGAAAACCTATACTTCAAACACCTCTTCCCTCCAAGTGGGTTCCCTGGAACACTCGAATTTTACCTGTGTCAAATTATACAGCTGGATGAAATACTTAGAAATTTGTGAGGGAAGCACGTGGGTGAATTCTCAAGAAGAGTGATATTGATTGTATCTGGTTAAGGTTGCTGGGACCAGAACTGCTAGCAAAAAAGCACCCACCAGTTTTCTGTTTTTTACCCCTAATTCCTTTAACTTTGCAAATAGCAAAGGGAGGGACAGAGATCCCATTGCTGATTTATCGATGGCTTTGGGGAAGGGTGTAGAGCACAAGTCTTGTGAGGAGAGGCTGAGGGAACTGGGGTTGTTCAGCCTGGAGAAAAGGAGGCTGAGGGGAGACCTTATCCCTTTCTACAACTACCTGAAAAGATGGTGTAGAGAGGTCAGAGCTGGTCTCTTCTCCCAAGTCACAGGCGACAGGACAAGAAGAAACAGGCTCAAGTTGTGCCAGGGGAGGTTTAGGATAGGTATTAGGGAAAATTTCTTCACTAAAAGGCTTGTCAAGCTTTGGAACAGTCTATCCAGGGAAGCGGTGGAGTTGCCATCCCTGGAGGTATTTATAAGACACATAGATGTGGTGCTGAGGGACATGGCTACTTGGCAGTACTTGGTTAGTGGTAACTTGGCAGTGCTAGGATAACAATTGGACTCAATCTTAAAGGTCTTTTCCAACCTAAGTGATTCTAATATTCTATTATTCTGAACAGGTGAATTATGAGAGCTTCTGCTGGCAGAAAAAAATATCTATTACTTAGAAGATGTGTAAATTTTTTGAATTCTGCATTTCTGGAATAATATTCTGGGATTTGATTTTTCTGCTGGAGTTATACCAAGGCAACACTAGAATCATACCATGATGGATCAGATCCTTTCAGTGCACAACATGCACAGGTAAACGTAATGCAGGCAGCACAGCCAGTGACCTTAGGGTTGCATTGCAATGTCCATTTAAAGCGGAATTCAAATGCTTTTGCTTCCTCAGTCTGTTTCCCAATTATTACATTTCATTGTAACAGTGATTATGCGCATTCACCACATCTGGCACCATGGTCCTTCCAAAGGATCATTTCGTACTGCCCTCTCCCATTAACTGGAAAATCTCCACTGCGTTGAACAGGGGAAGGATTTTTGAAAAAGGCTGCTTTGTTTTCTATGAACTTATACTTTCACAAAGTTATGTTACAAGCAGTCAGAGAAAAGAGTATTGAAAGGCTCCTGGCAAGATTATCTATTCCAGCTGCCTGTCTTAGGGCAGGATAGACTATGGACCATTTAACCGTTCCTTTATGGAAATTTCTCAGAGTTTCATCAGATGGGGCTACTACAGCCAAGCACACACTCAAGAAAACATTCTGGTGAGATTTTAACTGAGAAACTCTTCTTCTTCCTCAACTCCTTGTAGATGTTTCATGCTGCTTGGAGATCACAGGTACCTAGGACCCTCCTTGGGCACTGAGCAGAGCAGGCAGAGAGTGGCCTTATCACTGTACTATCCTGCTGACCAAAACAGGACAGTTGCATCTGAACTGCCTGTTGGGAACAGCTCCTGTATTGTGCCAGTGCTTCAACTTTGTGCAGAAATTGTGCAGGGCAGAGTAAGCTACTCCAGGCTGCAACAGAGCCAGGGATTGCTGTAGTGGTTTAGCAGAACAGATAATTAATTTTGAGTGTTTAACTTTGTTTCTGCCACTTTTTATTGCTAGTATAGGTCCAGCTTTCGAGTTTTCCTTCACTACAGGCTGAGCAGTTTGATCTTGGTCTGCACATCATCACTATAAGCTGTGCAGAGCACACTCATCTTAAGTCAGTGTGTGGCTAGGAAATAGGTTTGGTGACGTCTCAGCTAATCAAATTGCAAAATGTTAGTTTTCTTTCCAGTTCTGACCACATTTCACTGACCTGAGTTTGCTGTGGAACAAAGGAGTGGTGTTCACTACAGAGCACTGCTCGGAAGGAAATTCTGTGGGTTGAAAAGGATGTAATTTCTTGGGACAGATGTGGCTGCCTCTGCCCTGTACAATAATGCAATACAGGGTTTGAGCTGGTGGTTTTGTAAGGGAATACCTGACATTGACCCAGGTTCTTTGTGGACAAGAATGTCCAGGCTGTATCCCTCGTGCTGCTGCAGTAGCCGCCAAGCACTGGCATGCAAGGTGCATACTGAAAGCGCTTCTCGGTGCTTTCTCTATTACTATTTATACAGCAGGCATGTCCTCATCTCCTTGCCGTTCTTCTGCTGCCACGAAATGATGCCAGAGAGGGGCTCAGCTGGTTATTAAGAATCTACTTCCCAGCTTTGCTTTTCCAGTCTTCATCTTTCCTGCTAGGGCGGGGGGGCTCTGTTCTTGGTGAAATTATGCAATTAAATCTCCTCGGCCATCTCTTTACCAGCCTCTTGGTGGTAGTCTTAACACAGCATATTCACCACCTGCTTTTAACTAAAGGCATCGATCTCCACCCTACTCTAGGAGAAGGAGCGTTTTTAAGTAGCTGCTAAATATATACAAAGTTTATGGACACAAAGCAAGGTTTTTAAGGGATTTGCCAGAAATACAGAAGCCATGCATTGCTGATCCATGCTGACCCACTTCAGGGCTTCACCTGTTCTGCAAAGCCCAGCGCCGAGAGCTGTCAGATATCCCTGAAGCACAGATGTTGGGATCCAGTCTGTACAGTGAGACAACAAAGGCAAAATGAATAGGGAGGTTGTCATTTGCATACTTAGCACTTTGTTTAGTGCCAGGCAAAAATAAATAAATAAATAAATATATATATATATATATATGAAGAGTGTTTTGCCACACTGCTGTCCAGAACATTCTCTGGTGAATACAGTGGCAGGTTTAATCAGTGTTTCCTTTCTAATGGAGACCAGAATGGACAAGGAACAGATTAATGGTACAGAGGAAACACTGTATGGAGTCCGAGGTATTCAGGGTGCATGAGATTTGCCAGAGCCTTCCCGCAAACATCCATCCTGTGTGCTGGAACAGGGCTAAGACCTATGTACATATTTAGAAAATTCCTGAGAAGCATCTAGATCAGGGGGAAAATAAAGATGGTTTCAACTAGTCATTAGAGTCAAAGTCTAAGCATGGGATCCAATCTTGTGTTCAGAACAACTTAAAACAACTGCCCCAAGCTCAGGTCTTGATCACCAAAAAGCCATTGACAGCTAAAACTCAAATTTGGATTAGAATAAGTAGGATTATGCATTGCAAGTTACTCAAATTGGCTTAATCTTCCCACTGTGGACCAACCATGAGCATGGATTGGTTTGCAGTTCTCTTTGGTGGGTGCCTTGTCCACTCAAACTACTACAGCTTCTGCTCTGCAATGAATTGAATGAAGGCTTTTCCAAAGCAGAAAATAGTTACTAAGGAGAGAATACATATAATGGTATATATAGATATGAATGTAAGTATATATAACAATATTTGCTAAATACATACTTTATGCTGAAGATATTTTTGTGGCTGCATTTAGGTTGGGGGAATTGCAGCCCCTTCCAAGTCAGGCTGAAAAGGTATGAAGCTGGATGGCCTTTAATGCAGGGTTATTCTGGCAATTGATATGTTTCTGTGGTAGCAGCTCTTTTGGTACCTCTTCAGTCTCTCCCCATATTCCAGAAAGTCCCGTTTTACAGGTAAGACTCGATGAGGGTCAACAGCTCTTATACTGGTGTCATATGTTTTAAGCTGTCAGATTCCCCAAGGTTTCCCAAAAATGGAACTCAGTTTTCCCATTTTGAGGTCCTGGGGAATAATTTCACACAAGGTAGCCTTTCCCATTTACACCGTGAAAAAGAATAAAAAGACAAGGTGGACATAAGAGAGAAAGTAAGAAAGCCAGACGTGGCTGTCATGAGATAAAGACTTCACAATTACAGAATTAGAAGCGAACGGCATGAGAAACATACTAAAGAGTTATGTTCAACACCTTCTCTTCTCCTACTAGCCCCAGTCAGGTAATGGTTTAAACGAAGATAAGTGGTTCTCATATCCTTTGCCATTCTCTGAGACCACTAAAATAGAAAGCTTCCAACACCTGCTGCAAGCATATTAATAATCAGATGAAAAATTAATGCCTACAAATCCTGAGATTAACTCTCCCCTTCAGACATTCTCAATTAGTAAGAAAGAAGAATGCCTGCAGGAAGGAAATATACCCTAAATATCTGCCCTAGGAGGTCCCCTTAGAGATCATAATTGCTGGCAGGGTAATGATTAGGACATGGGGATTTTGCTGGCTCTGTAATGAAGCATGGAGTGCCGTGTGTTTAAGCACTACCCCTGCCACTACTAGTGCTATGAGGTGTGCAAAGGGGCTATAAAGTCCCTTCTTTCTTGGACATTGCAGGATAGGCCACTTTAGTGGCCCAAGCATCTGTACGGGAGCCAGGAGGCCTGATTTCATTCTCCGGTTTGTCACTGTCTGAGTCAAGTTGGCCAGTTGTTAGAGTCACAGAATCAAGGAATGGAAGGGGTTGGAAGAGACCTCTGGAGATCACCTATTCCAACACCCCTCATGTTGAGATGGAATTTCCTGTGTTACAGTTTGTGCCTGTTGCCCCTTGTTTTGTCATGGGGCACCACTGAAAAGAGTCTGCACCTGACCTTTAGATATAGATAAGCATTGATGAGTTGTCATCCCATTGATCAGTTGTCATCTCAAGTTTGCACCTCAATTTCCCTTGATGTAAATGCTTTTAGTAGGACAACATTTTCTGTAAATGTCTTGAGTAGAACAGTTTAAAACCACTCTCTCTGTCTGAGGTTTCGCCTCCATTATTTATCATAATCTAAAAAAGTCAACATTTTTACTGGTCTCCTATTATTTCTTCAATTTGTCACCCTTTTTGAGCTCAGCCTTTAAACCTGCAGCATTTGGGCTTGAGATCTGCCCACAGTGGCTGCACTGACTCCAGGGAGGCTCAGGCACTGTCCCCCATGTCTCTGTTGCTGTGGCCTCCTTGGACACAGCGGCACCCCAAATGCCAGCTCCACTCTCAGGATCTTCTTTTCTTTCTCTTCCACTGCTTCTGACTCCATGCATCTCCTCTTGGAGATATGAGGAACCATGGTGATGGCAGAAACAAAGCCATCAGGTTTAGCACAATGTCTCCCAGGGACCTTTCCTTATCTGCTACTTGCAGCCTGCTTCTGTCGTCTTGGCACAACTCTGGCTGCCCAAGTATGAGCAATGTCAGCAAGACCCCAATGGAGCCAATGAATAATTTTTACTCCATTTCTCTGGGGAAAATCTCTTATTACCCAATGATTGTCCCTTCCCTTCCATGTCTCTGCAGCACAGAAGCAGCTCTGAGTGGAGCTTGAAAGCAAAACCTCCTTGTAGCCCTGCAGCACTTCTGGCTTTACCCTTGCAAGGAAACAGGGCAGCAGCCAGCAGCTCTCTAGAACCACACTGGGAGTGGAGAAAGGCTTTTTTTCCAAATTGGATTGTGAGCAATGTGGGGACAGCATGAGATTCAGCGACTTTGTTCATGCCCAGCTGAGCTGTTGTAGAAATGAAAAGTTGATCACACTTTTCCCCTAACCCTCTGTCCCTCTCCACTTTTTTTTTCTGCTGGAACCTTGGAGCTCCAGCAAATAGGTGCCATTATGTGCTCCAGGTGATTTACAGTGGCAGAAGTAAAGCAAACTGCCCATTAAGGGTTACAATTGCTAAAATAACAGAATCCAAATATTATCTTGCTCAAGTACCTGCTATCCCTCACTTTGTGGCAGTGGCAATGTCAGTAAGTCTCTGCAGATATCAGGCAGCCTTCATTCTACATTGGTTGCAGAGTTTGTGGCAGAAGGGAGCTGTCAGGGAGGTCCGGAGCTGCCTGGTGATGCTGCTGGCAGTTGGTTAAGGATTTGCTGTGGCTCAGGATTTGTTTGTTTGTTTGTTTGCTCTGTAATCATTTTTTTGCTTCAATAGCAAGAGTTTCACACGAAGCCCCGTTCTGAGAAAAGTATTGTCTCCCTTTTAGCTCATCTTGGCTGGGAAAGATAGTCCTGGAAGGGTCTGTCTGCAGTGGACACTCTTCAAGTACTGGGCGTTTGGATGGCTGAAAAGCTTACCAAAACTAGGTACAGTTCTGCCAGCAAGGTAGGGCACATAAACATTGCAACATTATTTTATTTTATTTTATTTTATTTTATTTTATTTTATTTTATTTTATTTATTTTTCCTGTTGCTCCATTTATCATGTGAGCTTGGCTTTCTATAGATTTCTGTCTTGAGGGCTAGCTTTTGCGTGGGCTCTAATCTATTGTAAGAGTTGAGCTCACAGTTTACCTTTTTCTACAATGCAGGAGTTAATAAGGACTTTTTCCTCTACCTAGCTGCTTATTTGCATGAAACTTGTAAGATATTATCTTTGAAGGCTTCTTCCCTGTGCCAAACTTGNGGAGAAAGGCTTTTTTTCCAAATTGGATTGTGAGCAATGTGGGGACAGCATGAGATTCAGCGACTTTGTTCATGCCCAGCTGAGCTGTTGTAGAAATGAAAAGTTGATCACACTTTTCCCCTAACCCTCTGTCCCTCTCCACTTTTTTTTTCTGCTGGAACCTTGGAGCTCCAGCAAATAGGTGCCATTATGTGCTCCAGGTGATTTACAGTGGCAGAAGTAAAGCAAACTGCCCATTAAGGGTTACAATTGCTAAAATAACAGAATCCAAATATTATCTTGCTCAAGTACCTGCTATCCCTCACTTTGTGGCAGTGGCAATGTCAGTAAGTCTCTGCAGATATCAGGCAGCCTTCATTCTACATTGGTTGCAGAGTTTGTGGCAGAAGGGAGCTGTCAGGGAGGTCCGGAGCTGCCTGGTGATGCTGCTGGCAGTTGGTTAAGGATTTGCTGTGGCTCAGGATTTGTTTGTTTGTTTGTTTGCTCTGTAATCATTTTTTTGCTTCAATAGCAAGAGTTTCACACGAAGCCCCGTTCTGAGAAAAGTATTGTCTCCCTTTTAGCTCATCTTGGCTGGGAAAGATAGTCCTGGAAGGGTCTGTCTGCAGTGGACACTCTTCAAGTACTGGGCGTTTGGATGGCTGAAAAGCTTACCAAAACTAGGTACAGTTCTGCCAGCAAGGTAGGGCACATAAACATTGCAACATTATTTTATTTTATTTTATTTTATTTTATTTTATTTTATTTTATTTTATTTATTTTTCCTGTTGCTCCATTTATCATGTGAGCTTGGCTTTCTATAGATTTCTGTCTTGAGGGCTAGCTTTTGCGTGGGCTCTAATCTATTGTAAGAGTTGAGCTCACAGTTTACCTTTTTCTACAATGCAGGAGTTAATAAGGACTTTTTCCTCTACCTAGCTGCTTATTTGCATGAAACTTGTAAGATATTATCTTTGAAGGCTTCTTCCCTGTGCCAAACTTGGTTTATCAGGGAGTGTAGTGATAGGACCAGGGGTAATGGTTTTAAACTGAAAGAGGGGAGATTTATATCAGATATTAGGAAACAATTGTTTAGTGTGAGGGTGGAAAGACATTGGCCCAGGTTGCCCAGACTAGCTGTGGCTGCCCCATCCCTGGAGGTGTTGAAAGCCAGGCTAGATGGGGCTTGAGCAACCTGGTCTAGTGGGAGGGAGGTGTCCCTGCCCAAGGAAGGGCAGATGGAAATCAATGATCGTTAAGGTCCCTTCCAACTAACCATTCTATGATTCTGCATCCATCAACAGGTTAAATAAAAAGCAAGACCTATGTATGCACAGGGGTAGAGGGTTTGTGTGTTCAAATCCTGACGTATATAAGGAGAAAGAAATCTTCTTCCAAATCCAGATTACAAAGAAAGGAAGAAAGGGAAATGTCCTTTTTAGGGAAAAGAAATTTGGTCTGCAGCACAGCTGTCTAGGAAAATGGAGCCTAAGTCTTGTCCCAATTCACAAAGCCACACTTCCCGAAATAGCTGCTGTGCTGTCTGAGCGGCAGGAACGTGCGCTGCTTACTGGGAGAGGCAGCCAAGTAGAACAGAACAGGAAGGCTTAAAATGAAATTGACTTACCTGCTCCTGTGGCCACGTGGACATCTCCTTGGTGGCACTGAGAACTTCTCAAACATCTGTTTTTCAATCCTTTTTCTACCCAAATTCGTCCAGCAAGGACAGAGATCTGTTCTTAGAAGGATGCTGAGGTGACTGCATTATATTTGCTTTGTCATTTGGTTTTCCATCCACAACTGTCTAAACAGCTCATTTAAATGTTGGTTTAATACAATGTATCTCCAAACTTTAAAGAAAAGAGACTTTAAATAATTTGATAAGGCATCACTAATGCAGCTAGTCCAGAAAAATACAGCTACTGTGATGGAGTGTATGGGTTTGCGTCATAACATTGCTTGCTTTTACAGTAACAAACTCAACACAGTTATTTGTTTTCTGAAAGTGCCTTGTTCATCTCACAGGAATTCATGAAGGTTTTTTGGTTTGATAAGAAACAGCTTTCTCTGAGTTTGGTTTTTTTGCTTGTAGAACCGTTTCTTGATGTATATTTCACACTACCATAGCTGACGTGATAAGCCAAATATCATCTGATCATACTATACAACAGGCCACGGCATGCTGTGGCTGGGTGTTCAGTCTAGTCATATCTGATTGTGTAACTGGTCCACCAAAATACCTGGTCACATGATCACAGTCCTTTTGTGAAGATGAGTCTTAATCTGTGGCTCTTCTCTCCCGAATAAAATAATTATGATTGCTGATAAAATATAATCATTGCAGACTAAAGTGTTACTCAGATTCAACTATGACCCTCTCCATCATTAATTTCCTTCTACTACATACTGTGGAAGAACTTTATAAGGAAAGTGTAATCCAGTTGTGAACTTTTCCTCCATCTAATACTAAAATGCAATTTTGTGAGCAGTTTGATAAAGTTAACGAAGGCACAGTAGTGGACATCTGCAGCTTTTGCAAAGTCACATGTTCTGAAACTTGCACAAAACCCTTTAGGGAGCAGAGCAGTGTAAATGAAATTCCTGAGCATGACTGAGCGTATCAGAGCAGCGGGGCCAGTGGGCCCAAAGCTGTGCTGTGCTATTCTCTGTGACCACAAAGTAAGGCAACGTCTGATCCTTGGAGTGTCCGTTCACGGGCTGATGAGGGAGAGTTATGGAAAGCAATGAGGCTGATGAGGACCAGTGTCAAACAACAAAATCTGGGAACTGAATGTTGATCTTTGGAACCCGTGGTTAATCCCCAGACCTGCTGACTTTCATAGTTCTTTTCTATTTGCACAAGTAGATTTCTACATGTACTATGTTTTCACAATTAAAAATGCCTTTTCCAAACTCCACCAAAACAAAGGTCTAAGAGAAAACTGTTGTAATACCTGATAGGGGTGGGACTGACTGGATTTTGCAGTATTCTAGACTCATTCATTATTTAAAGGATAAAACCTACTTTCTTTAGGGTTTTCTTTTGAAAAAAAAAATTGTAAGATTTCAAACAGGGTATTATTATTACACCTTAAGTTCTTTTTCACAGATTTTTTAGAGAAAACATTAATAGAATTGTTATAATTTTCAATTAAAACCTCCTATTAAACTATTTTTTTCTATTCTAGATTTTAAGGAAGCATATATATGTGCACTGCAAGCTGTATTGTAGTTCCTTTGAAAGTGTATATGAAGAATATTAACTGAATCCTACCTAGATCAATGATACACACATATATGTGCTTGTGCACATTGCACACACTTGTAGACATTGTGTATGTGTGTGAACACACATTAATTAAGCTCAGCAGCTTCTAAAGTTTTAATTTCATGACCTTGGTTATGAGCTGCCCATTGGTAAAGCAGATAAGTGTTCTTATCCATGAAACTAATAAAATAGAAAATAAAAGAAAATAAAACAGGACAAAGCAAAACAAAGCATTCAATGTTATCCCTCTTTAGTGATCAAAAAAGAAATCTTAGTAAAGATTCACTGCTTCATTTTATGTTTGGTCTACTGCACTTGTTGTATATACATATATACATATTACCATCTAATTATAATCCATTAAATCTATTAAATCACCTTTGCTGATATTTACTATTTAGGGGAGTAAACCAATTAATCTGCAAGTAATAACTGTTGAGAATACCAATCATCATTGGCATGGAAGATGTTCCCTGACTTGAAAGATGATGGAGATCGTTGCATTTCTGGAACTCACTAGGTCTTATATCACATTAATTCCCCCACTATCGCGTCTCCAGAGGAAGAACTCGGTGATGTTGGACACAGGAGGTCTGTGGTCAGTGGTGGAGAACCAGACACTGTTGTTGACATTAAATATCTTTCTACAGTTAATGGGTTAAAAAAAAAATGTAGAAAAGAAGAAAACAGATGTCTTCACCCAAAGATTAATAGAGATTTTAGGATGAAATAAACTTCCCTCGGGAGACATCCATTTGTTTCACTGACCACGGCAGGAGCTGAGAGTAACTCTTCAAACGTTGTCAGGTGAATCCACCCCTGATGACAGGGTTAGATATGTGCTAAAAACCAGCTTTTAAAGGCTAATGGACCCTAATTGCTGGGGGCTGGTATTTAGGGTGATGTTTATAATCTCTAGTCCCTTTAGCTCCCTTCTTCAGGGTTTAGATAGTACTGTTTTGTTCCCTCTGCCAATATTTAGATTTTCTCTTGGGTCAAGAAAAGTCTACTAAGAGGAGCTGGGGCAGTTTCTCTGTGGTGCCCATGGTCACAGAGCAGAGCCAGCCATAATAGGGGAAAAAAAAAAAAAAAAAAAAAAAAAAAACAAGCAAAACCTCTCCTGCAAAATCTTCTT
>VXBJ01004818.1:337837-348970 GCA_013400055.1 Nycticryphes semicollaris | reverse complement strand
AAAAAAAGAAGCAGCTAAATCCTTACTGCTAAATCCTTACTCTTGGCAAAACTATAAAACCTGCAAGGACAGGATTAGATCTGTGCTAAAAAATTCAGGCCTGGGTCCAGATGTCTCTCATGTGCGTTGCTTTAGCAGAGTGGTTGTTCTTGGCTAGTCCTGACACACTGCTTTTAGGTGGCGTACTGATTATGAGAAACGTTCATACAGTCAGCAGTGAGCAAAATTCCTATTAATTTTTGCTGCTTGTCTCTGAGGAGTAATCAACCTGCTCATTAGCATATGCTATTGTCTCCTGCTTTTTTGGGGGGGAGAGGGGCGGGTGGAAATGTTTCTTCACTCATCGAGGAATGTCTCTTTTTATAGTAGATATCAGTGATTTCTGCGATGCACGAGTTTCCTGTTTTCCACTTTGCAGAACGCCAGACAGACATGAAAAATGATTACAATAAGTTGTCCATGTAACCCATTTGCAGAAAAACTGGCCTGCCTTTCAGGACAGGCAGGGAAAGATTGTGTAATTGGAAGGAAAGTCTGAAGTTAGCTGTAAACTAATAATAAATACAATTATCATCTGCTAAAAGTTCATGTGCTACTTGTGCCAGGGAATTGTCAGTCACTAGGGAATGGTGGTGGGGTGACATGTAAGAGTGCTGTTTATGGGCTATTTTCTTTTTATAGCTTAGATCAATAAGCAGATTGAACTGCATTGGATCGATCCTTCTGAGTTTTATTTACAATTATCCTTTAATGGTTAATACAGTAGTGGAACATACTACAGCAATTCTTCCTGAGGTGATGTATCTTCAGCTCACCCTGAATCCTGCTGAACTCCATGTGTTTATAGCAGTATATCCACGCTTAAGCCCTTTGCTAAGTGGAGACCTGTGCAAGGTTTTGCAAGACGATGAAGGATGGTAACAAAGGCTGGTGTTAGCCAAAGGAGGACAGACACACAATGTTCCCTCATGAGTGGATGGAGAAAGAGCCTCCTGCAGAGGGCAAGGCAGTGCAAGGGTAATTTTCTGAAGGGAATTAGTTATTGGCAGAAAGTTAAGGAAAATCTGCTGCTCCCGGTCTTAGTCTTTTGTGAATGCTTTTTTTAGAACATAACCTCTCCTTAATGAACCACCTCACTTCTCTTTCCATGAACACCTCCCCTATTTGCCCGAAGCCACCCACGCCTGCAGTCCTGTGCTGATGTGCCAGCAGTTAGAGAAGAGAATTGCTTGTGAGAAAAGGAGAGCAAGAAATTGCAAGCAAGTATGGAGCAGCTGGTCTTTCCAAAGATCCCTGCTGTTCTCACCTCCGCAGAATAAGATGTTCAGGATGCTTCTGGGAAAGGGTTGTTAATCTTCCCCTTACCGATCTCTCTTTTTAAAATGGTCCTAGTGCAACTTTTATTAATTAAAATGCTAAGCTAGCAGTATTCAAAAAAATACAGAATTAGATTCTGATGTCTGTTCTGTGCCTATAAATCTGGGTTATGTCTGCAGATCTAAATTCTGCACCTGCATTTTACTGTAGATGAGACACTTGTCTATGTTCTCTACGTATAGCCTGAAGAAGTNTAATTAATATACACCTACTACTGAGAAGTCTGGAACTTCCCTATGAGTTTAAACCACTTTATTAATAAATACTAGAAATGCAAGAGGCACAATAACATCAAGTTATCATGAATCAGAACCAGAAGGTTCCCATTCCTCTGGGAATGAAACTTCAGCCTAAAGAAAATCAGAGACAAACCTCCTCATGCTTCCAGCTGGACTCATGTTCCCTCTTCTGGAGACTTTAAGCTCTTTGCCAAGTACAACTTGTAAATTAACAACAGCCAAGAATAGTCTCAGAAGGCCAAAACACCGCTTCTTTTCTTTTGCCATTAAATCTGATTCTCTCGGTAAAGGTAAAACCATTCTTTATTTTCATGGACTGGCAAGAGAGATGAGACTAAAATACAGTTAAATCAAAAGGAAAGCAACACTCAGTGGAGAAATCTTTGGTAAATCCCATTCAAGTCAACACAAGGGGTGGCCCACAGTGGCTAATGTCTCTTGGCATGTGTGTCACCAGTACCAATCACCCTTCATGACTTTGTATAGGAAAGGACTAAAAGATAATCAATCTCGGTCATACTCCTCATAAATTCAATGAGAAAAAAAATAATCCCATAAATGACTAGTTTCCCTTCAATATCTAGAAGAACGAGAATCCTTCATAGGAACATCTCAATTGTACTACATTTGATAGGATATTAGTAAAATATTACCATAAAATAGAAGTATTTCGTTTTGACTTCATCATACCATATAATAATTGAAACCCCAAAGTCAGGCCTAGAAAAAAAGCGTTTTCTTTCTTTTTTAAATAGTTGAAGCTTTACAGTTTGTTTTCATTTTGCATGTGAACAGATGGCAACTTTTGCTGTTATAATTTTTCTTCACAAAAGACTGATTAATTCTCTAGTTGTTAGGGCATTTATCTCTTATGGGGAAAACTTAAGTTCAGATTCCTGCTTTGAATCAAATAAGGCAGGTTTTTCAATCTGTGTGTTTTTCTGTGCTAACCTCTAAGCTATCATTTTTAAAAACACTATTGATTTTTTATTTTTTTTTTTTTCTGAGCTGGCATCCATTGCCATTTAAATTCTGTCCTATATGTGAGAAACCTTTACTGAGAAAAGTTTAACTGAATGTTGTCATATACAACCTAACATTTAATGCAGAATCTTCTGATTGGAAGATTATGTTTTGATGAACGAGCATGATTATGTAGACCTTGGCCACTGTTTAATAAAAAATAAAAGAGCAAAAACCTGGCCAACTCTATTCCTCTTTTCTTTTTCCATTGCCTAGAAAATTACTGCTTTCAGTAAAAATGAATATAAACATAAGCATTATCTAGGAGGATTTCTGGACAACAAGTGAGTTCCAATCTGTAATTTGGTCCAGTTTCTAAACCGAAATCTGAAACTCAATAAACCCACTAATTCATGAGCTGCATCAAAAAGGGAAATTGAAAGAGCATAAGCAGGAAAATCTACAGGTGTGACTTTTTCATTTCACTTGCTGTAGCAGCTTCTTTACTGCCATTTTGCTTTATCAAATGAAATAGCTGATATTTAACAGTTAGCATGACAGGAATTCTTATGTTATCACAAATATTATCTGTCCTGCTGATGTTATTCCAAAATCCATTTACTTTTATTCTTGTTCTTCCCCTCTAACTACAAAATTTTCTATTATTATTGGGCAGGTGTGTGGATGTAGTGACATTTTCACAGCTAAATACCAGAAATTTACCTCAGCTCTTCCTTCCCAATGTAACAGGAAACTATTAAAATGTTTTCCTCATTCAATCTCTTGTCTATTTAAGCAATTATGAATTCATTTTCTAGCTTTATTTCTAATCAGGAGAACTAGAAAAGTTTTTTCCCATTTTCCAATAGGAAAAAAAGATTCTTTTATTGTAACTTGGTTCACGGGAACTTGACATTTATGAATATAATACAGCCAAAGCCAGATAAAAATTCAGCAACAGTGTTAAGTCTCTCTACTGAGTTGTGATAGCTGCATGAATGTTTTCTTAACTACAAGGAATTCCTCAATATGCTTAACAAGTCACCTTTCAAATAGGAACTACTTGCTGCCTCCTTGATGCCTTTTATGTAAATTGTCTAAAAATCTGACCTAATGAGGAAGTCCCATTAGCAAGACCATTGGCAAAATTAATCCCTAAGGTCTGTTTTTGTCTTTTCCTTTTGCTTTCTAATAACACAAGGAAGATCGTTCTACCAGGACACAGAAGGGAAATAAAATACAAACCTTCCTTTTAGAAAATTGCATTTACATTTCCATTCACATTTTAAAAACACAGAGGCCTGGTCTGACGTACTGAAGTCAGATTTTTCTTTGACCGAGAAAGCTTTGAATTATCCCTCACTGATGTGCAATTATTTAGACGCTGAGTAAAGAAAAATCTCTGCCCCAGAACAACTCCGATGGGAACCCATTTCCTGGGAGTCTTTCAGGAGACTCTGGAGGGAACAGTTTGCTTTCTGATCTCCCAACTGTCTGATATTTTCAACACCTTGAATAAATTGTCATTTGATGACTTTTTGGAATCTGTTAATGCAGGCACATAAAATAGGGCAGAGCATAAGGTCTTATCTGTAGATGGGAACCCCACTGGGTAAATAATGATTTATTTTTGGCAAGTTTAGCAGATCTGGCTTTTAAGTGGCTTTTAAAAAGATTTTACTGCTTCTGCAGTGTTAGTTCAGTATTTTTCATACAATTTTCCTCAAAAATAAAGAAGGAAGGAAGAGCTGTGTGCTCTGCAGGTGAACATCAGTGCTTCTGCCCTGCTTAAAGATGAGCAAAAGAAACTTTTCACCTCTGGTTCCTATACTTGGATGAAATCTTCTTCCTTTAGCTGCAATTTCCCCATGTGTGGAAACTGCCTGACCTCAGACACGGTGAAGCAGCTTCTATTCTTCCTTGCCCCGTCTTGAGGAAATAGTCTATATTCTTGTATTCCAGGAGGAAGGAAATTTTGGATGAGCATGTGTCTTCAATGTGCAGAAACTTTGTCAAGGAGGCAGAGCAGTAGGTAAGGCACCAAAAGAATCCCTCAAACAGCACCAGAGGATGAGGGAAAAGAATTGAATGCAGCAGAAAGGGCTATTTGAAGACCTGTGACAGTCACCACACCATAGGTAGCACAACCTTTATTTTTTCTTGAGCCTTTACTGCTTATCAGCCTCTCCTGCCTCCCACACCTAACTCTGCCCATGCAATGGCTATTTGGAATGTCTTTTGAGATTAGAGCAATTCACCCATCAAGGAGTTTGGTTCAATACAGAACTACCTCAGAACTGGAGGAATGACAGTGACACTGTGTAGACCCACTTCTTTCTCCTCCTTTTGCCAGAACACATGTTCTTGCAGCCCCCAGACTGTTCAGATCTGCCTTCTCCAAGAAATATGACCTGGAAATGCTGAACGCAGCTTGAGGCTCACTGTTTTGGGAATTCTTTTTCTTCTGGGAGCCCGATATGTGTGTGAAGCCTGCCCCTGCTCACCAGACTACACCTTTTAACCACAAATCTGCTGCCCATACTGACAGGAGAACATTTCCATTTCAAAATATATGTGAAGAACTGAAGAATTGAAGTCTGGGGTCATCTTTAATAAATCCATCCCTAACTAACTTCCTTTATTCATCTTTATACACTTCCAGTGAAAGAGTTATAATCCCTGTTATAAATGTTCTCTTGGTATTTGTGTTTTCAGATCTTGGTCTATGAGGAAGCAATAGTGAATACAAATGATCATAACATTGAATAGCATTATTTTTTTTTCTCTGATAGTATCTCTGAATATGGTCAAAATGAGAGAACTGTACCAATAAGTCACTCGAATTTATCATGATCACCATCCCTGGCAGTGTAAGAAGCATCTGGACAAGGTGCTACGAGACATGATTTAGTAGCTGAGTGGGTAGTATTGGTGATAGGAGGACAGTTGGAATGGATGATCTTGTAGGTCCTTTCCAAACTTGTGTTTCTATGATTTCTATGATCCTATGATAGTTCTTTGACACTGGTAATTGGAGATCTCAGATCGTTTCTCACATCAGTGGTTTTACACAGAGAAAGCTAAGTTGTTTCTTGGTGTTAAAGATTCTATTTTCTCTCTTGTTAATATTTTTTTTTTCACATCACTCTTTTCCAAAGTGAATCCATCATTGAAGTTACCTACTTGTCCCCTTCTTCTTCATTATTTATATTCAGTCTTTGATTTGGGTCTTTTCAGGTCTAGTCTTACATCTGATCTATTTCTACAATCGTGATACGTCATCCTTGAGGAAGTCCTGACTACATTAAAGGCGTCTTTGACAAACTTGGGTCCAAGACTTTGCGACTTTGCCCTGCATACCATGTTACTGATAAAGCATTTGAACTCTTTTATCTACTCAACTCTTTTCACTGCTATGTGTATGTGGCCAAGTTCTGACTTTAAATGAAGTTGAAATTTCTCTCTCTCCCCTTTTCTTTTTCCCCCCCCTTTTTTTTTTTTTTTTTTTCATGTCTGTGATCTCTAGAAAATATTTTGCACTTTCACTCTTTTACTTTTCCTGTGGCAGATGCCTCATCTTTCCTCCCTGGCCCTTTTTCTTTGAGTTTCTCTATGCAGACCCATGAAGTGGCATGTGCCATGTGCAGAATCATCAAGTATCATGTATTTAGCATAAAGTGTCATAATTCTCACATTACTTCCTTGCTAACTTTGTGAATACAGATGGCTAAGTATAAAAAAGAGGAACCCTGCTAGTGCTTCCCAAAGAAAACTGCAAGGTGAATGCAATATGCATAAACCAGCACAGAAACAACACAAGAGATGCTCTGAACTCATACACTCATTTTATGGGACATAAGAAAAATGTAACTACAGTACAGACATTTCTTTGTGAATCCCTTTCAATGAAGCTTTAGTTTCATTAAATTTCTAAGGTTTTGTGTCCTTTTCCCCCCTCACTATTGCTTGTTCTTGAAATACTGTTGCAAAGTCTTTTTCTTAGACCACAGGAACATAGATTCACAGAATCATGGAATGGTTTAGGTTGGAAGGGACCTTAAAGATCATCAAGTTTCAACCCACTGCCATGAGCAGAGACACCTCCCACTAGACCAGGATGCTCAAAGCCCCATCCAGCCTGGTCTTCAACATCTCCAAGGATGGGGAACATTGTTCTCTGGCTCCAGCTGCATCAGCTGAAGAAGCTAAGGTCTTCAGCTGCCCCCTTCCCAGAGTTTGCCATTGCCTCTTTTCCGCCAGACATGCTGTTTGAGTGTGACTTTCAATCCTTTCCAGTTAACTTAAGCCCTGTTAGGAAAGATCTGTTAGCTACATGTTTTAAAACAGTGCAGCTAATTTTTTTGACCAAAATTTGTGGAGGTACAGTCAAAGGCACCATTCAGTTAGCAAGGGCTAGTTTGGACATAGTGTCCTGTTGCCTTTGTGGCACCACAAAGCAAACAAGAGACAAAAGTATGAAATATGATTCAATATAACTACTTTGTGATTTAGACAGAGCTTGTGGAGGGCTTATGACTGAATGTGGTCGTTATTGTGCTGAATATCACTGCTGATTCCCATTTCTTTCCCATTTATTTACAACCGACCGCAATAAAAAAATGGAGGGTTTGGATAGTGATAGTCTGGGCTGGAAACCAGGACAAGGTGGGGTGCAAGAGAGACAAAGGTCTGCCTCTCTTATAAAATCCAGGTTCCTACTCTGCGCTGTTCATAGAGGGTCAGCAACAAGAATATTGAGCTTGAAGAAGCTTCTATAGCTGTGCTAAGTATTTTGTACATTGGTCCTTTGAGACCCCTCACTGGAAAGTACTAGATGGGAAGAAAATTACTATGGGAAAAAATTTCCCTGACTACTAAAATGAAAAAAAAAAATTATAATGTACTCATCCTCCTTTTCAGGCCCTTCAGTATGTGGCCTGCTTTTCCTGCCTATGATGCTACCTTAGACTTTGAACGTTGAAATAATGACTGTTTGTTGGATGCTGGCACAGTTTGAAAGACTGATCAAGCTTATTTGCCTCCTGCTTAAAAATCTATCAAAAAATGCCAAGAATTAAACTATGGGATTAGGAAGCCTGCCATTTCTAAGATTTGTGGCACTAGCAATTGACTTAGTGCCTTGGTGGGGAACAGGCTGTGCATGGATACACTCATCTAATTGTTTGTCGGGGAAAGGATTGCCTCAAATCCTTGTGAAAACTGGGTAGAGTATCACAATGGACCTGAGCTTCATATTAAATCTGTGCCAAGCTCAGGAAATTTTCTACCACCGGTTACTGCTATGCCTCTCGTGCCTATGATGTTGTACAAAGATCCATTTACTAGTACTCATACTACATTTGTGATGCATTTGACTACACTCTTGGGGAACCCATTTCCAGAGGCAGCAGAGCAGAGAGGTGCAGGGTAAGAAAATAGTAGTCTTAGCTGGCAGACACCTGACATAGATGCGATCCACAGCCCTGGCTTGGGGATTTAACTGAATTTCTTGCTAGGCCTTGCTAACTCAAGGTTTTTCATGGCAGCACTACAGAGTTTCTTTGCTCAACATGGTTCGGAGGACACAGGCTAAGAGAAGCTTGACATGTTGACAACTATGAAGTTGGGTCACACAACAGATCAGCTGTGTCATTAAAATAGGTGGAGATATCTTGAACACCTATCTGCTTCTCTTCCATCTTCTGCTTTCTTGTACTCAGCTTATGCTTTCCATGGACATCTCAGGCCAACCTTACTGTTACATTAGATTTAACCGTGTTAGAAAAGGACATTATGTCTACAATTCCTCAGAGAAACCTTTGTGCAGAGCTGAGAAAGACACCATGTATTTAATGGGACTTAGGCAGTCTACTGAAAAGTGGGAGGTAGTTAATTGAGACGTTATTCTGCTCTGTCAAACAGCTCTATTAAGAACACATCTGAATTTATAAGGTAGATATAAGATAGCCTGCTCCTCTGCCTAGGACTGGGCTATGTAAAGAGATTGACAAAGCTGACAACAAGACAAGACCATGAGTATGATGTGGCTGCTATAGTTGGCATTCACCCACCACTCATAATGAGGATGGTATGTTTCTTTCTATGAGACTATCTTACAAAGAAAATAATATTTGGTTGCTTTTATTTGCCCTCCTGAGTTTAATTCTGCAGCAGAAACTCAGTAGATAAAACCTAGTGCAGTCTCACTGCAATGTTGCTTTACACCAACGGTGGTGTAACCCTTTGTGCATGTCCTCAGGGAGATAATTCTCTAAAGACAATAGTTTTTCTTACCCTCAAGGTTACTGTGATGTTGAAATCACTGATTGTAAAGTCCTTTCATGCTGTTGTGTGGAATAGACAAAGCCTGATTATGTACAATTTATTGTACCTTATATCTATTTTGTCTTGACCTGGCACTTTTCACTTTTTCTAGTAAAAGGAAAATCTGAAGAATGAGGTGAAGAGTGGGCTTGGGGGAGGTGGGGTGATAAATCAGATCAAAGTGGAGCAGAAATGGACTTTAATAAATGATTTCAGTAAAAACCACAGTAGGTAAGTTTGTTTTGTGATTTATGTGCCTGCTGTAGCCAGACCTCCCTGTACATAACTGTAGATACACCAATCAATTTCCATTAATTTAATCTCTTTCTTGCAGAAAATTGAACAACAGCAATAACAACAAAAAGAGTCAAAATGAAACAAACTACAAAGAAGGCCAGAACAAATGTCTCCTAAAATGAGTGCCACTGAGAGTTTTTCTTTCTTCTTGGCTACACTGTGTGATATTTGTCTCCACGTTTTCTGCTCCGATTAAGAATGCTTTCATCTTCTGTGATGCTAGTAGTGTGTGGGCCTGTACAAAAGCATGCACTCAAATGAAGACTAAAGCTTCGTCTCTGCTCAGCAGCGCTGGCAATTTACCATCAATCTTGTCTCTGTATCCCATAAAGAAAGGGAGAAGAAGGGATGTATCTTCTCAGCAATTCAGGACATATGCTTTTACTGCTTGAGTTTGAAGAAAGGCAGAGGTGAAAAATCTGGATTAAAAAGAAAAAAGTAAAAAAAAAAAATAGTAGCCAAGTAGAATTTCAATCCAAAATTTGGGCATTAAATAGTCTCACTAAACTACAGCATCACTGCAGAATTTCCTGTCATCATGTGACAATGTCTGAAACTGCATAAGTACTTGAAATTTTAATTACAAAGTACAGCCACACACTAAAACATTACAGTAGTGACTCTCTGTGTGCCTCATCCATCTACTCATACTCACAACAACTGGGATCTGAAGAACAAGTGGTTTGCACTTTCATCTTGCAGTGACCTCGCCCTGTTGTTGGAAGTCACTGAAGAAACTATGAAAAAGCTTCAATGTGTGCTTTTAAAGTGTCTACCCATGAAGCACTAAACCCAGCTTCCCAAGGGAGTACCCAATGTTATAATTTAATTACTTGCCTCTTAGACACAGCTGATTAGGAAGATACTAGGTTGTTTAGGGAAGATACTAGGTTGTTTAGACTAAAGTTCACAAGATGCATAGAGCTTCTTGTATGCATCCCTTTCAGAAGGCTAGCATTTTTGATTGCTAAAGGACAATTATACATCTAGGGACAAAGAGCACAACCTGACAACACAGGGAAAAGCACTGAGAAACACCTGCATCTCACAGTAGATGAACCACTTATTTAGGCTTCCCTTGGCAGCAGCTCTGACAGAAAAACAGTGCTAATGAGACATGGGGTGCATAAATAAAAGTCCTGTGATGAGAAGCTGATGTTATTTACCTGTATCTGGTTTGGGACAACAAGGACACCAGCTCTGGAAGTAACCCAAAGACGGGATTTGCAGTTTGGATATATCATTGACCGGTGATCAAATTAAACAAATGATAATTTTCACTTTATAAAAGAAAAAGACGTAAATAAAAAAAATAATAATATAAAGACTAGATAGTGGCTTGATCGCAGTGTGTAAAATGCTTTTGCAAGGAGAAAATGCTGAATAGTGAAGGGCTCTTTAACCTAGCAGGGAAACACACTGGAAGAAGGAGCAGCAGGCAGTGACAGCCAGGCAAACACTACTAACTGGTGTGTTTTTAACAATGGTGGCTATTGGTCACTGCAACAAGCAAGCCAAGGAAGCTGCATGCTCCCTATCTTTTGCTATGGTCGGATCAATTCAGAACATTTTGTGGAAACCATGCTTTTGTAATGTAGAAATATGAACCAGCTCAAATTAGGGAAAAAAAAGGATAAAATAAAATAGTAGAGTTAAAAAAAAAAAAAAGATGCAGAGAAGGACATTTCACACTGTTGATAGAAAGAAGAAGCTGCCTTATGGAGAGAGACTATAAAGTTGGGGTTGCTTCTGTTTGGAGNTATTTAAAGATATTAGCAATGAACTTTTGGAGTTTTGCTGCCACAGAAATTGTGAAGACTGAAATTGTAACAATACGGCCAAAATCATGTGAAGGAACACAGTGAATAGGCAGGGATTTAATACTTTACCACCTAATGCAAAAATTATGGAATCTGTGAGACTACAAGAGGAA
>VXBJ01004818.1:253426-337267 GCA_013400055.1 Nycticryphes semicollaris | reverse complement strand
CGTTCTTTACTACAGCACGAGGTAATAAATGGCGACCAACCTATTTCTACACATGGTCAGATGATCTCAGGCCCCTTGAAGTGTTAGCTGTTGGCCAGTTCAGCGGGATGAGGCTGAAACTGCCTACTTGTCTCCTCAGGCTGTGCTTTTGCATTTTGTGCTGTGATCAGACCAGAAGTAGGAGTTCTAATATCCAACTTACTGGCTTGATCTTTACACCATGGTGTAGATCTTCTAAAGACAGCAATGCATCTTGTGTCACCAGAAGAGCACAGGAGGCTCCATCCTCAGATGTTTTCCTCCCCGACATCTGTCTCATCTTCAGAAATTTTGTGGGTTGATTGATCCAAAGAGAGGAACTCATGGGGAATTCAGGGGAATTGTAGGAGGTGGAAGGTGGGGGAGAGGCAGCCCAAAACTCTATGGGGGACCATCCTTTTGCTTTAGGTGCTAAAACTTGTTACTGATACCTCATGTAGAGAAGCAACTTTTTGCCCTTATGTCAATCAGGGCAGCCTCTTGGCTCCTTGCTTTGATAGCATATAAAAGCTATATCCTTATGTCAGTGATTAAGGTTTTCCTCTGATTTTAGTCTCTATAGAGCTGAGAAATTGAGAGCCTTTTACTACACTGGCATCAGACATGATAGGGAATAGTTAAAACTTTCCAATTCCTTTTCTCTTTTCCTTAAAAAAATAATGGAAAAAAAACCAAAACAAGGTAATTCTAGAAACACACTTCTATCATCATATGAACTAGGAAAGGAGAGGGCCCTCTTCTAGATGCCCATATTCCTACCAAAGGGCTATTACACCTACATGTCTTTTTCTCTGTTTTGTCTGTGGAATTTCAAACACCATTTCCTAACAACTTTCTCATAAGCACCCAAACCCATTTGAGTTTAGCTTCAAAGTCCATCAAGTCCAAGATTCATTGGTGTTGTACCAGCACTCTAATACAGGTGGTTGGGATTGTTTCTTTTGTCTACTACAGACCCATCGTGTCACGTTTTGCTTCATGTTAAATCACTGAGATGAAAAAAGAATGTTCTTGTGGATTAGCATGGGACTTAGCCCTAGGAAATGTTGGTTCAATTCCCATCTTGGTCACATATGCAGCAAACCCATCACAAACCTCTTGATCTGTCTGGAATCAAATTCACTGGCACAAGGGCAATGAAATCTGCAGGTCTCATTTCTCTCCTTGTCTAATGAAATTGTCACGATATCCTTGTCCCTTGGGGAGTTGGAGGATTATTAACCTGAACACCCCAAATACCCTGATATTTCCCTTTTAAGTGTTATATAAGAATCTGGAGGGAAAGACTAATCATACAGGAGGTAAACAAGTAGCAAATGGATTATATGAGAGTAATTCCATGTGTACCACAGTCTAATAAAATTAACATTTGAGTGATGACAAATAGAGAGCCCTTTGGGGATGAGAGTACTGAAAACAAGGAAACAGTGAAGAGATTTCTAAGAGGTGAGAAATAAACCAAAATGAGCTCTATTTTTTTTAATTCCTGCCCCAACGCTCTTACATTCAAGATTTTGCTTTCAGGTGCTGAATAATAAGTGATGCAGGCAGAAAAAAAATAAATCCATCTGTCTTTGTGCCAGGTTTCATTAAATGTTGGCCACAGAAGTAAACAGAGGCATAAAGACAAAATGTTAAACTAAATACAAAACACTGAATAACAGAAATGACATTTTACCATAGGCAGCATCACAAGAGTTGGTTTTCTGTCTGGAGTGGTAATAAGAGCACTGACATCTTGACTTCAGATGTTTCCCTGAGTACAAAAATCCCACAAATTGACTTGTTGAGGGAGGGAGAGATTTCCTGGAGTCAGGTACCAATACTACAAGACTGAGGGGGACTTTATAGCAGAGGGATACAAATGAGGGATAAAAACAAGACCTGTGGCTCACAGAGTCAAAGAATCAGGGAATGATCTGGGTTTAGAAGGGACTTCTGGAGATCATCTAGTCCAACCCCCCTGCTAAAGCAGGTTCATGCAGAGCAGGTTGCACAGGAACCTGTCCAGGTGGGTTTGGAATGTCTCCAGAGCCAAAGACTCTACCACCTCTCTGGGCAGCCTGTTCCAGGGCTCTGCCACCCTCAAAGTCAAGAATTTAGATGGAACTTCCTATGTTCAAGTTTGTGCCTATTTCTTCTTGTCCTCTCACTGGCCACTACGTAAAAAAGGCTGGCCCCATCCTCTTAACACCCACCCTTTTATAGGCATTGATCAGATCACCCCTCAGCCTCAGTCTTCTCTTCTGCATACTAAAAAGACCCAAGTTTCTCAACCTTTCCTCGTAAGAGAGATGTTATAGTCCCCTAATCATCTTTGTAGCCCTTTGCTAAACCAGCAGTTCCCTGTCCTCCCTGAACTCTGGAGCCCAGAACTGGACACAGTAGATATCAGAAGGAAAAGCTCTTTCAAGTTTGTGCTGCAGGCAGCGCAGAACTGATTTGTCCTTTCAGTACAGACCAGTGCTCAAGTTCACATTGGAGGTCATTGGACATAATTCCACATGTAAGTACAGATTTTGTTGGCATGGCAGGGAAGGATGCCCCAGCACCTCTTACACCAATGCCATATTCTGATTCTTGAAAAATACTGCCTTACGGACCTTCCTACAAAGTTCTTGTCGTGAAGAAATTATGGAGACATGGAAAGCCTGAACTCAGTAGGAGTATAATTGCCTTAAATCCATATTGCTGCAGATGGATAGGAGCACAACAGGCTTTTTTCTGCTCTCCAGCCATTGCTCCATCAAAAAAAGTAGCTTCAACCACATAGTGTGAGGGAGATGTCCAGGCAGGAGCTTTTCTGCTTTTAGTTAACCTGGCTTCCCTGAGATACTTTGATTGAGAATTCAGGACACTGTGAGTTACTTCTCTGCCACAGCCAAGGTGGATAATGAAGAGGCTAAGCTCTGACCCCACTTGGAGAAGAGCATGGTCAAGGCCGGCTGTGAAACTGACTGTGCAAGGACATTTCACAGAAGCGACATGATCTCTCTCTCTCTCAAGATCTTCAAGCCCAGAGCTGCACAGAAATGCAGAATTCTCTTCTATCAAAATGTGGAGGTATCAAGGCTTGGTTTTGTTCTGTAGTAAAAGTCAAGGAGCACTATTTGAAATCTAGGAGGGAAAGGACAGTTTGTCAAGAAAATATCAGTTCCTGTCCCATTTCAAGACTTAAAGACAGGGGAGGAGAGGCTTTCGTTTCAACCAGTCGTCAGACAGCTAAGCCACTGGCTAATCCAGGGTGTCTCCATAAAAGTAATCTATGAAACAGATAAACCTTTTCCATATCCATATTTCATTAAAACATAAATATCTGAAAGAAAACCAAACAAATCTTAAAGAAATTGATGTTTCTGTCAAAGCAGAATTGACTAGTGCTGCAGGTGGAAGCTAAGGAAGGCAAAGAACTGTATTAACCTGTATCCTGTGCTCCTCTTGTGTAGTTACTTTCATCTTAACCAAGTCATCTTAACTTCAACTAATTAAATCATCTTCATCTAGCAGCAGGTATGACTTTAGTTTTGTGGAAGAGAATATAAGAACTGTGCTGACTCTGTGAGCCATAGCACTTCCCACAACCAAATTTAGGAGTTTACTCAGTGACCATTACTAACACATCTGACTCACCCTTTATTGAGTACAGCTGAAGCCCAGGATTCCTTGCTTCTGACTTAGATTCCTTTGCTGTAGGCAATCATGGCTAGTTAGAGATGAGGGACAGACAACTACAAGTCATCTGTGTCTTTAAGAAGCTCCCCTACTGACTGTGTGCCTTTAAATATCCTAAGGGTCTCCAGCAAGTCTGTGCTTCCTGCTGAGACATCTCTGTTTGAGCACAGGAGGAAAAATGTATTAGCTGATGCAAAGATATTAATAATGCAGAGAAAGGTGAAATTCTTTCAGCTCTACTGCAACATATCCAAGCTGTTTGGAATATTTGGCTCTGGTTGTGTGTGTGTACCCAGTGACATGTTTACTTTGATCAAGACATTATGGCAACAATTTCCACTGATAAAGCGTGCTTATGTTAATGAGATCACCTGGGCCAGGGACTGGAGAAATGACAACTGTGTATTCATTTCTAGGCTGTTTGGATATTCCCTGCGTTGTGTGCTGCCTCCAGTCACAAAGTCAAAGTAAATATCCATCAACTCAGCAACACTTCTCTGGCTTTCCCCTTGAAATAGCAGTTTATTTGCATTGAGGAACTTGGCATCAAACAAGAGATAAGCCAGGGGAAAATAAAATGTGCACCATCCCTCAGCTTTCTCTTTGTGCCACAAGGAATAAATAAACTTGAAATAGTGACTTTGACTCAGATGCTGGTGTCCTCATTTGAGATAGGGTGGAGCCAATTTTCTATTCAGTGGTTTTGCTTTTTTGTCTGGGCCTCTTCTAACTAGACTCTGAAGTTGGCGGCATATTGTTCAGAAAACTGTTCACTCTCACAGTGATAAGACCTGATTACACCAAGACATGGTGTGCAGAGAGGCCCCTGCTGATAGTTATTGCTAGAACAACCAAGGGCAGGGAAATTCATTATTTGCCCCATTGGAGGGTTGGAAGCAGAAAAGCATAGAGGGGTCACACCTGTAGGGAGGGGAGGAGTGGACAGGACAGGTGACCCAAAACTGAGCATCTGGGTATTNCCTTTGATCCAGATCCATGCATTCCTGACTCCGGATCTGGAATCCAGCTCCTTTTGGTCACAGAGTCCAGTCTGGAACTTTTCTCAATGCCTGCTGGTGACCTGATCATTATTCCCGGAGCCTGATATGGTTTTATATATAAGTATTTCATTATTTTCTTCTTTAATTAGTATTAATACTTCATTAAAGTAGTTAAATTCTAAACTCGTAAATCTCCTTATTGCTTCTTTTTTCATTTTTCTGGAAGTGGGGGAGGAAGGGCCATCTGTTGGTCTGGTTTTAGTAATTTTGGCTGAAACCATGAGAGCTTGTCATTGTGTTATATTTCTAGGGGATGGGGAAATCAGGGGAAGTTTCAGACTAAGAGAAGCTAATTCCCCGTAATCTCACACCTGTACAGGTTACAGAGTGAAAGCAGTTTGGATGGTAACTTGGAGTTGCACTAAATTCTGTCAACAGCCATCAGAAAACTCCCCAGAAACTGCGAATTAGACTGCAAAAAGAAATGCTCGTGTAACTCTGATTACAAAGTTCACAGCAAGAAAATTTCCAGGGGAAGGATGAACTTACTAAAGCATTCAACTCCTGAAGTCAAACCCTTGGAAATCCATTCTGCTCTTTTAACATTCACATAGTTACAACATGAGAACATCTCCTAGCAGTGTATTAAGCAATATGGTTAAGCATGAATAACGTCTGTGGCATTAGTTTCCTTCTTCTTCTGTCCTTTTCCAAGAAAAATTGTAATGGCAGCACAGAGAGTTTCATTTTGTGCTAGACTGATTTTCTTCTGTATTTGTGTCAGGAGGTCTGTACCTGGAGAAGTCAGTAAGAAATGTGAGGATCCTTAGGTCTTGGTGGAGATCATTGCACAGTCTTTGACAAGCCCTTCTGAAATGTATGAATATATTTACATGAAATGGTGAAGATAAAGTTACCCTTTCTCCACCTCAAATGATGCAAAGCCAGCAGTATGGACTCCCGGTGCCTGGTTCCTGCTGAGAATAATCTTGAAAGAAAGACAAATAGCTTTTGGTATAGCATGATAGATAATAAGGATCTAACATTAGTTACTCAGCACCAGGGTAGACTGAGTCCATTTCTGCCTGTGTGCTCTTCCCGTTACGTAGAAATACACTTTCAGTTCCTACACGGTGAAATCCTAAGCATCTAGCATTATATTCCCTTTTATCATGTACTGGATTTGCTGATCTCCCTCCTGGAATTGTAGATATGAAGACAAAGACCCAGAAAGATGACAGCCTTTAATCTCATCCAATATTATCAGAATGATATTACTGCAATAATAATAAAACTGAGATAATAGTAATCTATGATAATTCTGAGATATATAGAATAAATGCCACTGTGACTGAGTTTCTAAATCCATTTAGATTTCTCTCCTGTTTTCCCCAGGACTTTATTGCATCACTCTTGGGATTGAACAAGCAGCTACTGGCGAGGGGGGAAAGTTAGAGAGAGTGGAATCCCCACCTATCAAGACCTTACTCTTTGTTTCAATTACTTGACATGCACCACGTGTAAGCATGACAGCAGAGCATTGGTATCAGAGGGCAAGGCTGGCAGAGATTTTCCTTTCCAAACACTAATATTCCATATATCTACAACAACCTTTTACTCTTTCTAGGCTAACTTTCCTCCCCCTGGTATCTGCCTCAGCAGATCATCTCTCATTTGTTCCGATTTTTAGAAAATTTCATCAAAGTGGCATTTGCCATTTTCAGGAATGATGTTAGTAAAATATTTTAGTTGTATCAACATTTCTGAAAAATCCAGGGGACTCTTCTGTTCCTTTTGTCTCCAATGAGCATTATGAAAGATTTTTTTCTATTCCCTGAAAAATCAACCTAAACCTGAACAAAATGGTAGGCCTTGGAGATTTGACCAACACTTGCAGTGAAATCCCCAAATACGCTGTCGGTTCTGGACATCTTCCTGTCACAAGCTGAGCAGGATTTTCTTTGTACTGATAGTTCTGAGCTATAGGAGGTTGGATATTCAAGATGAAGATTTTTAATTACAGTTTGTCGGGTAGGGCTATGTATGTGCCTGGGGAATAAGGGCCATGTTTTGCACTCGAAAGGACTTGCACAGCTTCAGATCCTGACATGGGTAAAACATGATTCTAGATCTCACTGTTCTCCTGCCACCATCAAATAACTGTGAAATTTCCTGGTGGAGTTTCTCAAAGAAAAAAAGTAGAAAGGTATTTATAAAATTAAAGGCTATATGAAGAAAACACAAATGCACGAGATCTAAATTATTGTGCCACATTGGATTAACAGAACAATTAGTTAGAATTAACTAAGTTGAATTAACAGAACAAGCAGTTAAGACTCACTGTATTATTTCTAAAGCTAGGAGCACTTGACTTAGTGACCATATCAATGTATTTTTATTATTTTTGGTGTACAATTATAGTGTAGGCAGATGGGAAAACAGGAAGGAATGAGTTGTTGGATGATACTCGTTCCTGTTGCCTTAGCTTTTCTGCTCCACGATGAGCAGAGAAAAACAAGGTTTTTGTTCTCCTACTTTAAAATCTTGCCTAGTAAATAAAAAATATTCCTCATTGTAATGCATCTTCTATGGTCCCCTGTGTTCAAGCTCCCAAATAAGAAATCACATTGCATTGTACCTCAATAAGGAGGGGCCAAAGGGCTGACAAAGAGCCATCTCTGTGTCTGGTACATATTCAAATCAAATGAATGATGAGGCTGCAGACAAGTAAAGGTTGTTCTTGTTATTTGCATTTAGAAAGCACATGACCAAGACAGGTCTCTGCCATTTCAAGCATGACAGATACCAATAAAAACTTTTACCTTTCCACACACATGCATTGGGAATGTAAGCAAAGACACGGGGAGGTTATGAGGTATTCCCAAATAGACATGGAGAGGTTATGAGATATTCCCGCTGTTGGGTTTTGCAAAGCAGTGGCAGACTCGAAGGATGGTTTCCTCCACCCCTGAGTGGTCCAAAGATAAACTCCATCTGAACAGAGAAAAATGATATCTCACTGGTTTTGCCGTGAGACCTGGACTCCCCCTCAACTCACATCTTCCCCTTAATATTGTACTTCCCAGGAGTCTGGCAGGATGCTGTTTTTCTTTCTAGTGTAGTTGGAAGCCATTATTTCCTGTTCTGAGTCACAAACAAAGCAGGTTTGGACTGTTGAAATACCTCATCATACTCTTGAGACTTATCACCATCATCTGCCCTTTTGCCTGGGAAACTTAATAAATTAATATGATAAGGGTGAAAACTCCTTCATGGGGTGCAGGCTGGCTCCCTGGCAGGCTCAGGAGGGAAGAGGGATTCTTGGGTATCATTGTAGCACCAGTGACATTGAGTGTTACACACATAGCAAGGATTTTACTAACCCTGAAATAACACTGCTCATGTACAGCCCAATAAATCCTAAACTAACAGTGAGGCTCAGGGAAGGTGATGCAGGGAGTGGGGTATTTAGTGTGAACAGTTTGTTCTTAGTCCCCACATCTTTCTTTAACTTGTGTCTAGGGTGATGACTATAAACTAAGTGTTCTGGTTTAAGGGCAAAACCTAAACCACATCCTAAACTACAACAATAAGCTTTGATGATGTGTTCATTTGTAATGTGAGAGGAGGAGGATGAGATTCTGTTGACTTCTGAGGATAAAAGTCCTTGAGGGAGGAAGTATCAGCCCTCCAAAAGTACTGTCTGCATATCAAAGTGAAACCATCCTCGCTTAAGCCAGAGGTGCTCCATCTGCGTTTGTGGCAGACAGGAGGCAGCTAGAAAATTTTGCAGCAGGATACGGTTTCCTAAATTACAGGAGAGCCTGGGGAATCCTCAAAATCTGCTGAGAAGCTTCAGTGAAACTTACTACTAGCCAGAAAAGCCTGGCATGTCAGTAAGGGAAGATGTTTAAGGAGGTTGTCAATTCAGAATTGTAACATTTAGATGGGAGAATTGTTATTGGATCATGACCTTGGATCCCAACACAACGGTGCCCCACAGATAAATCCAAAGTGGCAGCTAGAATAGGAGATACTTCTCCTTTAATTTATCTCACTTCACCTTTTATTGGTTTTCATGTTTCTCTGTTTGTTTCCAATTTTGCTATCATGTTCCTAAAGCTTTTTTTGGCAAAGATAAATCTCTTATCTTCCTTATGTTTGTCTGCTGTCAGAAGCAATCTCAGGTGAATCTGACAAGCTCAATGCCCCTCATTTCCCCAGAAACTAGGGAAGAAAAACTGACAAAACAAACCCTCAAAAGAGGCTTCGTTCAAACCTTTCTGATAGCATATGCTTGAGGACTGACAAATCTGGGGGATAAATGTTCATTGTGGAGCATAAACTGATGGATTTTTTGCTGTGGTTTAACTCCAGCCAGCAGCTGGAACCAGGCAGCTGCTTGCTCACTCCCCCCAGTTGCAATGGGTGAGAGAATCATAGAATCATAGAATGTTCCAGGCCAGAAGGGACCTCCAAAGGTCATCTAGTCTGACCTCCCTGCAGTCAGCAGGGACATCCCTAAATAGGCCAGGTTGCCCAGGGCCTCGTCAAGCCTCACCTTGAATATCTCCAGGGAAGGGGCCTCAACCACCTCCATGGGCGACCTCTTCCAGTGTTCCACCACCCTCACAGTAAAGAACTTATTCCTAATATCCAATCTAAATCTGCTCTTTGAATCAGAAGGGTGGAAGTCAGGAAGTCAGGTTTGAGATAAAAATAATTTAATAGGTAAAGAAAAAGCCACAGCAACAAGCAAAGAAAAACATGGAATTCATTCACTGCTTCCCATGGGCAGGCAGGTGCATTCAACCATCTCCAGGAAAGCAGGGCTCCATCATGGGTATTGGTTACATGGGAAGACAAATGCCATAACTCTGCACGTCCTCCCTTCCTCCTTCTTCCCCAATCTTTTATTGTTGATCATGATGTCATATGGTACGGAATATCCCGTAGGTCAGCTGGGGTCTTCTGTCCTGGCTGTGTCCCCTCTCAGCTTCGTGTGCACTCCCAGCTTACTCGCTGGTAGGATGGTGTGAAGAGCAGAAAAGGCTTTGAGTGCTCAGCTACAAACAAAAACATCAGTGTTTTACCAACACTATTTTGATCCCAAATCAAAACCACAGCACCACACCAGCTGCTAGTAAGAAAATTATCCTAGCTGAAACTGTAACAGTTTTACAGGCTGGCAAGACCACTTTCATTTCCAAGTAGCCACATCTCTACCTAAAGAAAGTTGTCCAGAGCCTGAAGCATTACAGAGAGGAAATAATTTTCAGTCTAGGAAAAGAAAAACCAGGAAACTATTCTTCCCAAGGAACCTTTACACTTGATGGAGACCTGCTTTCCTGGTGGTAATGACTTAACACCCTCTTGCTGATGGGAAGCGGTTAATGAATTCTTGTTTTGTTTTGCGTGCACAGATTTTGCTTTACCTATTAAACTGTCTTTGTCTCTACCCATGAGTTTTCTTAGTTTAACTCTTCCAATTCTCTCCCCTGTCCCTCTGAGCGGGGAAGGGAATGAGCAGCTGTGCAGTGCTGAGTTGCTGGCTGGGGTTAAACTCCAACTGCAGACAGCTAGAGAAAGCTAGGGGGATTGCAGCCTGGTCTTCATCATTGTGGTTTAGTTTGGTTTGGTCTTCCATCTATTCTCATCACAATATTCCTGTGATACTCAGTGTTGCACACCTTCATTTGAAAGCATCTATTGTGTGACTTAACAACACGTTATAATGAAAATAACTAACACTCCAGTCCCCAATTCATTTTTATGCATTTCACATTAATTTTCTGCGGTGACTTTGTTGTCATTCTTATTATTACTATCTCATCCCCACCTCCAGGAAGAACCCTTAGAGAACTAGCAAGAGAAATTACAAGGAGATGAGAAAACAGAAGCCCCACAAGCACAGCTCACAACAGATTGCAGAACATCTCTCTGTTTTACAGTGGGGAAAAAAAAAAAAAAAAAAAGGTTTCCAGCTAGACTAACCAGTCAGAATAAAGCAACAAACCAGTAACAGGCACCAGAGTCCGATGCTCCTGAACACCACACTCATGATCTAAACTCTAGACCTTACCAGCAAAAAACATAACTAACATCGGTGTTTTGAAATTATAAACTGAGTGCATTGCTTCATGTAAGCACTGCAATATAACCCATTTAACAGATTTGCTTTTAGTTCTCCTTTTCTTAAAACATTCCCTGTTCAGATTTAATATTTCACAAAGAAGCAGCTTCCTGGTGGACAGCCTGCCTATGTGTCTGCTTCTGAAAATAACTCCGAGAGACTTGAGCTCCTTAAAAATGTGTGGACCAGAAGTATTTATCAGGGTTATGAGGATCCCTGATTAAACACTCTGTATTACTGCAGATTTCTAATCCATGATCAGCAAGCCTTCAGGCAAACGTGAGTTCTCAGGGTCAGACTATATATGAGAAACCAAATGGTGAAATGATATATTACATAAGTGAAGCAAATAACCAGAGATTATTTTGAAATTAGTTTCCAGATGCTAACAGGGAACCAGATATTCCAGATAAGCATTTTTTAGGGAGAGAGTTTGTTAGCTGTCTCCCTTCTTTTTTGTTTCCCATTCTTTCAGTGATTTTCCAGCAGGATCAAAATATCTGCAAAAATAGAAAAGTGTTTTTCAAACCTTGTTTATCTGTTCTTCAATCCAAATAATTACTGATGCTGAGTGCTATAGTTCTTATGTGATACATTATCCCTTGATTTTTGTCCTGGGAGTCTTTTCTGTCACATCCTGATCCACTTCTTACCCTATTACTTCAGATTTTTGTCAATGTTTCATTATGATGTAGTTTTTTCTGTGAAATCAAAACTATCTCTGCCCTAGTTTTGTTTTATGCAGAGCAAGGATAGCACAAGAAAAGGGGATATTTCAGTTCACTGACTGGCCTACAAACAAATAAACAATTTGAGTTCAAATTGACCAGAAATGAACAATTTTTCATCCCTGTGGGAATGACTATGTATCCTTATAATCAGAGCAAAGTCAATACAGGATTAAAATACAGGATACATTCCCTGAATCAGATAAGGGTTTTTAAACCCTGTTTCCCATCAACAAGTTTTACAACCTCTTGTTTTAAAGGAGACCATTTTCCTTCTGCATACATGAACTGAGCTGTGCACATAATTTCTTCAGCCAACAGTTCTGAAAAATTTAACCCAGAACCATAAGCCCTCTGACTTTAGAAACCTACCTGATCCATTCCCAAATATGCTGATTTAGAAAACTGAAGATACCAAGCTGGTGTCTAAACTCAGCCAGAAGAGTTACAAATTTCCAAAATGAAATTCACTTGAATTGAACAACTATTGATTAACTTCATTTTTCATTCATTTTTTTTTTTTAATTAGAAAGCATGTTGTTTTAATTAAATGTCAGTGTTGGAAAAAAAAAACAAACAGATGAGTTGTAATAAAACAAAAGTGCAAGGTACTTATATTTCCAATCCATATGTTTAACATCCAGAGAACTAGACTGAAGGTCTAGCTTAAGCTTACTCTCCCATTTCCATCTTCTTTTTTTCCACTGTTAAAGACAACAGTTTCCTTTCAAGGTGGTTGTGACACAGCATCTCAATTTCACCATGCCAAAGGATCTTGAAGAACAAGTTCGTAAACAAAGAAATAATTCAGTTATGAAATGTGTAACTGCAAATTTTCAAAAATGTATCACTGAAGAAATTTCAGTTGCTAGTACACCGTCTGCAGCAAGGATTGCTTAGTGTGATCTATATCAGAACACGTTTTTCAGGAATAAATCAATGGACAACTTGGCAATATGTCAAGGAGACAGTTTGCATGTGGTGGCATGAGTTATCCAGTTGGATATGTGTAAGGTCAGGCTGGATGAGGCTTTGAGCAACCTGGTCTAGTGGGAGGTGTCCCTGCAGGGGGTTTGGAACTAGATTTTCTTTAAGTTCTCTTCCAACCCAAACCATCCTATGATTCTGTGAAACTGTGTCTCAGCTGTTCCTTGCCTGCATGTGTCAGGTGCTCCTACATGGGGCTTATCACAGCCTTTGCTCTCTGTTTCTGAAGGCCAGGACTTCCGCTGACACTAAAACTCATTTCAGAGCAGTAGGTCAGGCACAAACACCAGAACTGCTGGACATTCAAGAATTGGTACCTATTCCACTTCACTTTTCATACAAATGAGAGCTGTAAACAGGAGATGCTTTTTTTGACAGGGGACAAATTAAGGAAGAATTAAGAAGTTTCATTTGTGGAGTCCTAGACATTTTCTCTTGCAACCAAACATTTTTGGTAACCTTCTCCCTTGACCTGAACCACAGAGTCCAAACAAGCACCAGGACTATTTTTGGCAGGAGCTCTGGAGTGATTAAAAGATGTAATCTTTCTCAAAGCCATCACTGAGTCTTGGTACCCTCTCCATCCTGTTATTGCTCTGGATCTCTGTCAATGAGAATGACTCTGCAGAAGAGGAGGAAAAATTCCATCCTTCTCATCTACATAGAGAATTTCGTCGTTTCCTCCTTTAGACTGATAAATGAGAGAGGCGATCTTCAAGTTGAATTGCTCTGAGTTGTGAGTCAGCTCACAGCATAAATACAGCTGGAATGTACACAAATGATTCTGCTCATTCCAGTGGTGCAATTTCCCATTATGCTAATAAAAGTTTCATCTTAAGAAATACCACTGTCTGAGGAGATGTAGGCTTGCTTTCCTATCCCTAAAAAGAGAGCTGTAGTGCAGATGAGGGTTGCCACATTTCCACTGAATACATTTGGTCAGGCACTTCCCTTGCACTACAGACTGATCCCTTTCCAGGATCTTGCTTCTTCATGTGAACAGTCCTTTCTCACTTCACTTGTGTGCAGTGGGATTCCCCAAGTGAGTCAAGGTTTGCAGTGTTTCCTTTCCAAGACTCTATGTGGGGAGGGAATAAAGCCAGAAGCGAGAGAGACTGCATCTGAATACGGTGGTACATCTTTACACGTAGCAAGAAAAAAGCAGAAACGTGTCTACCAAGACCAAATTTATCATGATACTCATGGGATCAGGCCAGCTGGTTTTACTCATTCCTCTCCTTTCTAACACAGAGATATTGGTGTTCTCCATGTTGTATAAAGCCTGTCCGCTCTGTTGTGCCTTTTCAGAACCTACTGGTGCCTGCTTTTTCCCATAATGCCCCTGACAGCAGCTGACATGGGCCTGAGACTCCTGATGGCCTCTGGCAAACTTGATGTCTTCCTTTGATTATTTCTGAGGACTGGTATCTCAGCTTGGTAGAAACAGACACTGCCTCAACTGTACTTTTCATTCTCTGTTTGGAATAGGGACTGACTCCAGGAAAAGCCAAGCAAAATTTATACCCCTTTCTATGGGCATTAAAACAACCATATTTTTTTGGTGAAGAACTTGGCAAACACCCCACTGGCTGAAGTGGGAACATTCTGAGATAAAAGTGTGAGATGCCACTTCTCCTTTGCCAGGGCAATGAGAGATCAAACCTCTACAAGTCGGGAACAAAGAAAGTGAGATTTTGTAGAGCAGTCCATGGCAGGGACTGCAGGAGGGCTTAGCCTGCTGCGCATATCAAAGTTTCTCTTGTATGCCTTGTCTCATTGCAGCTTTAAGAAATTCCCGAGGAAGGGAGCTGCCTTAATAGCAAGTTGTACCACTTTTAAAGCCGCATTTGTATCGCTCACACAGCAAGAGCGCTTGTCACATGGAAGCCATCAAATCAAAACACTGACATGGCAAGAGAATAAGGCGAGATAATGAAACGAGAAATTAAGAGCATGAAAAGTAAATGCTGTAGAAAAGCTGACACTTCATAACGCTCCAAGTGAACACTTGCCTGTATTTCAAAGTCGACCGATAAGAAATTATTTGCTTTTCTTATATAACAGAAATAGATAAAGGATTCCATTTGGATAGGGGAAGATTCCACTAGGCTGCAATTTACGTATGAATGCTCAATATTTAAGGAAATTGCTTCTTTCACTTTGTCAACTAGCATAAATGTATGCTAAAGAGGGATTCATTAGAAAAAGCCATGCAATGCATGAGCTCAGCTTAAATAATCCTGATCTTGCCAGGTGTTTTGCATCCTATTAGGAGATGGCAATTTGAGCTGCAGGAGGTTTGCCACTTGGGTTGTGCTGCTCTTCCATGAAAACAGAACACAAGGATCACACCTCTCTCCCTTAAAACAAGTTGTCACTTGCTATATGCTTGCTCATTGCGGAGATACACGTCCTAGCTCCAGTAGTCCAGACATTAAAGACTCTCAGTTTGCACCCTTGTGAATAAAAGCCCCATGGGTCTTTTCTCCAACCTCCATGGTTGTCTCTTCAGGCTGCTGCAGGCTCCCACCAGCAAAATCACTATCAGCAAAAGTTCCTTGTCTCCCAGAGGAAAGCTGAAAGCCTTGCAAGACAGAGCTGTGTGTGATTACTGCACAGGTGATTTACTGAGAGAGACCATAATTTCCTCTATCAAGAAGGGCTGAAGGCTTTGTGGACATCTGAGGAGAGATCTATAGTAGCACTTATGGCAACTTACAAAGGATTTATATGTACAGATTTAAAAGGATGATCCAAAATGACCTGTCTAGCCTGAATGGTTATCCGGGAATGTGAAGGTGTTTTGCCTTGTTTTGCTGCTTCTCCTAGAAAATTAACTCAGTCTCTCAGTTTCTGCTGCATGCCACATCCTGGTATGTTGTCATCTTTACTGAGTTGAGAAGCTTGGCTTCTCTGTCTTGCCTAAAACTGTTTTAACTGATCAGAGTTTACTTTAATTGAGCTAGACTGAAGTAGACATGGCCTTGTAAAGGACTCTTTTAGGTTTCTAGAAGTTCCTAGTAAGGCCCAGCTCACAAAACATGGTGCGGAAGTTTGCCCTAAACTCACCGTTTCCCTTACCAGCCACAATAAGATGAGGATTTTTACCTTTTTTAGCACAGTATATTGGTGGTTAGGGTATTTGCTGGGGAAACGGTACCTGAATTTTTGTAGCTGGAGAGTCTGAATCCATACTTTCATTTTCAGGGAATACTGGGTTATGGGTTAAACTGCTGGAGATGTCCTGTTGCTTAATCCATAGAAACAGGACCACAATACCTGTGGACTAGTATATTATGATTATTTGGAGGGAAATACTTAGCAGGTTTCTTATTATTCTTGGTGGTTCACCTAAGCCATTTTCAAAGGCTGATTTGGACATGTCACTGCTCAGGTGGCTAACTTTTTAGTTGTATTTACTGGATGACATTTTTTTATGCAATATACTCATATTAATGTACACGGAATGTAATAGAGAGAATCCACAGGACTCATTTTCTCTAAAATCTAATTTTATGGTACTTTGGTTATGTTAGTGAGAAGATCTAATCCTTATGCATTATTTTTATCTGTGGCGGCTTTCCTAATATTTGGCGAGATATGTCTAAGTTAATCCAACATCTGAGATTTCTGTAGTTGCCATGATACATGGAAATGCCACCTGGATGATGCTTCTCAGGTATAGCTGTACTACTTCTGAATAAGATGTGGCCATGCTGGGCACTATTTCCATACAGAGCAACTGTTAGCTGACTCCCCAGATCCAATTAACTTCCTAAAGGCATATCTGCTCTAGCGGAAGATGCTGAAAGCAGTGGAGTTGGGGTGTTCAGAGACATCAGATTGTTCTCTCAGGGCAACCCCTGAAATCTGTGAAGACAGTGACAGCTTTCAAAGCTTGTAGATCCGCCAGCAAAGGAATAATATAGCTGTTCTATGCCGGTATGTGTGTCTTTCCCCAGGCTACATGGTGTCACTTGATCTACGCTCCCTGGGCATTAGAACGAGTGTAGGGAACTAGGTGGTGGTCAGAAAACAACGGTGGCTTTGGCACAAGTTCAGGGAGAGAGATTTTGATTTTACTTCTGGATAGAGAATTGCAGAAGACTGCAAACTTGGGGAAAACGAGAAGGTCAGATGAATGCCATGAAAGCTTTTCATGCCATAAGAAAATGTGCTTAGTTCCAGATTAGTGACTCACCTGCTGTTTTAGATTCCCACCCAGAAGTGGTTCGGGTGTAGCTCAAGTCTATCTAATTCAGGGCAGGTACATTTATTTGATCATACCAAAGGAGAAGCACCATCCCGGGACCATTACAAATGCTAAGGAGCATTTCACTTAATTTCGCCCTGCAACAAAGAAGGTTTTCCAACCATTCACAGAACCGTTTAGTGAGAATAAGTTCTTTTGTGATGTTATGTTCCAGTAAATATTTTGAAGAGATAAGGGAAGAGGAAGGTTCACAGCTCCTTACCAGTGATCTGCAGACATTTTGTTCAGGGAAGATCTTTCCTTCTTCTAGAAGGAGATGTGTTATCACCACAGCTCTTAAAGAGATAATCATAAATTGAACTGAAGTGAGCATGGGTGAGGAGCATGGGTGAGAACATTCAGGCTTTTTTGTCACAACCTTGCTGCTAGTGAGGTACCATTCGCACTCATTCTGGACAAAAGGAAATCTTTGGTGTATTGACAGCATTTTTTCCCTGCTCCTCAAATTATCATTTATCACACTGAATCCTGCCCACTAGATCATCAGTGGACAAGGCAATGTTTTACCTGGAATAGCAATATGCCTTGAGTAAATGAGTCCTAGTGACAAAAGAGAAAAGGAAAAATAAGACCAAGATGAACAAACCCAGAAAATTTTTATAGATAATGTGAAAGACTGCATCATTTCTTAAATCCTATGGCGATTTCCCAGTCATTCAAATAGGCCAAGTACCTGACAATAGAACTGGATCAGAAACAATTAATCTCATGTAACTTTAGCTGCCTGAAAGGAGGTCTGCTCTGATGTTTGTGCTGAGAAGGTGATCAGAAATGGAAAAGAGAATGAGGTTTTCATTCTCTTTTGAGAAAACATTTACTCCTAGAAAGCAGAAAAGCTCTACAGTAAATAATCAACAGCGTAACAATTATTGACATTTGTTTATTTTGGGTATATGGGCCCTCCAAAAATTAAAACCTTTTTGTTTTTAAACAAACGATTGGACTATTTATTGCTATACCAGTTTTTAAAGGAAGTCCCTCTGACATTTCCAGCTTCAGACTAGATATAAGGAGGACGTTTTTTATGATGAAGGTGGTGAAACACTGGCCCAGATTGCCCAGAGAGGTGGTAGTTGCCCCATCCCTGGAAATGTCCAAGGTCAGGTGGGATGGGGCTCTGAGTAACGTGATCTAGTTGAAGCTGTTCCTGCTCATTGCAGGGGAGTTGGACAAGGCGGTCTTTAAAAGTCCCTTCCAACACAAACCCTTGTATGATTCTATGATTTTAAATTTTGTAATACCCAGTGTAAGACATTACAAAATGCTCAACTCCTGGCCAAACTGCATATGTGCCTGCAAGGTGTGATTGTCAGTCCAGTTCCACCCTAAAACCTTGGGAAGAGACTCATTGAGGAGGCTAATCAAAGAAAGAAGATGATACACTAATTGCTAGATGGAAAATAAAATGTTCTCCCTGATGCTTTCAGAAATAGCTGAGGTTTACACGGAAATAGGCATTTCTAGCCTGACTCCTGAACTTTAAATGTAAATTGAGCATCTGGAGTGCTTTTTACTTGGATATTTGAAGTACAAACAGAAATTAAACACTTGGGTGATTTTTACAAAACCCTTTAATAGCCATTATCCTAATCTTAAAATAATAAGTATAAAGGCAGTGGGCTGGCCAAGGGGCTCAAGAACAATTATTTTGCTTTCTCATTTGTGTCTTTTAATTTCAGTTTGTCCCTCAGTATGTCTTGGGTGAACTTAAGGGCCCTCTGGGCAAAAGCTTCACTGGTGAAGCATTTGATTATACAAAAATGGCCACCATTTCTGACTCCTATCATTTGCATTGCAAGGATTTGATGCATGCCCTGGGTGAATATAGGTCTGAGAGTTCTCATAGAGGTGGCTGGCTTAAACACGCAATACAGTAATTTCAAACCTGCTTTTTTCCCCCAGTGTTCTACACTCCCTTCTGGGCCTGTGAAACAAAGAAGGGTGATGTATCTGCATGATGGAAAAGCAGAAGTGATGTAATTTATTTTTCAGGAAAGGGCTTAGATGAAGAGATGTCATTAGACCTCAATGTTTCACTCTACCCTCTGCTCCCCAAAACAACCCAGCAGATGGTCCTGGGGAAACAAATGTGCCTTGTTTCTCTTTCTGCACTTGCCCATCTTGTCTATATAGATGCCAGACTCTCTGAAGCATATTTTTATTCTCATCTTATGTTTACAGCACAGCCAGTATGTAAGGGGCTCTGATCTTCCTCAGGACCTTGAGGCAATGGTATTCTGCTGCTCTGTTTAGTTTTCTCTCTTTCTGTTCCCTACACAGGGTTCAAAAGAGCAGTTTGAGTTGAAGAGTATTTTACATTTTGTATCACACTGTTAGATTTGAATGTGGTGAGGAGTGTGAAGAGCAGCAAGAAAGGCTTCTGCAGATATGTCTGCAGCAAAAAGAAGACCAGGGAAAGAGCTGCTGCTGAACTGGGCAGGGTGTCTGGTTACAAGGTATATAGAAAAGGTGAGGGTACTAAAATACTTCCTTCACCATTATTGGTAAAACTGGAATTCAGGAATCCCAGGTCCCGAAGACCAGAAGACAAGTCTGGAGCAAAGAAGACACTCTCAGTGGAGGATCAGGTCAGGGAATATTGAAACAAAGAGGATGTACCCAAATCTATGTGATCTGGCAGGGCTCATCCAAAAGTGCTGAGGGAGTTAGCTGATGTCATTGCAAGGCCACTCTCAAATATCTTTGGAAGGTCATGGTTGTCAGGGGAGGTTCCTGAGGACTTTGCAGATAATAAAAATTAATCGGAGTGGTTCATACACCAGATGGTTGCACTGCCATTCAGAGGGACCTCAACAAACTGGAGAAACGGGCTGACAGGAATGCCAAGAAGTTCAGTAAGAAAAATGCAATTTCCTTCACCCAGGGAGGAACAATCCCAGGCACCAGTACACACTGGGAACCAACCAGCTGGAAGGCAGCTCCATGAAGAAGGACATTGAGTTTCTGGTGAACAAAAAGCTGACATGAGCTAAAAATGGCCTTTGCAGCATAGAAAGACCCCAGTCTCCTGGGCTGCATCAGGTAAAGCATTCCCAGCAGGTCAAGGGAGGTGATCCTTCCACTCTGCTCTTCACTGGCGACACACATCTGGAGTACTGCATTCAGTGCTGGATGTGCCAGGACAAGAGACACATGGCCATACCGAAGCAAGTCCAGCAAAAGGTCATAAAGATGGTGAAGGGAATGGAGAAAGTGACATATGAGGAGAGCTGGGACTGTTTGGCCTGGAGAAAAGAAGTCTTAGGGGGGCTTTTATTCATGTGTATAAATACTTGATGGGGAGGAGTAAAGAAAATAAAACTTGGTGGTTCACAGTGACAGTACACTAGGCAATGGGCCCAACCTGAAAAATAGGAATTTCCATTTAAATACCCACAAAAAACCCCCATTTTTGTCTGTGGGGATGGTTGAACACTGGAGCAGGCTGACCAGAGACATTGTGGAGTCTCCACCTATGGGCATTAAAACCCATCTGGATGCAGCCCTCAGCAACCTGCTTTGGTTTAGCTAACCCTGCTCTAAGCAACAGGTTATGGAGTAAATGGACTAGATCATCTCCAGAGGTACCTGCCCACTTCAATGACTCTGTGATTCTGTGTTACTACCTCAGCAGCTCCCTGGAAGAAGATGAAAGCCTGGATAAGCTCTAGGAATAGCATTCACATTCAGTTTCCAGACACAGCGTTTTTTTTTCTCTGCTACAGGGGGTTGTATGCTAGGGGACTCACCTATACTGGGTCCAAATGCAAAGGTGGTAGATCAAAAAAAAAATAAAAATGGTAACCAGTGTGCATCTTTCACCTCTGAGTTTGCTATGGCAGATGGTCTCACCAGCTTTGTGTCTTTGTTAGCTCAGGAATTGCACTGTGCAACATAAATATACTTCTCAGATTCCTGACTGTAAATCAGTGATAATTCCTCCTTATCTTTTGAGGGAACTGTGAAAATAAATTGAGAGATTTCTTGTAAGCTACCTCAATCCCATGTGTTAACCTGCAGGTCGTACACCTTCCCATGGCTGTTTTGATATAACAACTAACTTCTTCCAACTCACTGAATGAAACTTACTTTCTTTGAAGGGAGGCAGAAGTGAGTTCATGTTTTTTACTATCTCTGGAGGTATTTAAAAGTCATGTAGATGTAGTGTTGATGGACATGGTTTAGGGGTAACTTGGCAGTGCTGGGTTAATGGTTGGACTGGATGACATTAAAAAGAACTCTTCCAACCCAAACAATTCTGTGATTCTATGAGTAAAACGCAGAAACAAAGCTCTTTTTATTCCAGGAACAGCAACAATAGAGGTTGCATGGTACCTCAGTTAGTTAACTCAAGGATACAAGATCTTATCCCTTCACATTTTCTGCATGTTCTCGGTTTCACAAATAAAGCTTATCATTCATGCTTGCTTGGAGATTTGACTGGCTGCATCTGTTGATAGCTGAGAGACAGGAGTTTCCATCAAAATGCCATTTAAAATCTCCAGCCATTCAAGGCATATGGAACTCAAGCTGTGGGTTTTAAAGTACAAACATATACACATAAATATATATATATATATGTTAAAATCACGCTTATTTGTTGGCCGCTTTCTTCTATATTTAGCACACATACTGGATTGCCAGGCAAAGCATCATGCCCCTCTCATCACTCAGTCTCAGATGCAAGTTACCTAAAAAAGACAAAGCATTCATTTACTTATTCCCCCTGATAATTACACCTAAAGAATCCTGACAACTTCGGGGTTTTTTTTTTCTTTTTTTTTTTTTTCTTGGTTTTATTATTCCATTCTTGTTTGCCTACTTTGTAAGCTGAAGAGAATGACAAAGAATAAAACTTCCTATCTACTCTGAAGCTTAATGTTCTTCTTTTAATGGTTTTATATGTTCTGAATTGGTTAACAGGGAGAAGTGGTTGGAGGCTGAAAGAGTGTCTTGCATGTTGCTGTATATCTTTTATTACTGTACATCATTGCCTGCACGAAGACTTGTTCTCCAAACCATCTGAACACTTGTTTACCATGAGGCAGCAGCTGTCCCCATTGTAAAGACGAAGCAAGAGAGACAGACACTACATTAAACTCATTCATCCCTAGCAGAAAGGGAACAAACAAAGGAAAGAAAGAATCTACAACCTACTCCTACCCATGCTTGGGAATAAACAGCCACTATTCAGAAATACCTGAAAAGTAGGTACATTGCCCTGGAAAGCCAACTAAATGTGCTTTGAAGCAGTTGTCTGTTAATATTAGGAAGAATTCAATAGTAAAGAAAATAAAAATGGGTTTTTAAAGGCGGTGTTTCTAAAAGCCACCACTTTAAGCGAACACTAGTAGTGAGCCCAAATTAGGAATAATTAATATTCCCTAGTGGGCTAATATTCAGGTGGATTACAGGATAAATGAAGATAGAAAGACTAATAAGAATGCCACTGCCACCTTGATATAGAAAAGTCTCCCTGGATGAGGTGATGGGTGGAGGAGATGTAGGGGTAGCCCACAGCAGGTCACCTCCCAGCACGTGTAACGGAGCATCTCTTCCCCTGCTGTGGGACAAGGCTGCAGGGGACACATATATGGTCACAGCTATCCCAGTGCCTGGGTTTCCAGAGGTCCTTGTGGTTCAGCTTTGTCAGAACAGGAGACTGAGCAGTCCCTGCTGGTTTGAGAAACTGCAGGTAAAATCTTTGTATACTTTGGCAGGAATACTTTATTTGAAAGCTGCAGTAAAAATAAACCGGAGAAATATTAATGAAGAGAGCGGTCTCAGAAATAAACTTCAAAATTACTAAAAATTTTCTAACAACTAAATGTCATCACAAGATTCCCAACCAGGCCTGTCCAAGCATATACTGCCTGTGGCAAATGAAGACTGGAGAAGGTTTTGCCTGACTCAGTCCACCTGTATATTATGGGGTGAACAGACCTGAGCTTTCTTCACCTGTGTTAATCAGGGAACTGGAAATGTGGGTATTTTGGCACAGAAGAAACTGAAGCTGATGGGCACAAGCCTCATGCTTCCATCTTTTTATGTTGATCTGGTAGTATGCTTGAAGAGAAGATATTATTAGCTGTGGCAGTGTTGTGCATAAACAGATATTTTGCTGCTAGGCTTTGAATGGCAGTATCCAAGTATTTTGTGGACTTGTCAGGTCAGACTTTCACTAGCCAAAGGGCCACTCAACTGTTCTGCTTGTGATGCAGAAATTCCCTGCAAATCTCATTAGTTACGTCAGGAAAAATATCTCCAGTCTAGCAGCTCAGAGACTTTGGGGTACATCAGAATTCCTCTGTTCATTTTTCTGCACTTGTCACTCCTTTCTTCTGCGTCAGGAGCTTCTGAACACCATGAAAAACTGCTGTGGGGTAGGATTGGCAATTTTTCAGGTTCCTGGGAGTGTCTGAACAAACTCAACAGAGCAGCTCGCTGCCCACTGCTGTTAATGCCCTTAACCGTGTTTAGAGACCTTGAACTCAATAAGGAAGCTCTGCATTTATGGTTGTGATATTCTGGCATCTTCCCTAAAAATTTAGGGAACAGGAGGGACCAAAACAGTCAGGGTCATATGATTAGTGATGCGACTGCTATGGCAGGGAAACTGATCACAGTCAAAGCAATGGACACTCTTTGTTCAGCTAAGTTCTAGGACTAGATCAAATACTGTGGAAAGGCAGCATGCAAAAATTAATATTTACCATTTTCTACTCCCTTGACCACCCAGAGAAAGGTATTTTTGACACTTCTCTCAGTGTTAGCATCTTGTAGATTCAGAGAAAATAAATTTGCTAGGCAGGAAAACAAATTATTACAGTGATTCATTCATGTTGGATGAATCATTTCAGATACTGAATGGGTCATGGAACAGGGTAGGAGGTGAGATGACTTGTCAAGGTTATTTCCAGCTGGATATTTTATTTTTCTATGATTTGTAGCATCAGGCAAGTTCTGTATTAACATTTGAATTTCTGCTTGGTCTGCCTTATGGGCTTGGCAATATTATCCTTCTCTGTTGCCAGCAAGTCCCGACTAATTGGAGAAGCCCAGAAGGCTTCATATGATTTTGAATTAACACTTCTGCTTTGACCAACAACAGGCAGTGTGTGGTAAGCCTTTCTCACATAGTCTCATGTCCATTTCCTGAAATTTCCTTACCAATTCAAACTTTCAGGGAAAATTTTGTCATTCCTTCTCAGATGGCATTCTCAGTATATATGAACGAATTTAACTCAGGAAGTTGCAAGAAGATGCAAGGAGAGAGAGTGAGTTCTTATGGGCAATGCACTAAGTTTTTCACATCTGAAACTTTGCGTATGACCTTCAACAAATCTTAAATACCCCTGCTAACACAATGCTTTTGCCTCCCCCCAAACCGACCACCCTGCCACATGGAAATGTTGGAACAGGTTCAGCTCTTCCAAGTAAGGAGGGGATGCAATTATCACCTGGAAAAAAAAAATCCTGACTTTATTCACTCTTTTATTGAAGGTTTATTTTTAATCTCTGTTTCTATCCCAGTATGTCATGTCCTTTACCTTTTTTTTTTCCTCCTTAGCATCGCTCTGTGTTTATTATCTGGATGTCACGCTTTGCTCTGAACCGATAAGTGAAAAGGCTGTGTTTGATGGCCCTTTCCAGATGTGTGTGTTTGCAGCTGATGAAGGTTTTTTCAGGCAAATGATTTCCTCTCATTCATGCTCTCTTACAATGAGCTACAATATCAGCTTCCAGCTCTCAATCTTTAGGAGAAGTGGCACTTCTTTGAATTTCTGATGGCTGTCAGCTTCAGGTAGAAGCTGAGAAGAAGAACATCAGGAAGTCAGTGAATCATTTAAGGATATTGAAAATGAGAAATGGGTGAGTGTCAGGAAGTAATTTGTTTTCTCAAGGCATAATAAACCTGCAGGATAAACTTTCATCTCCAGTGATCACAGAAGGTGGTGGTGATATTTAAGCAGAGACAAACAGATTTCAGTGTAAGAAAATACTGCTGGAAGAGCTAAAAAAAAAAAAAAAAAAAGATACTGTACTGGCCATCCAGGCCAGATAACAAGCCGTATCTTCCACGAGCTGCAAAGGCAGCAGGAGCTTTGGCAGGTGTAAGTGGAGTTAAAACTGAATATTTATCTGAGTGATTCGCTACATCTTTCTGTTTTGCAGAAAGGCATTGCCAACTCTTAAAAGAGGTCTACATTCACCACAAAGACCTCTATGTACATTTCCAGTGCTTCTATTAAGAAGTTTCAGGGAAAATACCAATTCATCAGCCCCGCAGTGTTTCCTCTGAATCTTTTTAGGCCTGATGAACTTTGCTGAATTCAAGACAGAGTTTCCATGGAAACTTTGCTGTTTTTTTCACCACTGTGCTGCTGAGGTACACAGCTCTGAGGCAAATCATCTATGTGTATTAACTAAGGGCAAAGGACTGTTTTTCTACACTCATACAACCATGGAATGGTTTGGCTTGGAAGGGTCCTTTGAGAACATCTTATTACAACTCCCCTGCCATGGGCAGGGACACCTTCCACTAGACCAGGTTGCCAAAGCCCCATCCAACCTGGCATTGAGCTTCCAGGGATGGAGCCTACACAACCACCCTGGACAACCTGGGCAATTGTCCCACCACCCTGACTGTAAAAATTTCTTCCTAATGTCCAATCTAAATCTACCCTCATTCAGTTTAAAATTGTCGCCCCTGGTCCTTTCTTTACACATCTTGGTAAAAGTCTATCAAAAAGCCTTTTCCTTCAGTCTTCAGCTCAGCAGCATACTCTCTCTCATGGCTGCTTTTGGGATAGATCAACAGACTTCTTCTTGGGCACCAAGACGTTGTTTTCCAAAGAATTGGGATGTTATTTTTACTAAGTATCAGATAACATATCTGGACTGACAGCAATTAAAGTGAAAAAGAAATAGTCTCCGGTCACCTCTGAATCCATAAGCTTGGTGAGAAAACTAACATGTCACCTAGGGCATTGAGTATTTACAATGATTTTTCTGCTCTTACCCAAGTTTTCACAAGGCTGATTTCCCCAAGCAGTGTTTGTCCAGGTGACTTTTATCAGTACCGGGATTTCAAAATGAAACTACAGATTCCAGGAAAAAAGGAAAAAAAAAAAAAGAAGATAAAAAGAGTGATTATGGATCAACTATGTCTGTCAATATTTACTTATTATATCTATTTTTTCCTAAATTTTTTTTTATATAACGAAATCTTATTTTAAAAAGGCTATATTTGTTTTACTCATTGACAATCAACTTGTCACTTTTCGGTTGAAGCACTCTGGGTTAGGGAGGTTACTGCTGACTGATGTCTTCATAGAGTGGAACTACTGATTTATGGATAAAAGCAAGAAGAAAAGAAGTTCTGAAAACTGTTTCTTCCGCCTGAGAAATCACTTTGTGCGATGTAGCGAGGATTAGAGGAAATGAGCAAATCAAAGAGAAAATAGTGTTATGGTAGGGATAATGAGTGTTTGCAGAGTATTTTCTGATGCAGTGCTCACTCACATGCAAATTATAAAGTCTCTGATGGGGACACCAGGCCTGAGGGACCATCCATAATGGTCTGATAAGGACACTGAGTCTATATCTGTGTGAAAAGAACTAGAGGACAGTTGTCTCTGACACTAAATCCACCGAGCAGCATCTTTGCCTGGAATTCCTACTGAAAGAATAATCTGTAAGGAAAACAGTTTCAAGGCACAGGCAAATGCTAGATGAGTTCTGGGATCTATACAGGGATAAAAGGAAGTTTCCCAGTACAAATTTATTTTAATTCTATTAGAAAATTTCCTCTTCATTTGGAGTTTTTCATTCCATCTCTGTATCTTTCATTTGGCCAAAAAGTTTCAAGAAGCTTTGCCTTCTACTCCAACAGAGCAGAAAGGAACAGTTGCAGGGACAGAGCACGTCTGAAAATCAAGATTATAATAATTGGTATCTAAGACATTAATTAGATTAAGGTGTCTAAGTTGAGACAATGCAACCCAATGACGATTGGCTCACATCTTTCTGTACTAAATTTTCCCCATCTTCACTGTGAAGATAAAGAACTAAGAGCACATTTTCCTCATTGTTTAACAATGTGCTTTAAGATCTGTTGGATTACTACATTTCCTTCTAAGTAAACATAATGTAAGTTTATCTTGCCCCTCCTGTTTCTAAACATTTCATAGTTTGAAAAGGATCCCTTTCTGATATTTTATGAAATTTGATGCAACTAGATTTATGCAAAAAAACACTGAGGATGAGGTCAGAATGAGCTCCTTGGTTCATCCAGTCTAACCTGGGTACCTATCTAAAGAACATGGTTACCCAAGTACTCCTCAGGAACCAGGGGGCATTAGTGTTTCCAGTGGAAAATACACTGCACCTTCTATGTTAATAACAGAGAGAACATGGGGTGGCCCTGCGTCACTTAAGTAGTATGAATTCAGGATATACTTTGAAGGAGGAAGTATTTAATGATGATTCCTTGGGAAAAGCTGATCAGACCACATCAATCCCCCCAAAAGGGAAAACTGAGAACATTGCATTTGCCATGTCATTCCTATGTTGCACTGGAAACTAAATGGCAACACCCTCATTGTTAATTGCAAATTAAAAAATTAGAAAGAAACCTATGATGCTTTCTGGAATCAAATGTTGTGCCTGCAAGTAGGAACGACAATAACTCCACTGCTGTTCAGTATAACTGAATGTTGGAAGTTTTCTCTGTGTCTTCCAAGCCCAGAAGTGGACAGGCTTTCTGAATTAAACAGTTAAAGCTGACTTAGAAAGTTCATTTTGTTCTTGGCGATACCACACTCAGTGGTCTAGAGGAACACTGCTGGAGTGAGTAATATTTATGAAAACGAATTCACTTTTCCACTGAGGCTGCCGTATATTATCTCTTAATTCAATCTGTTGACTGTTCAGACCCATATACAGTTGGTCTGGCCAAAGCTGGAGCACTGCTGTGTGTGAGTGGGATGGAAGGAGAGGTAAAAAGTAGGGTCAAGAATAATTTAAGTGAGCTTCTCAGCTGAATGCTTTGGACTAGGGAAGCCATGATTCAAGCTGAAAACAACGCTGTGTTATTACTAGCTTGGAAAAAACAGTATAATCATGTAAACGTAGTCTGAACTCTTTCACTCTAAAATGATTGTCATGAAGCATTTAAGAAATTTAATATGGCAATAAAAGGTGTTTTTGCATAGTGCATTGCATCTCTGCAGAGGCTTATATCAACTTACACTGTTGCTCACCTACTGGCCATACCAGCACAGTCGTCACACTTTGTCCCTTTTTTGACCCATTTTGAGCTATAGATAACTATGGGTAACATAGATAACACATTTCAGATCTGAAGTGTGTCATGAATATATGACTTTTGGAGGTAAAGACTGGAAGGAGAAAGATGTAGCTATGATGAAAGCAAAGACAACTATTATTATTCATTTATATAGATATATATAAATCACAATTCTAGGGTAATTACTTAAATGTGTGAAAATAGTACAGGCACATTAGACTTTGTGTCTCTAAAGACTTCTGGTTTTTGATGCATAGCCCAAAAAGTAATGGTAAAAAAAAAAAAAGAAAAAAGGGCTAAAATCTGTCAGCTGACTCACATTGCTGCCAGAGGTGTTTTCCCAAGAAGGTAAAGCTCTCTACAGGGCCAAAAAGCCATCTGAAGGCTTAGCATCACTTTAAATCCCTCCAGAAAATGACATTTCACTGATGGGTAAGTCTCAGAGCAGGCTTTTACACAGCAGGGATTTTCACAAATGTGGAGATTTTATGCTTTTGTGCTTTCTCGGTGACCTTTGACTAAATGTATCTTTTCTGGAGCAATCAAGCAACATTAGGAATATATCAGGAAAGATAAAAAACACCTTGAGAACATTTGCTTTTATTGTAAGGTGTCCCATTCCCTGCCATCCTAGGGAAATAAAGCCTGGGAGGGATAACAGCAGAAACAGCATTTTGTCGCATTGGCTCTTCCCATTCACATTTCGTAACAATGAGGTATGAAACACAAATTTTAACACCCAGACAATGCATTTTGGCATAAATACACAGCTTTAAAAATTAATAAAAAGCTATATCAATTATAAAAGTGATTTACCAAGCACAATAAAAGTTGTCATCTATCACTTTTATGCGTGCATACCCACTCTCTCACTTTATCACCGACTTTTAAGCTTTCTATATGCTAAATATTCTCATGAACCTACAATAGACTTCACAGGATTTGACAGCCAGCAATTTTAAAATGGTTTTTTTTTTTTGTTGGATTTTTTTTGTTTGTTTAGGGAAATAATTCAACTCTTTGTTTTATTCTGCTTTCATCTACAGATGCTTGCAGCCAGTCACCTTGGTTATTTGTTGTTTCATTATTTATCATCAGATGTGTGGTGATGCTTAAAGCAAGAAACAGAGATGGTCCTCTTTTGCCATTTACACGCACAAAATAAGAAAAAATATCTTAATTTTGTTTTTCAGAGAATACTGTAAATTCGAAGCTGGATTGAACTTCTATGTGATAAAATTCATCTTTATACAGCCTGAGTATTCTGTAATATTCTTCAGTCTCAGTACAATGTAAGTCTAAATAGTTTAGAGCTCAAATTTTTGCAAACGTCTGCCATTCTTTCTTGCATTTATTTTAGTTTTGCAAGAAGAGGAATTAGAGGTTTGAATACTCCATGGAGAGCTATTTTTTCTCCCCATTAATGGAACTAAGGGATTGTGATGGGGGAAACCATTCTCTTGGAAAGACAGACTTTTAGTAGATGCTGTATTGGTCTTTGCTAAGAAGTTTACAAAGAAATTTTGTATTAATTAGCAGAACATGAACTTAAAAAAAAAGAAAACAGATAAACTTATAAAAAATAATTTCTGCTGCTGCCAAACACCATAATCTAGAAATACAATATAGAGATCTCTACAGAGGTCGTATTTATGGATATTCCTGCATCCTAAATTATGTTTAGTATTATTGAAACCGGATGAGCCTGAGCTCTGACTTTCTCTATTTGAGCATCAGCCTTTCTGCTGCCTGTTAGGGATTGCTCTGGTAGCCCTGGCTGATGCCTCAGTGCCATTTGCAATGGTCCCTGTTACCAGAAAGGGTGAAAGTCCATCTTGAGCACATGTGCAGCAAGTCTTCTTCAATGAGAATCTGGTATGAAATGATTAAACTAGTGGAGAAGCATCACTAAGTGACAGGTTTATTGATTTCCTGAAACCCCAAAACTCTGCCACCAACCTGAAAGTGTTTCACAATCACTGGATGATCCGGTGACTTCTGTGAATCAATTGAGCTTTTTCCTAAGATATTGGGTCTCGATATCACAAGACACATTGGTGATATTGGGTCCTCCAGGCTATGCTTGGAGTCAGCTTCTGCTTCCATCCTTGAAGATATCTCTTCGTGGTAGATAGCAGAGAGGTGGCTCAGTAACAAGAGTCCTCTTGTCCTTTTTCAGCTTCTCTTGTAGCCTGCTTTCCTCCCACACTGCATTGCACCCACGTGTGTTAATTCTGAATGCCAGCCAAATCTTTCTATTATGTTTATACAGCTGAAAGAAAATGTGAGATGTCAACATCTACCTTCCAGAAGTTTGATGCTTAATGCTATTTCCTCTAATCCAAACTATTACTTCCCGACATCTGGCAGAGAACTCAATCCACCACAGCTTTAGATTATTTAGTCAATAAAAGCAGACTGCAGGACCTTTCCCCAAAGAGGAGGGAATTTATTAACCATATCCCATACCTTGGAACTGCTCAGTTCAACCACTGCTAGGAAAGTCTTCTCCTCAGCTTTTGTCAAGGTAAAGGTTTTCTGCCAAACAGATTTTCCAATGAAAAATTAGTCTCCAAATATCCTCAAATTCAGCTTGATGCAGTGCAAATTTTGTCTGTTTGGTGACAGCTGCCTACTTAACTGCAAAGATTTCTGCGAGGAGCAGGGGAAATGTCTGTATGCCTCATGGTAGCACTTCCCTGTAGCGACTATAACTGTACCAAAACTCAAGGGTCTCCATTATAAATACTGAGTGATCCTATTGCTGGAAAACGACATTGCCTGAAGGCAGGAAATCTGTATAAAATGAATACACCCCCCCCTCATAAAGACCACTCAAGTCAATTAATGATTCTCAACACAATTAGAGCTAAACAGCTCATGTCCAACATATATTTTTAAGTCATTAGCTTAAAAAAGCTGGAGCAGGAAGGAGTAGGTCTTTTAGTCCTAGAGGTAAAGGAAAACTGAGCATTTCAGGACATGCTAACTGAAAAGGGGATGCTGTCTTCCTTTCACTTTTACTTTATTGCTTTCTAGTAACATACAGGCATTAAAATTGACTAAAATTCAAGGGCTGCGAGCTAATGAAATCTGAATTTGTTATTTCAACTCTGACCCTGAAAATAGCAGCTCCACAGTGGACCAAGAGAGAGTAATCAATATAAATGTGTTCTCCCTCAATGCTCTTGGATGTAAAACTTTAAGTTTCTACCCCCTTCAACTAACCTGAGAGGATGGAGTAAAATGGAGGTAGCTCTTGGAATTTGATACTTCACTGTCAACACTATTAAACTTCACAGCAACTACTCTTTGAGGAGAGCAATGAAGGAAGGTGACGACATGTTTTGAGGGGCCCAAGGACAGGGAGGAGGGTTCTCATATAGATTTCCTGGTATCCCAACCAACTCCATTATCTGTGGTGAATCTGTGATTTTAGAAAACCCACGTGATTCTAACTGGCTTGGATTCACCCCATGGCCTAAAACCTTTTACACAACTTATATTAAATATTTTCAACAGCTTTTATACAGATCTCTGTTTAAGAATTATAGCTTGCACCTCAAGAAAGACAAATAGAGAACTGAAGAAGGAAAACTGTTATGGAAACGGTTCCCTGAAACCCAACAACTGTATCCAGTGCACATGTATGGTTAGATTTTCAGTCTCCATGATACTTCAGGCAAAATATTTTGCCAGTTTTGCATAGGATGGTAATAAACACTAGAGCAAGAACAAGAAGGTATTACAACAGCTTAGTTTTTCTAAGACCTTTATATTCTTAGTGATATTCAGGAACTCAAATATTTAGACTTGGAATGTTGTTACTGTCTAGATCAGAATTTGTGTACAGTCAAGTCTTTTTTTACAGCTCAGATAACCAATCATTTTGCTTTAAACATAACTGAAGATGTCTTATGTTTCTATTAACATTAGTGTCACTAGACTAGAAGACTCCTCAAGTGTTTTTACCCTAGTCAATAGGCTGTAAGCTTTGCTGTTAACATCAGCTTTTAATGAACAGGAAATGCACAGGACGTACTTGAAGAGGGAGGGAGCAACATGAGATACCTTTATGGGTAATTATGAATGCCCATTAAGGCAGATAATGAGTGGGAAAATGATGAGCAGTTCACAGAATCACAGAATTATATGGGCTTGGAAGAGACCTTTGGAGATCATCTAGTCCAACCCCCCTGCTAAAACAGATCCACTTAGAGTGCGGTGCACAGGAACTTGTCTAGGCAGGTTTTGAGTGTCTCCAGAGTCAAAGACTCCACCACCTCTTGTCTAGGCAGGTTTTGAGTGTCTCCAGAGTCAAAGACTCCACCACCTCTCTGGGCAGCCTCTTCCAGGGCTCTGCCACCCCCAAAGTAAAAAAGTTCCTCCTCATGATTAGATGGAACTTCCTATGTACAAGTTTGTGCTCATTTCCTCTTGTCCTTTCACTGGGCACCACTGAAAAAATACTGGCCCCTTCCTCTTGACACCCACCCTTGAAGTATTCATAGGTGTTGATCAGATCACCCCTCAGTCTTCTCTTTTCCAGATGGAAAGGACCTAAGTCTCTCAGCCTTTCCTCCTAAGAGAGATGCTCCAGGCCCCTCATCATCTTCGTGGTTCTCTGCTGTACCCTTTCCAGCAGTTCCCCATTCTTCTTGAACTGGGGAGCCCAGAACTGGACACAGTACTCCAGATGGGGCCTCCCCAGGGCAGAGCAGAAGAGCACGATGACCTCCCTTGACCTGCTGGTCACACCCTTCCTGAAGCACCCCAGGATGCCATTAGTCTTCAAGACTTGCCGTTGGTCAAGTCACTGCCATTGATTCAAGTCTGATTATATTGCAGGTAACCATATTATTTTGTTTTCCTCAAGAAAACATTGGAGTTTTTTTTTTATTCCTCAAAATAAATCTGTGTGAGAGTCAAATACTGCAGACTTTAGGCCCAAAACATTTTTGGTTTCTATGGGTAAAACCCCTTGTTTGGGGGCTGTAAAAGATCAAGACTGTTCCTCAGCTCTCGAATAATATTCTATATGGTGTTTTGCCAGACAGATTGTGGACTGTGACTTGTGTCACAATAATAAATGCCAGACATTTGTCATGCAGATAGCGTCTCATGAAAGTGCTTTAACAGGAGAAATGAAAGTCTAAATGTATGGGCACTTTAATCGAGGGCAGGAGAGTTGATCTTTAGCAGAAAACAAGGTGACCCAATTTGTCTGATAGAAGTGGAGATTGAAGAGAAGCAAAAAGCTTTGTCTGTTGGGTTTTTTCTTTCCTCTTTTTTTTTTTGGTCTGTGTTTTAAGGCTGCAGTTCCAGTTCAGAAATGTAACACTTGTGCATTTTCCATATGACTATGTGCTTGCATATAACTATACTTTCCATTAAATAGAAGCCATTTTCTTCAAATTGCAACAATTTGGCAATCTTTCCCAAGATAATGTTTGGCATGGGTGAAGCAGGGGCAATTAAGATTTATCATATAATGGATTCCCAAAAAGGTATTTAGTGCTGCAGAGTTTTGCTCCAGACACAACTGAATCTGTGGGAAAGAATAGGACTTAAATGATGCTTTCATGATCTTTGTAGAGAGAATAATCTACAGCTGGAGAAATGGTGAGTGCAGACGCCATGAATAGTAGATACCAAAGTAAAATACCAGGAAGAAATGTACTTTATAATCACATACTACATTTTGCGATATATATATATATAACAACTTTTATCAACATGTTCTACTGTTTAGAGTAATTTACTTTTTCAGAGGAAGGGTTTTTTGATCAAGATTCTAGAAATAAGGCCCCAGCTTGGCAAAGTACTTTATGCGTAGCCAGTCTAGTGGGATTGCTGTCGTGTTTCAGTACAATCCTTTTTTAGATTTTGAGGAATTCTGCTGTGCAATATAGTGGAGTTTAACGGCTTCATATTCAGTTTGCCGACAGGTAGTACACAGCCACAGGAAAAAACAGTGTCTATGAGTGTAATAGGATGAAGACATAAAATGAGGATTCAAACAGTGGGAAAAAAATTGTTCTATGTAGACACCAATATAAAGATTGCAATACCTACAAGAATGGGTTCTTACCCAGGAGTGATTCAAGATATATTTCAAAGGAAAAGGTATTTTTCTTCCTTCCTCAAAGCAGGCAGACAGAGATAAAAATTCCAGTAAAGGAATTCTATAATTTAAAACTGTTTTGTTATTTGGAAATGGAGCAAATATATCCTATCTCGATTAAATTTTCCAGGAAATGAAATTTTAGAGGAAAAAAAAAAAATGTTCAATATATGATAACCTTTGGAATTACTTATGCACCAGTAATGCATTTTCAAGTATTTTATTTCCTCTTTCTAAACAGAATTTCAACTTCCTTTTCTTATTTCAAAATGTGTTCCTTTAAATGGAAACAGAATTCTATGATGAACACATCTTTTGATTAAACAGTCTGGCTAACTTTTTTCAGAGAACCTTGGTAAGACTTTTGAAGGTTTCATGCCAGCCCACACATTGGAGGAGCTTTATAGGAGCTCCCCTTAAAGGGTGAACTGAAGAACTTGGGTGAATAACAATAAATCAGACTTCTAAACCCATGTTATCTTCTTTCCCAGTAGGTCTCAGATACTTTTTTTCAGAACCTGGTCCTTTTCATCAAACTTCTGTCAATGCAAAATGCTATCTAGAGAACTTCACCTTCAAATTAACCAGAAAATGAAGCTATTTGGAAAGAAACAATAAAAACACTAGTTGAAATGCAAGGCAGGACACACCTCAGGGTAAACCAAAGGACTGTGAGTGCCAATGTCTTTTCTGCAGTTTGAAAAGCTTTGTCTAGGCCTGAGTCACAGTTTTATAATCTCAACATGCTGCACATATGGGCACAATTCATTTCCACCTTTCTGAGACAAACCAGAAAGTTTTACTGCACTGAGATGGAGAAAAACTTACTGCCAAGGTCTTGGTCCCTAGGAATACAGCAAACACGTTATATCTAGTTGCTGTATGCTTGCTGTAACAGGTGACAATGTTCAGTTGAGGGCTATCAGAATAGTTCCACAAAATTAGTTTGCAGGAGAATTAGCTTATTCAGTCCCAGGATGTTTTTCACAAAATATGCTTTGCTACACTTGTAAAAAAAAAGTTAGTTTTGGTGGGAGTTTTTTGTTTATTTCCTTGTTTTCATAAAAAGTCACACACCCCAAAGTCCTAAAATTATTATCCTCTAAAATGGTGCACTACTGCATCTCATGGGAAGCATGAGGCAGGAAGCTGGGCAGAAAATGCAGACATATGCTGGAGACTATAAGAAGACCCTTCCCAGTTATACTGGGCAAATTAATCTACAGCAGCACCATAACTTCAACATGTTAAAAGGAGAGGCACAATCTTGCAAGTGAGATGACAATGTCCTTGACATATTTCCCCTTGGAATCCCCTTCCCCGGAGGTTTTCAAGGCCTGCCCGGATGCAGTCCTAAGTGGTGTGCTCTGGGCAATCCTGCTTTAGCAGGGGAGTTGGACTAGATGATGTCTAGAGGTCTCTCCCAACTCTGACAATTCCGTGATTCTGTGATATTAGCCTGTGAATAGTAAAGGGTAAGGCTTCAATGAGGTAAAGGATAATGTTATTTCACTTGCAAAGCTGAGTCTTTTGGAGCAATCTGCTGCACCTTGCTGCTGAGAGTGGGATGAAATTTGTGAATTCTTGCATGTTTGGAAACCTGTGCAAAAAATATGATGTCTGAGCATCATTGACATAAGATGGTGAGCATAATGAGGAGTGTTATGATAGATGACTGGCTTCATTCACTAGAGAAATTCTTAAATTAAGCAAAATATGAGCTCAGAATTTAGTTTAAGAAAATAGCCTTCAGTAACATCTTGCTAAATTTTTTGGATTTTTTGACCATCCATTAAATATGGAGGGAGAATGACACAGGAAATTCAGCTCCTGGGTGGTCTGTGAAAAGAAAGGCCAAATATAAGTTTTTTTCGTAAATTGCTGTTGCTTCCATTGATGGAAACAGTATAGATCATAGCAGTCTTCAGAACAGGAACTAGCAGAACTACTGCTAGGAATTTTAAATAATTTGAAAAAATTATTTGAAAAGAGTAATTCCTCAGAATGGATACTCCTCATGGAGACATACAAAAATTATTAGAAAAAAAAATCTCTGCTCCAGATAGAATTGTCTGCTCGAAACTAGGAGAGGGGGGAAAAAAAAACCCAAAACATCCCAGAAAAAAAACCTCCACAGATTCTCTGAGTATGGTATATTTGGCTTTGTGTTCTAAGCAAATTTTCTCTTTTTCCCTGTAGTTGTATAAAATAGAATGTGTGAGACAGGGAACACTAAAAAAAAAAAATAAATCCATAGCATGTTAGCTAGGTTGCTTTTCTTTCCAAATCCAGCTCAAAGGCTGTCCAAATGAGGATTTGAAAACAAACCTCCCACAATCCAGATTATTTCATGGCAAATTCTCTGGAGCAGGACAGTTGCATTTTCTCATACCTCGTGTTCCAGACATCAGATTGACACATATGAAGTAAGTGAGCCACACCAAAACTCTTGTTGTTTTCCAGTCTAATTGTTGCTTTCTTTGATGCAACAATGACTACTTCCGTTTTTTTTTTCCTCCTCTGGAAAAGTGTAACATTCCCTGACTCTGGGTCTGAAATGTCAGCCTCTAAAACAAAATAATGATATGCTTCCTTCCTCTACAAATTGTGCCCCAGTGGGAAACCCTTCTGTTATTTAAAAGACTTAAATGCTGAAACAGTACCTTTGTATGAGCCAGAGATACTGCTTTAGAGACTAACTGCCTGTGAAGCCCAAATGCTGGTCTCTTTAGTCAAGCTAATGATAGCTTCTAGTTCAAGGAGAGCAGTTCTTTTTATTACCACTGTTACTGATAGTGTTGTAATTATTTTGTTCATCTCAGTGTCTCTAGAAAAATTCTGACTAGTTATTAATATCTCAAGATACAGCTAAAACTTTCATCTGCTTCATTTGAAAAGAAAAGCGAGGTTTCTGTTTGCAACTGAGCCTGCTATCCTTTTCCATTTGGGTTTTAATTTCACTAGAAAGTGTTAGGTTGCCATGGCAAAGCTCATATCTTCACTTCCCTGTCTCAGTAGGTGCTTTGAAGAGGGGAGGTGGTCAGAACAAGAGGTAATTTGTGCTAACGAATGGCTGTATTGTAATAATGTGCTCCTATTGGGCTCACTTTCAAGTTCCTCCAAAAAATACCCCCACGACCAATTCAGTATATTCTCAGTGCAAACAGCCAAGGGGATGCACAGAATTTTGTAGAAATTAGAGCCAGGCATTAAAAACCTTGGCTTTGATATTCCATCTTTCAAGCTGGTAATAGTAGCAGTAAACATCAGGATCAAGAGATCAAACCCTCAGATCTTCACTGGTCTATTACTGGGGTTAGGGGAAGAGCTTGAGCAGGGCAAGGAGCCAATGCTCTGAGTTAATTGGTTAAGTGATGCAGTGGAGAAAATCCTTCGCAACACTGGGTTCATGTCAAGTCCTTACTGGCAGAAGCTCTGCTGTGAATGACAATTTTTAGGATGACTTCCAGGATGTAGCTGAAAAGAGAAAGGCATCAAACTACCTATTTCTTACGTTCAACTTAGCATGCAGTGCTGTACTACTATTAGATTATAAATCCTTGAAGGCATGGAATTGGATTTAGAACATGCAACATCTAAATTTGTGTGTATTTTGATTTCTTCCAATAAAAATTTCTACAACCTTCCTTTGGTACCTTCATTAAGACCATGGAAAATTAGGAGATTGCAATCATATAAGCCAATGCCTATCCCTCGGGTAACTTCAGATGCTTTGCGGAGGTAAGACTGGGAACTCTAGTAAAACTTTGTACTTGAACATCTTCAGCTCCTGGAATGTCTGTGTTTTACTCACTGCTACAAATCATAGAATTCTAAGCAGAAAAATATGTTGTGGGTGGTGACACTGCTATGAGGGGAGAGCCAAATTCTTAGAGTTTATTTGTGGAGTTCGTCTGCAGGCCAGTGAGCAATCAGAGAATTATTTAGGTTGGAAAGGACATATGGAGTTCTTTAGGCCAACCTGCTGCTGAAAACAGGTTTCCAAGTTAAACCTCCTTCCTCATGGCCTGGTACAGAGATATTTGAAAATATTTGAGATGTTGCAGGCACTGCAGCCCCTGTATGTGTGCTTCACCATTCTTGTGATGAAGAATATTTTTTTCTGATTTCAAAACAGTGTTGACATTTGTGACCACTGCCTTTTGTCCTTTCATGGTATACATCTTAATCTCTTATATGGTGCCTGTATCTGTCTTCACTGTAACCGCTCTATATGTTTTGGGTGACTGCAGTTGGTGACCCCTTGCTTCCTCTTCTGGCTAAACACGTCCTTTTCTTTTAGCTTCTCCACATATCTCATTATCTCCAGCCTTCTCACCATTTTAGTGGATCTCTGTTGGACCCTCTTCAGCTTTTCAATATCTTCCTTCTAGTGAATGGAACCTTCTGGCTAGTGTGGTCCAATAGAGGTATGCTGCAAATGTACACTGCTGAGCCACCTGCAAGTTTTTCTCCACTAGAACCCAACAGGAGAGAAGAAAACCCTACCACCATCTTCCCTGGCTCTCTTTACAAAGGTGCCCGTACGTCACAGTGCTCCAGCAATGTGAGTTTCCTCCAGACCTCTGTAATTCCAGTGTCATAACTTTGTGACTGCACATCGGTTTCTCATTCCTCCTGCTTGTTTCTCATGCTTGGTGTGTGCAGGTCTAGATACAATAGGTACACTTCTTCAGGGGAGAGTCAGGGATCGCCTTCTGCTGTCCTGTGCTTTTCTGGCTTCCTCTCATCCATGCTTTTCAGAGTGCTGCTCTCCATCCCTCAGCAAACCTAGTTCAAAGTCCTCCTTGTTAGGTTAGGAAGTCTCTTGGCAAAGATGTTCTTCTCTGTCCTTGTTCTTTGGAGTGGATCCAGTTATCACAGACTTTCAGTTATTTTGGGAAGACTTTTTTCCTGCTTTTTTTGATTAAACCTCTGTAAAATGCATATGTAATTTGAGAGAATAGGGCTGAAGTACAATCATTAATGACTAATGAGGAACTGAGGACTGACCTGCAGGAGACCTCCAAATTGAATATTTTCTCTTCAGATTTAGCATGATTAAACAAATCCATTTTGTGTCCAATCACTAGTTTTACTAGAGAATTATTTTCCTGCTGCTCTGTCCAAACCCACGGAGACTAATTTAGATAGCATTAATTGGTAATTTCCCACATCAAAGCCCTTAATCAAATCAATAAGGATAGCTGCTGTGCAGTGTGCTGATTATCATTCATAGACATAAAATATTATTTGTCATGTCTACCTTGATAATGACATCAGAGGAATACCAAGACCAACAAGGAGTGATGTCCTGATAGCTTAATGTGTTGATAATGCAAACTGTTTCCCTAAATGATTTGCTTGGGAGGGCACAGAAGTTCTACTTGCTATGGGTTTCCTATAACTCCAAGATTTATTGGTAGACTAAGCACATATAAATTACTGTCAGCAACCCCGGTGATTTTTTTTTTTTAAAGTTGCAATTCCTATGGAGACACTTCAGGAGTGAGTTTATTATTGGGTTGTGGAGAAGAGGAAGACACTGGAAAGGCTTAGCAAGAAATGGTCATTTATCTTAAGAGCGAGTGGTGTGAAAAGTGACTCAATCCATATAGCAGGAATAGTTATATAGCTACATGGTGTTCCTATACGAACATCAAAGATTGAATTTTTCCCTCTTCAAAGAGAAAAGTTTGGTGTGGAAGCTGTTGGTTCACTAGCAATAACTGCTTCTTTATATAAATGCAAAATGGTTAATGCAGTGAATCCAACTCCAAGCCTTTTAGTGGGAAACAATATGATTCATAGGGAGGGAGGGGAAAAAGAGCTTTTGTAGAAAACAGGTGAAAGCCACTGCTGTCAGGGAACATTTTGTGCTCTGGAGAAGTTATATGTGATTTTTCAGTCAGGGGTTTGAGGTAGTGAGACTAGCTGCCCCCTTTCCAGCTTAATCTGCCTTCACATTGAGTGAGGCTGCAGGATAAGGGCAACATGACCCATGTAATTGTGGATATGGTGTAAGGTGCTGGGAAAGATACATGTAGAAAACAAGCAAACACCTTGTCCTGGTGCCCTTTGGCTGGTGATAATTAAGGTCTGTTAGGGGCAAATATGCATATGCATGTGCAACATGGATCCCTCTCATAGCTGGACTCAGACAGTCTACCCAGTAGATGCTGGATCCTTGTCTCCAGATGTGTCCCTCACAGAAACACATACACACAAATGGGTCTCCCAATCAATCCCAGCCCCCCACAGCAGATGATTTGCTGTTGCTCACACACTCTCTTGTGCACTTGTGCTCGCACCAGTCACTGGCATGGTGGACACATGGGTTCCCTCTCCAGTAGCTGCATTCTTTAAAACAGGAGGTTAATGAGAAGACAGAGGAGACTGTGCTGATCTGGCACAGAATAGGGCCTGATAAGCAAACTGTTTGCATGTGACCAACCCTTTCTATCTTCTTGGACTTCTATTTTCCCACACTTATTCCTCCCCAAACCACCTTGATATCTCCCCTTCTTTGCCTCGGGGCGATCCTCACAACAAGCCTTGTGCAATCCAAAAATTTTCTTCCCCCACATCCCATACTGTGTCCCATACCCATAACCAGTGACTTCCCCTGGTCTATAAGGTTTCCTTGAGAATCTTTCCTACTTACCCTCCAGGTGAATATCCCTCCCAGCCCATGGGATGAGAGTAGTCTCCTGGGACAGTCTGGGGCAGGGGCTCCTGTCTCTGATGGGGGTATTGGCGCTGCCCCCCTATTTGTTCCTCTTTGTAGGCAGGGGTGGGCCATTAAATGGGGTGAAGGCATCCTGGGAGTAGATGGAACAGGGTAGGCTTTGAGTTTCCCTATCTTCAATTATTCCTCTGCTCTCCTCTGTGTGAGCAGAGATAAGCTTTATGTCACACAACCTTTTACTCTTATGTAGATCCAACACCAGCCATAATTCCTAGCTCCTATGCATCTTTTTCCATCTGTGGATTTCAAAGCACAGCCAGCAAATGCCAAAGCCTAGAAGCCAAGTGAGGGAAGGAGGATAACCCATTCATGACATGACTCCTTCCTTAGATCCCTGATCAGGAATCCCACTCATACATTGCATCATCCAGTAATTTATTAGTTCGTTATCTAGTCTCACATTTGTGAGCTTGTCAGTGAAATTCTCTGGGGTTTTATTTTTTGCAGACGTGCACAGGTGGAAGAAAGTGTATTTTCTGCTATGTTTTGCTTTGTGGATTCTAAGTTGGAGACTGGGGTGGGGAGAAGGGGAATCAACAGCCCTGTGAAAGACCAGCTGCTTGCAACATGCTTCTCTTGCAGCTTCCCATCAGAAATCTGACAGCTTTAGTTATTGTGATGGAGAAATAATGAGGTGAGAAAAGAATTGTCAAAAAAAAAAAAAAAGGAAAAAAAGAAAAAAAAAAGATCTGTACTCTTTTTCCAAGCAAGTAATTTACTTTTTGTGTGCTCTGTGTCTCCTAGAGCCAAGGAGACATCTGTAAGGATTCCAGTTATAGACAAAACTCTGTATTTGCCTAAACCAAGGCAACTGCCAAAACAAAACTGGAAAAAAAAAAAAAGTAATTTGTCTACAAAAAGATCTATTACTTATGCTATGATTCATCTAATTAAATGTGGGTGTTAACAGCACTTAAGCTAGTTTGCCATCAGTGAGTAAGTCAGCATGGGTTGCCCTTATGGTTAATGGGGAAACAGTTAAAGGTGTTAGTGGATTTTAAGGTCAATTTACCTCATCCTAAATCAAATTCCTTTAGCTATCCAGCACGGGACTTTGAGGACAGAAGCTGCAGGACCTGGGAAGCTTTTTATGCCCCAGACATCCACAGGAAAAACCTGAGGGCATCCCACATAGCACCAGGTCACCTGTATTGAGACAGCTGAATCTCCCTTAGCCAATACAGTGATGGGGTTTAGAGAACATTTCAGATCACTTGAGGCAGACATCAAGGGTGGGCTTCAGTGGCCAAAAATTAGTGGTCTAAAGCCAATTCAGAGGCCACAGGTACCTGAGCCATTCTCCTTCACCAGGCAAATATCACCAAAGACTTTTTGGAGGTTCATGCTATTCTGGAGCCTCAGCCAGAGGTTCAGCAGAATAACCTGGGGCATCTCAAGTCACACTAAGAGCATATGTTTAGACACATTAATTATGTTCCTAGTGATTTTTTAGATTATTAATTGCTTAGGCTTGGTGGACTATACTGTCTGATTAGTTTTCCAGTGACCAAAACGCAAGTTTATGTACTGATGCATATATATGCATAACTACACTTATGCATCTAAGTTTAAGTTATATGATAGAGGTGAATTAACCCCTGAAAATTAGTCGAGATGAACCACTGTGTACATGACTAGATCAGCACAGTTGCCTACATTTTATATAGCTAAAGAATAATGAAACACTTTAAATTTTCACGACTATGCTTTTAGACACGTTCAGCTTAGTAACACGATCTCGTTATACATTTGGTTATTTACACGTCTTAACTCTGAGATTCCTGCTATGGGCAGATGGAAATGTAATTTTAAAGAAATAAGTCAACGTCTTAAATGCTGCTTAGATCTTGAGTCACCTTCCATTGGATTGTTATTTCTCCATGAAATCATGCTGCTGAAGGTAATTAGATCCACATTTTGAAAGGAGATCCAACACTTTTTCAGCATTTTCAAGTGCAAGTGCAAGACAGCCACAGTTTTTGTCTGGATCCTCTCAATATGGCATGCTACATATGGAATAAAGACACACGCTTTTCATTCATAAATGAAATGCAGACAGCTCTGAACATTCACGTTTTTCTATATATGTGCCTAAATTGTGTGCAAGGGTGACTAGCAGAACTAATCTACCTTTTTTATGCCATGCACCCAAATCTGAGCCTGACACTTGAACTCTAAATATTCCGTGATGTAGTATTTATGCTCATGAGACAAGCCAATAATCATTATTCTACAAGCCTTATCCACAGCCAAGGGATCATGGCCAGTGGAAAGAATAAAATTGTTTCTTATGTTCTACCAGCATGATGAATTCTGACTGGTATTTTCAGTTTCCTCTTCTTTTCCTGCCTCACAGCTTTCAGTTGGTTTAGCTGGAACCAAACTCTGCTCATTCCTCCACCCCTTCTTCAAATATGGTATTTCAAAAAAACCTAGGACACAGAAAGTCAGTAGGCCACTCAGAATTCCCATCTACGTTATTGTTATTACCATTTTGTCTGTTAGATTTTGAAATAATAAAATTTTGATTGCCTTGGGTGGGTGAGCACAGAATCACAGAATATCAGAGATTGGAAGGGACCTTGAAAGACCATCTAGTCCAATCCCCCTGCCAGAGCAGGAACACCTTCATCAGGTCACACAGGAACACGTCCAGGCAGGTTTTGTATATCTCCAGAGAAGGAGATTCCACAACATTTCTGGACAGCCTGTTTCAGTGTTGTGTTACCCTCACTGTGAAGAAACTTTTCCTCATATTTAAGTGGAACCTCCTATGTTCCAGCTTGCACTCATTGCCCCTTGTCTTGTCATTGGACGTCACTGAGAAGAGCCTGGTTCCATCCTCCTGACGTTCACCCTTTACATATTTATAAACATTGATAGTGTTTATGTTATGTGATAATGCTACATATGTAACTATGCTATGTGATAATGAATATATGATAACTTAAGCTCATGTATTTTTTTGCCATAAAGAATGTGCTTTGCTTCTCTGTGTGAACTACGTGCTTCATCCAAATAACAAATCAGATCATCTGCCTTCAACCGGTTGAGTATTCACACAAATTCACCCCTAAGGCCAGGCTGGAGCATGAAAACACCTGATTTTCTCTCACTTATGGTGGCATGTAACTGTCAATAACTTCAACTAGATTCAAACTTATATATATTTGAGGAAAATATTATTAATGCCATGCCTGAGATTATTGACACAATGAGTTACTTGGTGTCAAATGAGGAACGATGCTGATCAACAACATACAACCATCGCCCTCATGTCATCAGATGGGGCCTGTCAACTTCTTCACAGCTAGGGATAGATGTGAGTTGATGACATGCCTGGCTGCTGCTACCTATCTCATGAAATCAGCTTTCCGAGGGAAAGCTGCTTTCATGGGCAACTGATGAGACAGATAGCGGCATTTCTACTTCCCATTTTCTCTTATGTTACTCCCCAGGTTTATGTAGCTGCAGTTTTGGAAAATGTTCAATGAGCACAGGGATGAGAGACACCCTTATGTTCCAGCACCCTGCCTAATCACACAGCAGCATAGCTTTAAGTGATATTACACTGTAATTACATTAGCTGCAGTATTGGATGCTCGTTACTGTGTCTTAATTGTGCAATGATTTTGATCAATGTGTAATTCCCTTGATGCTGACTGTTGTGGTTGGAAAATAGAAACACAATTTAGGGGCTGTTGCGTGTACATTTGCTGAGCGATTCCTAGAGTGCATTTGGCAGTGCACTCACACATGTGTTTGTGTGTGCAAGAGGCAGAGCCTGAGCAGTGTCAGCAGTGTCCTGCCAAAATATTCCCTGTCTGCAGCTGGAAAGCACTGTCAAAGGAGCCCTGGCTAAACTTGCTGCAGTTGCTGAAGAAGTCCCCTCTATCAGTCACCAGCTTGCTATTAAATCTATCACCTTGATGCAGTTCAGTAGGATGGGTGCCTGTGCCCACACCTCAGCTACCTTGCTGTGAAAATGTGTGTTTTGTGCTTTGCTGTCTGAGCATGAGTGGCAGTGGCTTGGATGACAGACTTTGAAGAGAAGGGTTGTGATGCAAACACATGTGCTTTGCTGTAGATCCTGCAATGGGTTCAGAATGGCAAGGCAAGGGAAGGCGGCACCAATCCGTTGAAGAAAGTCCTGGCAGAGCTTATTTCTCAGTGCTCATGGTCTCCCCGGGCACTCTGTCCATTTGTTGAGCTTACACCCAGGAAAAACACTGATAAAGAAAGAGGGGAATGGGTGGTGATGAAGAATAAACACAAATTAAGAATAGTAGTCGCAATAGGATAGATATCACAATAGGTTAGACACAGGACATTGACTTAGAAGGAGGAATCATCTAAGCATGAAAATATGTCAAGTATAGTTTACACACTGTCGAAGGTAAAACACCAGGTGGATGCACAAATTCTCACCTATTGCAGCTTCTCTATGCAAAGTCAGTGGTATCCACTCAATTACAGGATATTCAGTGGCAGCAGAATGTGAAAGTAACTTGAAAAATGTCCTTTCTCTTAGAACAGTGTCTCGCTACAGCTCAGGATGGTGTTTGAAAATGGAGTACTGTCCCTTGATTAAAACATCCTGTTTCCCCTTAAACCAAAGAGCCATCACTAATTTCTCAATCTACTTATTAGAGCTGAGAGAAATTCAGAACATCCTTTGTATGACAATGCTGATCTGTTTTGAAGCAAATCATCTTTCCAGACTGGAATGAACGTTTACAATGAAAGTATATAAATCTAAAAGGGAAAAAGAAAGTTTTGAAAATCTATGCCTTTTTTTTTTCAATTTCAACTTTGTAACATGATAAATTATATCCTTACATGTCATGTATTATAATGAGCAGCAAACATTTCAAAATGAGAAGTAATTACAAAACAAAAACAAACAAATCCTGCAACGAGCTGTTAAAGCTGAAAATCTCCCAGCGCAGCGTTTTCAAACAGCTGTACTGCTAAATTGCCTGTTCCCTTGATATCAAAGAACAAACAGAAAACTCCTGCTAGAGAGTTCAATCAGCACAGCCTCAGGTAACGTGCAGCCGCCAGAGAGAAGACAGGAGAGATATAGCTGTAGAAAACAGGGCAGACAGTGTTCAAACACAGGGACCTGGGACCAGCTGCGTAGAGGTTACTTGAAAAGTGGCATCCAGCAAAAACAAATGGACCCACGAAGAAAACTGTTTTAGAGAGGATGTTATTGATATGCATCAAAAGAGAAAAATAGAAACCGATATTATCTTGTTACTCCAGGAAACAGATCTTTTCTTGGTCTCTTTTTACAATGACTGCATCTCTGCTGGAGGGATTTGATCTCTAGATGTCAGATGTAGATGTGCACCATCATCTGGGGAGGAATTCTAACGGGAAATGTAGCAATAGTATGAGGGGCAATGGTTTCAAACTGAAAGAGGGGAGAATTAGATTAGAAATTAGGAAGAAATTCTTTCCTGTGAGGGTGGTGAAACACTGGAACAGGTTGACCAGGAAAGCTGTGGCTGCCCCATCCATGGAGGTGTTCAAGGCCAGGCTGGATGGGGCTTTGAGCAACCTGGTCTGGTGGGAGGCAACCTCGCTCATGGCAGGGGGATTGGAACTCAATGATCTTTAAGGTCCACTCCAACTCTAACCATTCTGTGATTCTATGATAAGTTAGGATAAGCCCCCCACTGGATTCCCTGTTGCAATGACCCTACTTACTACAGGGCAAGTTGAACATCTTCCCTCACTGCAGAATAATTGAGGGACGTTGCTTTGGCACCACACCTTTGCTTGTGCCATGATTGTTTACTCATGTGTCCAAGCTCTAGACAATACCAACAACCATGTGAACAAGCTTGGTGGAGAACATTCAACCAGATAAATGAGGGAGGTTTAATAATGATAACACCTACAGTGAAATTTCATTGTTAGCAAAGACACTTGAGCTGAAATAGCTTACATCAAATACTGAAAGAGAGGAAAATAAAATCTTTCATCTCTATTGTTTCCCTTGGCAGGACCTTAGTTTTCAGCATGGGCTAATGTGACAAGGAATCAATGTAATGACTTCCTGGAAGATCATTTTCTTTACAACAACAACAACAAAAAAGAGGAATGTACAAAGAATGAAGGCTAAATTTTGCACAAAGACTGTTTGATTCATGTGCTGCACAGATAGTATTCTTTCATCTCTTCCTTGATAGCCTTACTCTTTTCAGCTTATAGCTCTGTGTCCTCACAGTTCTCTTAATTTTCTGGTCTGCCTTTGACAGGCTCATCTTCTATCCTTCAGCGTTCTCTGAAGTCTCCAAGAAAGTTCACAGGATTCATCCTTCTACTCCTCTTTCCCTGGGCATCCCCACACCCAGTCACAGAATCCCTTTTGTTTATTTATTTATTTATTTTAATTAGTTTACGCTGATGACTCAACTGATCTTCTCCTCTATTCTGGGTCTGTCTCAGTGCTACACTACCCCACAGTTCAGCCCCTCCTTAGCTCACTCCATTTTGACATTTCTCTTTCAATATCGAGCAAGGACATTAACATTGCCAATCTCATTTCTTGAATTCTTTTTTGTTTTGTTTTGTTTTTTTTTTTTCCAATGAGGTCTTGAGAATCCCTTTGACTACTGAAAAAGCCAACATCATATATAACCAATCCAACAAATCCATTAATTGGGTTCAGATTAATTTTTCTAGGAAAACAATCAATAGGAAAGTCTCGTGATTATTTTCTTTGTTGTACTTTCACGATCAGTCTTTCTTGTGTGCCTGTATCACTCTTTTTTCCATGTAACAGCATCTTGCCAATTATCAACAGATGTCAATGGAAAAAAATAATGTTATTTAGAAAATGCACATTTTCTGAACTTTTTGTGGAAAACTATAATTTCAGTATAAAAGTGATCAAATGGATGATTTCACTCTTTCTTTTCATTTTGTTAAGCTTAAGAATTAATCTGAGTTATCATTTATGATTTCTGTATTATGTTTGATATAATTGTAATGCTATAGTTATATACTGTAATGAGAGCAATGTACATTAGTGTATTATGACAATATCAAAAGGCTTCACATCTTTCTTGTCCAGATGAAAGGAAAAACGATCTACTATTGTTTTCTGATACATTTTAATATTTCCAAGTCACTCTTCTCTTCTCCTGCCCTTATAATTTTGTCTATATTGTCAGTACTTTGCCTGCCCATTCTGATGCCTAGCCAGGACAGATGGCAAGGTCTCGGAGTTCCTTATGGTATGAAAATTTAGTTTTATGACCACATTAAACTGGCGTTTTGTCTTTGACCTCACTTTCTCATACTTTGTCCTCTCAGCTTTCTTTAGACCCTCTGCCTACAATGTCTTCATGGCTCATTGCTCTGATTTCATAACCCCTCTAATGGGGGTTATGAAGGACCCCTACACAGGCTCCCTCTGCAGCCTGTCAAAGATTCAGTTTTCCTCATTATGTCTCAGGAGACTAGAGTGTAGGTCTTTTTTTAACTTAGCTGTTTTATTAACTCATCATGGCAGGAGAAGCGACATGTTTCCTGCGGGTCTTCCCACCATCTCTGTTGCTGTTTCGCCTTCGCTTTTCCTTTTTCTCCAGCAATTATGCATAAGATCATCACTCCAGTGTTGGCAAAAACTTCCCAGGCTACTTTTGAAGTCTCATAAACCTCAGACATTTTCTTTTAAGCATTTACTAGGTCATGGAGAAATAATAACAATCTCATATACATCAAGCAAATAAAAACATATGACTGGGATCATATTTTGAGGTAGTCTTTAATTATGTGATCACAATAACCCTCACATTCATACTTTATTTTGTGCACAGAACACAGTAATAATTTATAAAGAGTACAGTCAATATGTTGTTTGGGTTTTCCTGTTTGACAACTGGCAGCAAGTTTATCCTTGAACCTTACTAGACCCTGTTAAAGACAAAACTAAAAATACCACCTTGGGCTCTTCTCTTATGCTCAATACCATGTCTTCTGAGAGTTTTACAAACTCTTAGGAGCTAATTTTCAAAATGTTACTATTTTTGGGCTGATACTGATTTGAGAGAGAGAGATCTGATGCAAAAAATTGAAGCCAAATATTTCTTCTAATTTTGGGTGTTGAATTCTGGTTGCTCTGTTCTGACAATAACCTAAACTAAGGAGATTCCCAACAGAGTCTTACTGTGTCCCAGTGATAAAAGAGTTGGTTCCTCTCTAATTTGTAGGAACCATGTAGAAAGATGGCACTTGAAGCAGAGGTTAAGGGCAAAGACGTGTCTCTTCCAATGAAGACATCTTCCAGACACAGGAAGCTCTCTGATATTCAGAACATATGGAGTTATATCCATGAATCTCATATACAACAGGAAGGATTTACTATACTCAAAGTAAAAAATCACCAGCACTTCGGCAGTTGCTATTTGCCATATCAAACTCTGGTCAAGAGCTTGGAATTTAGGGGAAAATGAACTTTATTCTTTGTGTACTGAGGAATCGCATAGCATTTGGAAGAAATACTGCTTTTTGCGCTCTGCAGGAGTCCAAGTCCTAGTCAGTTTATTGATTTAAGTAAGTGGTGAATATGCCTCCTGAGGCATGTTTACGAACATCCATGAGGCTTCCAATCCAATAAGCAAAGTGATCCACATGAAATTCCTACAGGACAGGATTTTTAACAGCTTGGAAGTGATTTAGGATCAGGGTGCCATAACCAAATTGAGTGGAGAAACTGGGCAGTCCCCATACTGTCAGGGACTGTGTTGGATAAAGCTGTGAGAAACAGGGTGTGACCTCATAGTTGATCCTGCTTTGAATAGGGATACACATTTTAATTCCTTATAATTTGTGGTGAAACATACATTTCCGCAGACAGTCAGAAGATAGAAACTTGCTTTGTACTTGGAACCACACCTTGCAATAAACTGTTTCGGTTCATTGACGACAGAAGTAGTCATGGTTAAACCAACCATTGTGACTACTTCCTTCAGATGTATTTTCATCATCCTACGCAGTTTAGCATAGATTTGAAATTAGACTTTTTCTTTCTTTAGCCACTGTGTCAGCATTTTGGTGCTAGCATTCAGAAAGCATTATGAAAATCCTCTTATCCCCACAGTCCCCAAACAACACCACTGTATTTTTGGAATTAGCTTTCCTCATAGAAAGCTAGAAGCACCTGCCAGCATTATATTCCTGGGAAAAAAGAGAGTGGATGATATTTGTAGGTTTGCTTTCTCCTGGCTTGAATAGATCCTAATGGATTATACAAAAAGTTTGGACCCAGATGCATCACTTTTTGAAATGAAGAAATGGTTTATAACACTTTCTTGTTTCAGATCACAATTTGATGTATACTCTGAGGAGGAAGTCCCAGAGAAAAGTTTTCCTTTTTATATGCCTTTCATTTGGCTTTCTCTGGAGGAGATCCCCCACTACATTGTCTCACCACTTGGTAACTCCAGAAGAAATTTTCTGAAACTTCAGTGTCGTTCTGCAACCCCTCAAGAAAGCTGAATGACTTTGTACAGTTCTACTCCTTTGTTATCATGAGTGTAGCAGCTCTGCTGTGGTTAATTGCAGTAACTGATGAAAATAGACAATTTGCAGCTTCTTGAGAGAACAATAGAAGGAATGAAAAGACTATTGACAAAAGCCAAGTTTTGCAGCCCAGGGAAAGGAGGGCGACATCATTTTCCCATATTCAAAGTTGGACAACATGAATCCAATTTTCTTCCTTTCATCATCAGCAAATAATTCGGATGTTTCCCAACCCTTAATTGTGCCTTTGTTTCCATGATGAGGGGAAATCATTACCGTGATGATCTGTTGGCTAAATTTTCCCCACATCTGCAGAGTGTTTCACCAAGTGGGCCATTTGCCCATTTGCAGGCTAATGAACAAGAGAAATTTTTCATTCTGGAGATGGAGACTATACCAGCAAGTTAGGAAGCTTCACATTTCAGAAAGCAGCTTGGGTTGGGCTAGGAGAAGATTTTACAGACACTGCTAGAACCTGGGTGAATGATGACAGACAGTCTTCCTTTGTAAATCGTGGTGAAAAGATCATATGCCTTCAGGACTCTGGGACCTTATTCTTCCAGTGTCCACAACAGGCCATTGCACTGTTCCCTGTTTGACATGAAAACCCTGGGGGTTGTACTTGCCTGTCACTCTCATAAGGCTGAGAGCCACCCTCAGAAAACCTTTCAGCAGCCAGCACAGTAACATAATGTCTCAACAACATCTGCACTGGCAGCAACAAAATCAACAGACCTTTCCAGGCTTAATTTCAGTCACCAAAGCTTTTATACACAGTAGCTTTTCATTTCTCTACTCTGGGACAAAAAGGGCTGGCTCAAGATCAAATTTTGGCAAGCTGAACCCTGCAGCCCTTTGCTTTCTGTCCTTGGAGCTGCTGAAGAGCCTCAGGGGCACACAGGGTGCTGAAAAAGGAACAAGACTCAGGAAGCTTCCTGCTAGATGGGGCTTTAAGGTGTTGAAGACATTCACATCCACCTTACCCAGACTGCAGGAAAGGGAACATGGGTCGACACTAAGGCATGAGGCAGACAGAGAACAGAGAAAATTTACAGCCTGGTTGATGGGTGAAACAAGTCTTCACTGTGGTAAGGCTATGAGCTTATGGAGGTATGGTGGACGCAGGCAAAGCCAAGCCCCTATCTGTTCTCTGATCCTTTCCTGGCCAATATGGGTATTACACACTCAATTGCAGCCTCTTTTACAATTTATGAGCAAAACAATTCCTTTGTGCATGTGGTATGGTTGTTGGCCAAGCTAGAGCTTCAGTGAGAAAGTCCCTCTCAATCTTATTCTCTTATCTATCCATAAGCTCATCCATATTGCGATCCATATTGTGAGTTGCAAATAAATCCCTGAAACGATGTGCACCGTTATACTAAATTGGAGGGATCGGGTCATTCTCTGGATGAGAGAGATATAGGGATATAGAAACACAAGGTCTTCTCTGGGATTGCTTAAATGCTGACAGAACTTGATCTCTTTTTTCAATTCTTTTCAAACCTGAATCAAATGGCTAAAAAGCAAGGAAATAAACAATCCCTCTGTGCATGGTATTGTTCCATGATCTCTTTCGGGATGGCAGGTGGTTTTGAAGTCATAATAACAGGAATTAAGAGTTCATAGTGGCAAACATTTAAAAGCATGGTCTCCATCTCTGCATGCCTTTCATTTGTTCTCTAGCCCTGAGATATAAAGGAGTATTATCTGCAAGACCATACTATGCCAGCCTACTGCGTGTGGCTTCACAGCTTGGGTTACACACACTGATCTTACATTCTGATATTCTCTACAGGATATTGCAAATATTTCCTTCTAGGTTTTTAATATACCAGGATATCTTGTATATGATTTCCCCTCCCCCCTCCCCCTCCCCTTTTGTATGTGGATGTGTTCTCTCCTCTCGGTGCCTGGGACTGACATTTCAGCCAGGAGGGAAGAGTCATGTGAAGTCATTCATTTCACAAGAGAGAAAACTAATTTTCTACTGCTTTAAATTTGTGAGACTGTTTTCAAGAAATATCCCAACTGACCTCCAATATTTCAGGCAGCAACAATTGCTTTCAGGCATATCTGTGCTCAGATTTGCATCTTCATCAGGATTCGAACCCGGGTGCTTCTCTAGTGAATCACTGCCATACACTGAAAAGAGCTACTTTGCTCATGTAGCTAATAGGCTATTATTCTGTAACAGATTGATCATTAGTAATAAACATACTATTCACTCTGATCATCTGTACTCTATACCTATCCATCCTGTTAGATCTGTGAGTGCTTACCTTTGAATTTAGGAATGGCAACATTAAGATCTCAGTCAGCAAGCTTTATAACAGGAAAGCAGAGCTAGATTTCAAGTTTTAATTCAACATCTAAGAGAAGATGACCTTAACTATAAAAAAGCTCCACTTAAAAAAAAAATACAAAAATGAAAAAAAAAAAAAACAAACAACAAACAACTGAGTGTCTGAAATATCATAACACACAGAAATGCGAATTTGGGGACACTGTTTTTTGTCTCTGCCCAGTGGCTCCTGGCAGTAATGTCAGCACTTTAAGCATACAGACTTCTGACGCAGCAGTGCCCACTTGGGAATGTTTTGCTCTAGCACCACTAGTGGCCTGAAAAATATGACTACATGTCTCACTTTGTAAGGCTTGATGAATCTCCTTCAGTCCCATCAGCTCTATGTGTGACTGATGCGGACTTAAGTAAGGGTTTGACTGGGTGATGGGATGGACTTCAGCCCAGGAAGGATGCATATCCCATGTGTTCCACTAAATGTTTTTATTCCTCCTTTCTCAGGATGCCAGGTAGCATCTGTCATTGCACACAGTGGGCACGCTGACAAACAACTTCAGACATATGCAGGATGTCTGGAGAGATGGATCTATCACAAAAAATTTGTCCCAGAAAGTTCCTCAGATTACAGTTTTTCTATGGAAAGGTAGGAATGAGTTTAGACTCTTGTTTTTTCCTACTTTTTTTCCTACTTCCCTACATGGGAAGTACATGATTAACAAGGGATGTGACAGAGGTTTATAAACTTATGAATGATGTAAAGAGTATGATCATGAAATAATTATTCACCATCTTGACATTGCAAGAATTAAGGGTTGACTAGTGAAACAATCAGACCAAAGAGAAATAATTTCTCAGGCAACACTCAAGTGACATATGCATCTCTTTCCCACAGAATACAGTACAGTAGGAAAAAAAAAGTTTGTAAGGGAATGAACAGACTCAGAATGGATAAATCTGTGATTGGCTGCTAAACACTGAAATCTCCATGTGCCTTGTGTATACAGGAGTCACCTGACAGAAGGTGGGAGGAAGAATTACTTTGTCATTTGCCTGTTTATGCTTTATCAAAACATCCATTCTTGACATTTGTTGGAGAAAGTATGATGCCTAGTGAGACCATTGGTCCATGAAATATTTTCTAGTATAATTGATTTTGCCTCATGTGAGGGTCTCATCCTGCCAGGCGCAAATCATTCTCAGTGTAGATCTCAGAGAGGTCTTCAGCAGTCACTGATGGGGAGATGGGGAGTGTAGAATATTCATGAGTGCTAAGCTGCTCTGTTGCAAGGGATGGGGCTGAGGAGGGCAAACTTCCATTTCCATGACTGCAGAACACATGGAAAATATTCCAAAGCATAGAAGAGTGCAAAAGAAATGAGGCAGAGGAAAACAAAAGCTGAGTTCCTTAGTCACTGATAGCTAAATCATAATAATTACCATTAATTAGCAATACTTAAAAGTCTTAGTGATGCATCATCTTGTCAGTATCTTTAGTGGGCAGAATGGCTGAATAGTAACAGATTTTAAAACTGAGCTTCTACACCTGTTCTGCAGTTGTTCTTTCCAGACTACAACAGGATGCAGCTTCTGGCAGCGTACCTTTGCTGTTGATAAACAGCAGCATTCTCCCTTCAGGGCCATCAAGCTGATGTCTTTTAACCAGCATTACATTAATTTTAGATTAAAAAAACTCCAAACTCTACAAACTAAATCATGAAAGACAACACAGAGGAAATCACTGCTTGTGGATGAGCTGAATAAGTTAGAAATTAGAAGCTTTGTATATGTGTAGCCACAACTGGAAAAACACACACATACACAAGCACCCACACAAATAAATTTGAATTGTTTAAGGAATTAGACTGTAAAGAAATGATATTTTATAGTACACCAAACTGCCAAACATACCATAACCCTGTGAAAACCACTTACACTTTAATGGGTGAAAGGAATAAAACTGACAAAAGAATAAATGAGTCCTTCTGACATCAGAACAAATTTCCTGTGGAAATAGTGCTGTTTTCCTCATTGGCTTCAAAAAGGCCACCGAATAGGGTGACTTTAAAGGTATCTGCGCTTGGTTTGGTAGGGCAGTGTATCTTGGTTTGTAAAAGGGTGTAGAGATGTTTTTCAGTGAGAGCTTAGCAGCTGAGGAAAATAAGTGGCCAAGAAAATACCATCACCACTGATGTAACAATTGGGTAGTTGGTGTGGAGAACTTCAGCTGAGAAGTGCTTGGGGTGAAATATACATATTTGGGAGGTAGAACGGTACTTGAATTTTATTCAGACCTTAGTAGAAGAAAGCACCATGCCACATATTGAGTTCAATCTCCTTCACTCCAAGAAAAGCATGCCATGGATATTGGATCCCAGAAAACTTACTGTGTGTGTCCCATAACCCATAAATGAGCCTCCCCAAAATGTGAGAAGCTAAATTCAATACATTTCAATAATCTAAAAGACCCAAACCTACATAAAGGTGCCTAAGAAAGGGAGCAGGAGAGACTGAGGATATTACTTTTGGACTTTCATTTTTCAATAGCTGGAGATTTGTAAGGTGGAAACTGGCTAGATGCTTCTAGGATGTGGCTCTTGTCCTAAGGAAGAAGGTGACCCCTCCTTTCCATCTGTTCCTCAAAATTCAGTGTTCTTTGGTGTGTGATATGGATTTGAGGTCATAATAATATGATGAAAGGAATAAAGGACACCTTTAGTTAGAAAAGAATATTCTTCAAATCGTTAAACGTTGACATCCCCATTAACGTAAGCTTGCCTGACAGTCAGTGGAGCGATAATTAATATAAACTCCAGAGATAACGATGAGAGTCATGTCTTCCTAAGGTCTAACATAGGTCATAGGGCAGATGAATAAAGCCCTTAAAACACCTATTTCTGTCCATTTACTATAGAAGAAGTCAAGGGTGGCAAGCTCAGCAGTAGATTTTATGTTACAAGCATCCAAACTTAAGTGAGATGAATCATACAGTAAATGGCCTAACTGTGAGGACACTCATTATTCTTACATGGAATAATTGACCATGGAAAAGGGGAGAAACCTGCCCATTGCTTGATACCTTTAAGCAAGAATGGATACAATATCCTACAGGCAATAAAGCTACAGACATCTACTGTACCATCTATTAAGTTTCCTTGATCTCCGATTTTTATTACGTTATCAGAGCAGGTGAGACAGTATGTTGGCATTATATGAGCCTTGCACACATTTTTCTTATTTCCATCATTCTAGTGTTAACTCCCTCAATTGACCCAATGCTGACAAGACCTGAATAAATGTTATAATAGAATGTCACTTCACACTTCGGTGAAGCACCAGTAAAAATGTATAAAGTCACGCTTATACTTGCCATGCTTCCTTCATCATCATGATGAGTCCTTGAACCTTTCTTTCTAGCTCTCTGAAGATGTGAATGTGGTTTAGTAGGACATTGTGATATACATTGAATGCAGGTTTCTCAAGCAGTCTTGCATCAATTATTTAAAGTCTTGTATTCCTTGGCTTCACAAATTCCCTGACCCAGGTAGCAGAGCTGCAGGCAGAGAGAGGTTGTAACAAAGCAAGAGGCGTTAAGTTTTTTCTTCACCAGAAATGCATATTTTAGCCCCTTTTCTGGATAAAAGATGCAGAACCAGCACATCACCACCTGCATGGCTTCAGGGCTCTCCATCTGCAGTGCCATTTATCCTCTGCTTTCATTGAGATTAAGAACACTGCCAAAAAACCAGACTAAAGACATAAAGCAGCCTTCAAGGAATTAATCAACGCTTCTTTCATCAGCTGTTTCTCCCCCTTGTCTTTATAGATGCAGGTATTACCCCTTCATTCATCTGTCTACTTCTGCCAGAGTCACGATGCTCACATACCACGAAAATTTATGTATTTCTGTAGAATGACTGTACTGATACCGTGAGTGGTGGCATAAAGTTTGTTTTTCAGCGCAAGTCAGGAGACCAGCTTTCCCCTTCTGCATCCAACGGATGCCTAAACGTGCCTCATCTTCCACATTTTAACAATAGAAAATTTGTTCAGAATTCCTCTGATGCTGTCAAAAGCTATGTTATTTCTACTGGAGCTCCCAGCCTTGCGCTCATAACACTATGACACAGGTCACGTTTTAGAGTTGAATAATGGGCATTGTGTGATCCAGGCAATTACAGAGTACAAGGGATCTGGGATTACCTGTACCTTAGGAAGGTTTTTTCCTTCTCCTGATCTCCCAGTGGAAGAATCTTACAGCTGAGTTATACCATCGCATGTTCCCACAGTAAGTAGGACTTTAGGAAGTTTCTAAAGTAGGACTCAGCTGCCATTTTGTTTTCTTTTTCTCCTATACAGTACCTTTGTTACATGCTCCTAAACTTTTTTCTGTTTTTTTGTTTGTTTGTTTGTTTTGTTTTGTTTTGTTTTTTTTTTAATTTTTTATTTTTTTTTTTTTTTCTGCCAGAGAGCACTGCATACCAGATCATGTGACATAAATAAGTGGTTGAATGAAGACTGATGAAGTCAGAGAAATTTAAGATTTCACTGTGGTAAGTTTCCACAGTTATTGAGATAAATTATGGTAGCTTTGTGTTATTGAGGTTTCTTCCCTCTCAGTTTTCCCCACTCAATTTTCCTCTTCATTTACCAAAAGGCTGTATTTTCAGACTTTCTTAAGAAGCTAAGACTATGGGAATGTCTTACATTTCTGATTCAGTGTACATTATAGATTCAGGGCACAGTGTTTCCTGGTAGAGAGCTCTGCTTGCTCCAAATAATATTTCATGACAATATTGTCCTTGAAAATTGGTTATGTTCATTCTGTACTTCTGTTCTGTAGGAATATCTGGATCTTCTGGGGAGAATGCTTACCCAGTACATCGGGAAGAGCAATGAAGAGAATTTTGAATTTACTGAAATATTATAGGACCTGGTATTATACAGAAAAGCAATGTGGTATGAAGAAATGTCTCATTTTCCTCTTATCACATGAAAACCTAGATTGTTCTGAGAAAAAAGTAGGCTAATTCCCTTCCTGAGCCCATGTTTGCCTGGAGAGCAGTGAGCAAGGCAGGTACCTGAGTCTGGCTTTGAGAACAGGCTGGAGCATCTGTCTGTGTTACTGTATTGAGAGAACCCAAGACATTGGATGATGCAATGATGGCACCTCTGAGAACGCCCGGAGAATAAGACTATCACTGACTCTAATTAGTGTACCAAAGCCTTGCTCCAGAATTTTCTCTCAAGTAGCAAATGACAGGGCTAGAGGAAACGGCCTCAAGTTATGGCAGGGGAGGTTTAGATTTGATATTAGGGAAAAAATATACACCAAAAGGCTTATTAAGCACTGGAACAGACTTCCAGGACAGTGGTGGAATCACCATCCAAGGATGTATTTAAAAGACAGGCAGACGTGGTGCTGAGGGACATGGTTTCATGGTAGGTTTTTGTTAGTGTTAGGTTGATGTCTGATGACTCCATGATCTTAATGGTCCCTTCCAACCTAGACAATTCTTAAATTCTATTATTCCATTTGAAAATTTTTGTATTTAGTGGGGATGACAGAATGAAACACGTCTTGCTTTTTGTGCAGTCTTATGAATAGCTGTGGTCAAGTGACAGCCAGGACCAGAGGAAATCTCTGCATGGCATGTGTCCACCTGCATGTTTGCATTAGACATCCAGCAGATGTGGGTAATGCTGGGATGAAGGAGGAGGGAAATCCTGCCTTGCTGACTCTACGCCAGCAGCCGTTGCCTTCTCAGACTCAGAATAAACGTGTGGGCTGCAAAGCGCTCTTCCCTCTGAGGTGTTCAGGGGGTAGGAGAGCTCAGCTTTTGGGCTCAAGTCTGTTTCAGACCGTGACAAATTTGTTCCCTGAATCCATACTCTTTTTAATCTAAATGTCAGGTAGGAAATTAAAGCCCTGCTGAAACGGAGTGTATTACCAGCATTTTATTAGATCACAAACAATTTAATAACCAGATAGAGGGAGAAGGTCATTTTGTTGTCAGTCCAGCTTATCTCATAAATTAGGCATCAGGGTTTGCACAAAAGTGTCTCTCAGCAAATAAAATTATCTGGTTTGATGAAGGGCCTCTGTCCATGGAAAACAGATAACACAGATGAAAGAGGGGGCCCTGTAATAAAATTATTATCCAGGAATGTATGAAAGGAGATGGATTCTTTAAAAATACTTATCACATATTTACCCTATTAACAGTAAGAAAATGCCAAAGTAGCAAAGGACACACCTTCCTGATGAATTCAGGTGAAATATTTTCAAGGTCAGTAAACAGAAGGGATGGCGGATGAAACATGGATTATAAATAGGGTAGCTCTTAGTGACCTCACTGGCTGAAAAGGGAAGAAACCCAGAGCATTATCTCTTCGCTAGAAATATTTATGGCCCAGAGATGACAGTCTTCTGAGACGGAGCAGGGCAATGAATGATGCACACCCACATGGCATCGATTTCAGTGTATCCTGCTGCAAATCTGTTTCTGGGGTGGGGGAAAAGGAGTGACAAGGAAAGGGTTTGGCCAGAGTAAATTTTGTCCAGATAACATGAAGGTCTGGTGTTGTTCAGACTTGTCTGCCTGCAGGTCTCTGAGGCACAGGGATTTCTATACCCTTGCTTGACTCAAGCTGCCTTCCCTCTTTTAGCCTAATTAGAGTGAATTTAGATTAGTACTTTGAGTGTCCTGCTGAAATGTGAGGGCAAGTTGTGCCAAGAGGGGCTGCAAGGCAAATGTGGTGGTGGCAGCAGCAGCAGAAACTTCCTCTGTGACACCTCACTTCTGCTGCCACCATGGAGTTGGAGAATCCACCATGGTGAGGATAGGACAGGGTCTTTCCCTCCTGTGTGACAGTCATCACTTCACTTGCACCTCTTTTCCCCTTTTTTCTGCATAATGTAACAACTATCTCTCTTCAAAATGTAGCCATCCAGATCTCCTACCCCTTCTCCATGTGGGCCTGGGAATGCAGTGAACCGACAGCCTATGGAAAATGAAGAACTGGAAAAGAATTCTGCAGAGATGGTATTTTTAAAATCGCTGCTATCCTCCATTATAGTCGTCTCTGAACTCAGTATGCAAAGCAATGTTTGCTCTGGAGATTTCTCAGTGACAGTGTCTAAGATCCAGGTCTGGTCTGTGTGCTAGAGCTCACAGATCCCCTAGCAATGCCTGTGGAACACTCTGTTCATGAGTATAATATCAATAATGAGTATTCTGCTTCACACAAAATCATTCTGATTAATGCCTACTCTGGTGTGATTTTATCTGCTCAAACACAAGCTCTGAGAGCAGGCACCACACCTGGTAATCTAAGCTCTATTTTAATTCACGCAATAAAGCTGGGTCAGCCTCACCCGATACTCTTCTATTAACGAGCTGCCTCTATTCCCCCTGTTGATTCCGCAGTGAGTTGCTGATGAGTCTGATGAGCCATTGCTTAAAACAGATAGAAGAGACACACGGAGTGTAGGAATTGTTTAGGAAAAAGCTGTAGAAGCTTTTCCAGTGCATGGATATACCATCAGTGTGAAATCGTGCTGTCTCCAGACAGTTAGACTCTTTGCCTCACATTGCAGCCCAATGTGGGAGATAAATGTACTCTTGGTAAGCTGTTTAACTTTCTGGCTGTGAGAAACAAACCAACAGAAAACACCTTTTTTTTTTCTTTTGAGAGTAAGGCCAAAGTGTATTTTTTATTCTGGTCTTGATAAAGGCATCCAGACTGCTTAGTGAAGAAATGGGAATACTTAACTGACATCATCTGCTCTGGGTAGTGGACTTTCATTCTGTCTTCTGGCTGAGAAACCAGGAGCTGGCCCTGGTGAGTTTCTAATGGGGTCCCAGTGCTATTGACCCAGTGCCATCCAATTTTTGTCCTGCTAATAAACTACAACCTTTTTCCTGACAATAGTTTAGACATGATGCATGGATTGATGAGGTGCAAAATACTGGGTCATTTTTTCATAGAATATGGGGTCTTCTAATATGGACATCGTTGGACAAGGACAGGGTTTTTATTGCCAAATGCAAAGGGATATGCATTCCCAGGATATGACATGGTTGGCCATCTTAACAAGAAAGGAAAGCCATGTCTCAAGAGCGATTTATGGGCCACTCAAGGTTAAAATAAGAAGAAAAGCTCACAACATGGTATTTTAGCTGAACATTTAATCCAATCCTTGGATTTATTTACTGTCTTTGTATAGATTATTTTAGCATTGGTGTCAGCAAGGCTGTAGACTTCAACAAGGTCTTATAAACCTATTGCTGATGAATTGTGCAGTTAAGCAAAAGACTCACAAGAGGAAAGTAAAGATTAGGACAGGACACTCATGCTAAGCTGTCTGGATCCATTGGTAGGTTGAATGCATATAAAGATGTGATTTAAGGCAATCAAATGCAAAATCCTATGTTTGTACAGAACAAATGCAACCCTTACTGAATGGACAGGGAACAGCACAATCTCCCGAGAAGAGCCAAAGCAGTATTTCTGAAAAAAAAAAAAAAAATATGATCTGCTCCAAACAAAAATCTGGAACAAAATTGAGTTCCCAGTCAGGCGTTGTGTCTAAAGAATAACATTGCCCCTGGATTTATTCAAAAAGGTTTCATGGGCTAGGATAGACAGAGGACTTCACCTATATTCTGTGAAACTGCAGACACAGCCACAACAGTTCTGGAGTGCCAGCCATTTTCAAAGGATGTGAAAATCATGGAGAAGGTGCATGGAAGAGGTATTTCTCTCAAAGTGGAGGTCTTTAAGTACCAGCTAGCTTATTGCAAAGATGGTGAGCACTGACTTGGTGGTACTGAGGAGAGAACAGCAGGCTCTATGGGGTTATTTAAACCAGTGGAAAAATCCACAACAATTTTCACATCAGACAAGTTCAAACGGAAGGTGAGGAGGATTTGTTCCAGTGTTTAAAGCACCACAGAAAGCAATGAAATTTCCATTTCTTGATAACTTTTTAAAAAGTGCGCAGCTTTCCTTTGAGGCAATGCTGTAGTCAAACACTCACTTTTGCTTTTCCGTAGGAGAAACTCGGTAAAAAGTTGTGTACTCTGTGGTATGTGAGGTCAGATTACATTACCAGTGTACTCCTTCTGGTATTAAAATCTCTGCACCCAAAAACTGTTGTCTGATCCATGGCTACAGACTCTATGTCCCATGGAGATTGGTGCAGCAGAAGGAAATATCCCCGGAAGCTAATCTTGTGTAAAGCAATGCCTGTTCCCCTCTGTGTTATCGCCTTGGAAGGAGATCTCACAGTTTTATTATCCAGGGTTATAGGTATCACCCCGAGGAAGGGCCAGGTCTCACAGATGGAGTTATGTGAAAGACAATCAAACTTCACCACTAATTGGAGAATACTGGGAATGTTTGGGGTCTTACAAGGCCAAGAGTGACTAAATAACTATATCAGTAATATGAAATAAGGCTAAGATTACAGAGGTGATGGCATCAGAAATACCAAATTTTAATATGGCTAAAGGACTGGGACAAATGGAGAAAAAGTTAATTAGGGGTGAGTTGTTTATCTGTGAAGGCAAAAGACCAGAAGGAAGGAGGGGACAGGATGGGTGGGGAAGATCAAGCATGGGATAAAGGTGAGGAGATGGAGATAAAGGGGTGGTTTCATGGTATTAGTTCAATACTCCTCCCTGGCCAAATCGACAACCTGGCTAACGTCATTTACCCTATTGTCTATCAAAATCTATTCCTGATTATTTTCCTGTGTGAATGTGCGTATGTGGCAGTCAGTCAATGGAGAGACCATGGGTCTAGGAGCTGGGTAGTAGAGAAACCCGAGGTCTGAGAGTTTGTGCTTTGTGGTGTTGTTTCAAAGGGATTCAGCTGGGACACCAGGTGCCGGCTTTCAAATTTCATCTGGAAAGGGAAATATAAAGAAGAAAATCCTCTGAAAATGGGAATTTCTGTATTCTAAATGTGAAATCAAATGGATCAAGAGAAATCCTCATCAGTTTTGTGTTTGGCTTTTTTTTTTCCCCCATCTCCTCTGAGGAAGAATTTAAATAAAACCCAGGCGTGGGGTCACTTAAACCTAGTTATAACCACAATAAGCTTCAAATCAGGTGCCAATATCCAAACCCACAGAGATTCAAAGAACTTAACTCTATTAAGCAATTAGGTAATGTCTCTAATTGAGATCATGCCAAGATCCAGTGTCAAACCTTGCATAATGCTGGAAAATATTTCAGTCTGACCAGTTACAAGAGTCACCTAATTAAAGGCTAATCAAAGTGATACTGATGAAAGCTTTTCAGTTTGTTCTACAACTTTGGGTAGCACTTTGACTTCAACATACAGTCAATAGTTGAATTGGTTAATTACTGGGGCTTATTGCTGCAGATGCTTGATGGAAAGAGAAGGCAGAACTTCTGCTAAATTTATGAAATAACTCTTTCACTGTTGTGGAAAGATAAATACAGAAAACCATATAGAAAACACAGACAGATGATATTTAATAAAATAGCCTTTCCAGAGACCTGAATATCCATTACTGTGGAGGCAATGGTTAACAGGATAAACAATTCCATCTGTCTCAATCTATGCACTTAGGCAGAGCTATATCCCTGTCGTTATTTACCTGCTGAAATTTATCTTCTTATTTGCCTTCTTATTGATACATATATCTCTCTCTATCGTGTTTCTAAAGCAGCTGGCACACTGTGATCTGAGTGCTCAGCTTCTGCTTTTGGGATCATCATGTACAAAGGAAGACATGAAAACTCTGGGAGTGATGACCAGAGGGTAAAACTTCATGGTGCCAATGGAGAGGAACCTTGCAGAGGTAGCTCTGAGAGTTTTTTTACACCTGGGATACACAGGATGAAAAGGTGTGACTCCTGACTCACTGTGTTCTGTCCTTTCTATGGCAGACACGTAAAAAACCAGAAACCCATCAAAACTGAGCAAGCATCAGCAGAAACCTTGGAGTTTGGGGCTGGAAATCTATAGGTAAACCTTGTTTTAATAATAAAAAAAAGTGTCTTGTGCAGTGTCATCAGGCTAACTATTTTTATCTGTCTCCATTTTCTTCTAATCTTATTTGTCTNACATTGACCACATCAACAATTGTATTCTCCTTTGATCTCCTGACAGTGTTTTTCCTTTGTTTAAATAACAATTTTCCACTACAGAAACCAACTATTTACCCCACCCTCTCCCCCCCAAAAAGTACAGCACAAGGAGGAGAGGATTTTCTTGCTATCCTATTTGTTCAAACGAGTTGCTTCACATATCAACTGAAGAGGCTCTACTGTTTGGTGAATGGGGTGAGTAGGTGAAGCCAACAAGTATCTCAAAGGCGTTTTATAGCAGGAAAAAAAGGGGCATTATACACAGTGTAGCCTCACTGTGTCAGGCTACAATATCGACCTTCAAAATACCAGTTTTGTGCAGCTGTGTCTCAAAAGCTAACCAAAAAGAGGCCTAGATTCTTTATAAAAGGTTTATTGTTGTTATTATTGCCTGCTGCAGCTTCCCCCTTGAGGCTTCTTTTATCACTCAACCCAGGCAGCAGATTAATTCTTTCCTAAATGTAAAATCTGATGACATTTTTTCCATAAATCAAGACACTATCAGGGGATTTTCTCCAGGGCAGTAGCTCTCAGCCGTCACTTTACAAAGATTTCAGTTTAGAAAGGTTTCCAACAGAAGCTTGTCTCTGTCCCCAAAATCTTGGAGTTGCTGCAAGGCAGTGCCAGTGAAGTGCTATGTATGACAATTGCTCCACAGCTGGTTTTAGGGTGAGAAATGAGAACAGATGGAGCAACTGTGGCAGAAACAATCTCCAGGGCAGAAAACTAGTATCTTCTTAGTGTGAGCTGATGTGAGCTGGTGTCTCTGTGACATTTTTCTCTCCTATATAAGTAGAATCAAGCAGGGGACATTAAACACACGATTTTTCCAAGGGAACTACTGAAGTACCAAACAAATCAATTAAAATAGAGCAACAGATTCAGATCATGTGTTAAATATCAGTTTTAGGTAGACCCCTAGCATGTGTACTTGAGACAACTGTGTGGATTTATACAGATATCCTCACTCAGATTGAAGCTTGAGCATTATTTCTTACTGTGTCCATACCTGTTTGTAGAAAGTGCAGCCACATAAGTGTTCTATTGGATATGAATGCTTTTCAGCACAATATCCTAACATCATATATGATAAAACAGAGATGAGGGACAAGTTTTCTGTAACTCCAACATTTAACTATCATTGTTCAGAAGAGTAGATTCTCCTTTAGGAAGATTTTCTTTAGAAAGATATGAGGAGGAAGAAGATGGCTTCTGGTTCTTGTTTGAGGTCAGAGGCAAATAAGCATGATGTTAATGAGCCAGAATGATGGGGAACAAAAGTGGATGCTGGAAATTGACTCCCAGAACAGAATGCATTTGGTTGCTTCAAGTACTTATTGCTCCTACAATATGAAAAGCTGAACTGTTGGGAAGCTGCTTGGGCCCTACTCTGGCTTAGCAGCCAGGTGGATTTGTCATAAACCATGATTGGTAATGATTTGTCTTGCTAAGTAAGTTGGTGATGGCACAGGAGATGATTTCTGCTGCAAATGAGTGGTGGAAGGGTCATTGTGCTGCATTGCAACTACCCCAACTGTCAAAACTCATCTTCATATGAGCACTGATATCCCTGTGTGTTGAGCTGAAGAACTGCTGGTATAAGGAAAACCTTAAGCCAAATTAAAGATTAAAAAAAAAAAAAAATCACAACTGTTTCACAACTAAGAGGCAAGTGGAGGGATTAACTCCACCACAAAAAGAAAAGACATGCCTGCAGCTCTATAGCATTTTTTATTTTTCTGGTTATTGGGAGAGGATAAATGTTTCCTTCTGGATATAATTACTGGGTTTTTAATAGATAAAGTTAAGGAAGGTGGTTAAGGAGAGGGATCTAGTGCCATAGAAAGGAAGAAAGTCAACACCCTAATCAAATAATTTTTACAAGCTCTTTGCAAAGAGCTAGAAAAAAAGATGCAGTAGAATGAGCATTGCCTAGAATATCACTGAAGGCACAAGCAAAATGTCTAGGATATGCTCTTAAGTGCAAAACAATTATCATTGATTTTATGTTTCAATTATCTCAGACTCATTTGCTCCCTTATGCCTTTAAAAAAAATGTATTAGGTGAAAGTGCTTTGGGATTTCATGCATCCTGAGATCAACTAATGTCTTTAACAAGCCTTTTCCCTTCAGAACCACTAGCATGACAAAAACTACGAGACCTGAAGAGGGGAAAATTCGTTACGTTAGTGAAACTGGTCAAAGAACATAACCCCCTCACTTGCAAAAATAAGCAATTTGGAAATTAAATAAATTAATGGTTTGTGGAAGCTAAAGCAGCAAAACTGGTTCAAATTTAATCACCTTTTGCATATGCTGCAATTCTTTAGAAAGGTATAGCTGTGCTGATGGAACAGCACTGAGGCAGTGATGGTGAGAAAGCTGGCAGCTTGCAGAGGTGGAGATGGTGACATCATAATTGATTCATCCTTGTGATTTCTCTTAATGTGGCAAACAAGCCAGACCAGTGGATGGTCACAGCCTTGGCAGCTGAAATCAAATATGGGTCCAGCTCTTGTGTTGCCTGGCCTTGCTTGTCAAAGAGGACAACCTATCTGTGTGAACTGTGTTTAATTAGGGTTTGTGATTCCCAGTTGAAAAAGATCAGATGAAAATGTTATATAAACTGTCACAGTATAAAGTCCCAAATTTTTATCAGTCAAAATTGTATGGCTTTGTGTCACCCCTCAGAAAGCTGTCTGTGGGTCTTTTAATCAAATCCCAAAAAACTTTCAAGGTTTCTCCATCACAGTGTGTTTCTCTTTCATGAATTAAGCTCTTGGTGGGTAAAAAGGAAACAGTGACTCTCTAAAAGGCAGAACTTTTCCAAACAGCTAATCAATGACATCTTGTCCTTGAGTGAGCAAGAACATGTCTGGAATGTCTGGAGTTAAAAACTCATTCAAGGGCAGGAGTTCTGAGGGGCTGCCCTTCTTGGATACCTTGAGAAGATACTACAGATCTAAGCCTGCTTTTTTTTTTTTTTTTTTTTCATTTCAAATCTGCACATGTACAGCAGAACACTGTCCCTAGCTTTTATAACTTAGAGTCAGGGGGCGGATGCAAGCTGCAACCTAACAGGAAGCACAAAAATAAATGGCAATTAACATATCTGGTCACTGAGGAAGTAGCAATTTGGACAAATTTCGGTTACTGGGGAATTTTTTCGTGTTCCAAGTACTGATAGATGTAAATAATAGAAACAAAGCCCCTTCTCCTGCTTTGTGAGTTAATGTGTTTCTGATGCTGCCTTCAGAAGAAGGATGATTTCGTTGGAAGTCTGGAATTGAACTAATGATGCAAGAAGTGCATCCACCTGACAAAGGAGTTTCAAGTGGCTCAATTTCTTAGGCTCCATAGGAGAAAGAAACATAAGTAAAGAGGAGAAAAGCAATTATTTCCATTTCCATGGAATACTAGCGTAAAACATCACCCATGGCAAATGGGTTCATTGGAGCAGCCATAATATACTTGGGGCAAATTTTGATAAATTCTTAGAGCCAGTAGCCTTTCTAACAAAGGAAGTACTAGCACTACAATTGCGACCTTAACTGAAACATGCATGCTTAAGAATAAATAGTTAGTTCCTACAGTTAAAATAAATAAATAATGTTTTCACTATACTATTTATCCCAACTAAATAGATAACCGAATAAGAAATCGATGTGCAATGTGTTGCAACAAAAGATCTTTTTTGGGTTGAGTGTTTATGTGGAGTCCAGGTGAGTTGGGGTCTTGTCTGAGATCCACATCTTGGACTTGCTTGTTTTCTTTTTCAGCAAAGCTGATATTCCTTGATTTTCTCTTTTTTTTTTTTTCTTAATCTCTCTCCTTACTCAAAATATGAAAGATGTACTCTGCTTAAAAATTATGAATCATAGGTTTGGTGATTAAAGGACAGACTTTGATGTATGCAATATGTATGATTGTTACTGCTCAGGGATGGTAATTGGATTCCAGTCTTTCCCTTCCACTACTGTGCATGTAAGTACCTAAAAATCCTCTTGCTTTTGTGTTCAATGAGAAAACTTCACAGAAGCAAAACAAATAACTGAACTGCTATGATAATAGTAAGCAAACAAAGAAAATTAAATCCCCCATCAGACAACGGTGCTCTGTGCCCACTTAAAAAAAAAAAAAAAAAAGAAAAATGATAAGAATTCAAATAGCTGCATAATTTGTAGCAATAAGATTTTTTCCCCTTGCTTTTCAATTTTCTTTTGTCAAAAGTAAACTGAGATGGACAAAGTATTTAAGACTAAAGTATGTTCTTAAAGTTGAGTGTATCTTCAGTGTAATTGTTCTCAAAGGATGTGAAATAACCTTGCACTTATATGTTGTGTTCAATTGGATCTTTGACTATCCATATAGAATTGTAAAATAAAAATGTCATTTTTTACAGGGTGCAAAATGATTAACAGCTGTGGGAAAGGTAAGGGTAGGAGAGGGGATATGTTCTAAATTATAAGTATGTAAGAAATAACATTGCTTTAAAATATGGGACTCTAAGGTGTTTCCAACTTCTGTGTTTCTAAGAATCTAAAAATGCAAAAGTCTACTCTAAAAACAACAGAAGCAGAAAGGAGGGAAAAAAAAAAAGGGAAAATAGAGATCTCCTTTTAGATTATTAATGCTGGTGGGATGAAAAACTGCTTGGAGACATGGTTTGAAAAGCTATTTCATTACCTGCACTACAATCCAATCCATGTACTTATTTATCTGGATTTGAAAGAAGTTGACAAATTCAAGGCAATATTGGAGTGCAACAACACTCCAATTATCCTCGACTGCATTAATAACAATGATGTGCCACCTGTATCTGCTAAATGTTTCGTCATCTTAGATTAAGTTAATTGAAATTAATCAGCAGCACAGTTAGGCGAACAACAGCTGAGAAAATTTTTTAAGAGATATGATGGATTCATGCAGTCATAGACTTCACCCGACATCAGGGATCAAAACACACATCTACATATACATGAAGTGATCCAAGATAATTATGAGCCAGAAAGATGTTTTTTTTACTTGGTTTAATATGATATAGAGAGAAACGTGGACAAATTATCCAAGAATTGGGTTGATTCCTTCCATGCAGTGTCCCCATGGTGCTGACTGTAATATCTATCCATTCACCTGAATACAGAAAAAGCATTTGTCTGTGTCATACCTAACTGACATCAACCCTGGATCACAAAATAGCTTGCCTTGTTTTCCAAACTTTTAATGGGCTATGCAGTTTGAGTAGGGTTTTTCTTTTCTGTATTTCTATATTGTGGAAATACATTGTGCAGACATTCATTTAATTCAAACAGAAGATCTCTTCTGTCCTTTCACAATGTGGTAGTGGGTTTAGGAAGCTCATAGCAGTTATCTGGGACTCATGGTGGGAAGCAGAAAGATCAACAGATCTGCAGTGACTCCCAGTGAACAGGAAGAAGGATGCATGAGCAGAATATACCAATTTCACCACTTAGTATTTTGGGGCTTGGATCTCTTCTGGAATTTTCACCTGTCTCAGCATTTTTTTCTAAGTCTTTTTTTTTTCTAAATTATTTTTTTCTGTTCTAAAGAGAGGAGGAGCAAGGTAGGCACAAATCATATGTCATTGACAGAAATCCTAATTTCAGTGATAGGAAAATGCCTCAGCATCTTGCAGTTAAAGCTAGAGAGAAGACTACTTTCTATTTTTGTCTTAAACTCCTGTTGCTTGAACTGATTCAGTTCGCTTGTCAAACATTTCAGGAACAAGGGCTGGAAAGGTCATTTTGTTTTCCCCTTTGCTATCAGAAGCAATTATATAATCCGAGGTGGGGGTTATACCTAAAAAGTGTAAAATTTCTTTACCACCACTGTTTTCTTCACCTCATATGTTGTCTTAAAGCCTGAGTGACTTTGACCAATTTCCAGGCGTAACCAGGAATCTGGAGAAAGTACAAAAAGCAGACATGATAACAAAGCCCATGAATTATGTGATGCTGAATGACCTCTGTGGTGCTGAGGGTTGGAGACTGTTCATCTTACATTACCTGTGACTTATTTGTTTAGTGGGGTGGAGGACACAAAGAGTGACTGATGGGCAGTAGAGTACAGCAGCATGGACTGGATGTTGTGAGGTCTTTTCTTGGTCAACATAAGAAGACACATGCTGGACCCTATTCCTGCATTTTGAGTCTGTCTTGAGTTGAGCATTTTTTTTTGTGTCTTTTGCCAAGTCAATGCAACAGGCACACATTGTCATCACCCACTGACATGAATAAATACAGGTCTTTATCAGTAGGAAGGCAATGCTGACGTGGTCTCTGTTAGTATCTGTGCACCATTTACTCACTGATATATTGTCCTACTTAGGGGGACATAGCTTTTGTCCTCATTTAGCTTGTGGATGTTCCTAGACTCAGCAGTTAAATGACTTAACTAAAAGTTACCTAAGAAGCTGGAGCACAATCTGTGTAGTTGAAACTGGATCTTTTAAATGCTGTTAACCTGTTAAGTCAAGACACTGGTCTTAGCCTAAAAATGCCAGGCCAGAAAAGACTAGTGAGTGACTGAAATGGAGAAATTCCAGTAACATTTTTCCTGATGATTCTTTCTTCTTTTATGATTTTTACTTTTTAAAAAAAAAAAACTTCACATGAACTTTGCTTCAGTCTATTTTAAGCAGCCACATGTGTGCCAGCAGCATGGGTGTCAAGGTCAGCAGACAAGACTTTCAAAGATGACATGGTGGACTCTAATGAGACCATCAGAAGCAGCTTCACTCTCTCCTTTTCATATACCGCGTGCTTAGTTGAACTTGACACATATTATCAGGCTATAATTCATTTAAGCACTGGTCAAGGGATAACTTCCAACATTTAGAGAAATCAGTCTTCAGAAATCTGACAAGGATATAAGATCAAAACAACATGGGAGGAAGGGATATTAATGCATGCGTGTGTAGAAGTGGATATTGTTTAATCAGGGTGAACACAAAGAAAGACACATACCAAGCATTTTACTGGCCTGGAGGAACAACAATACTTTCTAATCTGGAGTCATTTTAGGGGAAAGCAAAAAAACCTGTTTTTTAATAAGCCCCGTGAAAGATGTTCTTGGAGCTTCATTCCTCAGCATGCTTTTCCACAAATAGATTCAGATGTTGGGGTATCACTTGTTTGTGTCTGAAGAGCGATATGTTCTTGAGCTAAAAATGAAATGCTGAGCAGATGCTGACTTGAAGCGACATGTTCCTAAAAGCAGGCAAGTTGGATGCTGTCAACAGTCAATAAACACATGCAAACAAGAAAGGCAAAAAAAGAAGACGAAAAAAGAAAAAGCAGTAATTAGACTTAACACTCTTTGACAGGGGATTAATGAACAGGATTAATTAAACAGGTATTATTAACCCCACATGCCAAATTCTAATTTCCAATTTACAAGTGGAGAAGGTAAGACAAGCCAGTGTCACCATGTGCCTTGTTGGGGGAATGGATGTGTTTGCCCTCAGCCTTCTCCTGTGTAGATGTGTGCTTCTGCAGAGCTTCTCTTGCTGCAGAGGGCAACTTCTCTTCTGCTGAGCAACCTCCAGACTTACTTCAGCACATAATCATAGAATCATAGAATAGTTTGGGTTGGAAGGGACCTTTCAAGGCCACCTAGTCCAGTCCTTAATCTGGGTTGGACCCCTGACATCTTCAGCTGGATCAGTTTGCTCAGAACCCCATCCAACCTGACTTTGAATATTTCCAGGGATGGGGCATCTACCACCCCTCTGGACAACCTCATTGTAAAAAGTATCTTCCTTACATCTAGTCTAAATCTTCCGTGTTCTAGATTAAAGCCATTGCCCCTCATCCTATTGCAACAGGCCTTGTACTTTACAGCAGCACAAAGCCTACTTCCAAGGAATGCACCTTTGTCTGACTGGTCTATCATGGTCATTCTGTACTCTTCTGTAAATAAATGTTCCTTCTTTCTACCCACAGTAACAAGCACATCACTAGTTTGGATTCCTTGATTAAATATGACAAGGGATTATTGAAGTGCCATTACAGAGGTAGCACATCTTGGTACATTCCCAGGTAATGATATTATGGCTCTGCAGCTTGAGCTCAGCTCAGCTTTACAGTAAGTCAAACATTACAATACAAAGCAAATATTTATGAATATCATAAATGGATAGAGGTCATGCTCTGCAGTGTATAGATTAAGTAACCTGCATAAAATGGAAAATTGGGAGGGTTCAGTTTTTGGTTTTGATTTAAAAGTGATTTTAAAAAATGTTATCTCTATCTTTAGGAAAACCATTGTATTGACATGTATTATGTTTACCACAAGCTGGAATAAAAAGTCAACACGTTGAAGGTTTCAGTGGAAAGAAAAGCACTGACAAAACTGATTGAGAAATAAACTTTCCATCTCAGTCCCATTTTTCTCTTTGCTATTAGCTTCATAGAAGCTGTAGTCCTGGTCAGTTATTGTCCAGTTATTGTGTCTAGTTCTGGGCACCTTAACACAAGAGAGATCTCAAGGTGCTGGAGAGGAGGACAACGAAGCTGGTGAAGGGCTTGAGAATAAATCTTATGAAGAGCGATTGAAAGAGCTGGGACTGTTTATTTTGAGGAAGACGATGCTGAGGGAAGACCTCATTGCTCTCTACAACTACTTGAAAGGACATTGTAGTGAGGTTGGTGCTGGTCTCTTCTCACAGGTAATTAGCAATAGAATGAGAGTGAATGGCTTCCAGCTGCAATAGGGTAGGTTTAGGCTGGTCATTAGGAAAGAATTTTTCCCAGAAAGAGTGGTCAGACACTGGAATAGACTGCTCAGGGAGGGGGTTGAGTCCCCATCCCTGAATGTGTTTCAGAGTCATTTAGATGTGTTGTTGGGGGATATGGTGTAGGGGAGAACTTTGTAAAGCAGGGCTGATGGTTGGACTCAGTGATTCCAAGGGTCTTTCCAACCTGAATGATTCTATGATTCTATTCCTTTCAAGCTTATATCCTGGCCAAACTAAGACTCCATGAATAACTATAGAATCGTAGAATAGTTTGAGTTGGAAAGGACCTTTAAAGATCATCTAATCCAATCCCCTGGCAATGAGCAGGGACATCTTCCACTAGACCTGGTTGCTTGACATTGAATGTTTCCAGGGATAGGCTATCACCATGGGCAATCTGGGTCAGTGTTTCACCATGCTTAGTGTGAAGAATGTCTTCCTTATATCTAGTCTAAATCTACCCTCTTTTAGTTTAACGCCATTACCCCTTGTTCTGTCACTACAGGCAAAGGCTAATGCTTTTTTGATCCACCATAACCTTTGTGGTACGTTTGAGGAGACATTACAGCTTTCAAAAAGGAAAATTTTGCCTAAAATCACTCTTTCCTTCTAGAGTTATTTCTGTTTCAATAGAAAAACTTTTTTAAGTGGGAAATTCCTGGCATTTTCCAACAGGCTGTAGTGACTAGTAATGGCAGTGACTCAGGTTCAGGACACTATAAGGTCAAAGATGTGACAATGATCACAAAAGAAGATGTGCTCCATGCCCAAAGGAACCTCCAGTCTGATTACCAGACCAACAGCTTAAATTCTTATATAAAATATTTAGCTTTCCATTAGTTCATGCCACACAGCTTTTTGGAGGCAGGTGGATGGCAGGGAAAGAGTAGATGGCAGGAAGGAGGTGAAGTCAGGAGGCAGAGAGACAGTGAGGAGAACAGGGTTATACTGACTTGGCAGCAGAGAGTTAGTGAATCGAAAGAAATGGTATTAAACACAAATTGATTAATGGCAATGACAACAGAGACAAACAGCTTACAGGCCAAATCCTCTCCTCTGTGCATTTCACTCTTCCTCTGCTGCACAGTGCAGAGATGTCACTCCTGCCCGGTAGCTGTTTGCCTCCTTTTTCAGCTGACGTGATTAGCAGTTGTGGGCATCCATGAGGTGGAAGCATTCATTCAGCAGCAGCTCTAGTGGGTGATCCCTTCCCTCATCACAACCACCACCACATCCAAAGGAGTGGTGGAAGAGGGTAAACAAATCTATAGCTATGAAAGATCACATAGGAGCTTCCAGTGGTCATCTAGTCCAAATCCCTTTCTGATGCACTGTGATTTTGCCTTATTTTCATAATTAGGATATAGTGGCATGACCAAAAAAAAAAAAAGAGAAAAATTTCTCCAAACAAACAGGTTGTAGAAACTGAAGGTCTTTCCAGCTTCTCAAACAGCTGCAAGGTGGAAAGACCTCTGGTTCCTTGCCTTGCACAGTCTGCTCTGGCTATAAGGGTGATTTTCTTCCACTCTTTCCCTGCCGTGAAGTCTTCTGCTTTGATGGGCATGGTGGTTGCATGTAGGGCTGTAGAACTCTGCTGTTCACCTCTGCTCTATGTCTCCTCAGTTCAGGCACACTAAGTCCTCGTGCACTTTTCCATGGATACATGGAAGTGAAAACTCATTTTGGTGAATGTTGGTTTGGTTGGAACTGTTGTTAAGGATGATGAGAGCCATGTGTAAGCTGGCTCTACAGGCTAATATTAATGTCTACACTTTTCTTCAATACCCTTTTCTTGGTGATATACATAGAGAAACTAGTGACTGGACAGCAATATGCTTCACTTTTTCATCCAAGGAAAAAAATTATTCTTGAAAGAAATTTCTGCTAAACAGTGCTGGGCAGCCTATAGATGGGAAACAAGACTTAACCCTTGAGAGGACAAATTGAAGCCACAAAGACCCCAGTCCAACAAATCCTGTAAGTCCAGGCTTTACGCCAACAGTAAGACTCAAGTGCTTTATTTAGAATCACAGAATGGTTAGACTTGGAAGGGACCTTAAAGATGATTCAGTTCCAACCCCCCTTCCCTGAGCAAGGACACCTCCCACTAGATCAGGTTGCTCAAAGCCCCATCCAACCATGCCTTAAAGAATTCCAGAGGTGAGGCATCCACAACTTCCCTGGGCAATGTGTTCCAGTGCCTCACCACCCTCAGAGTAAAGAATTTCTTTCTGGTATCTAATCTAAATCTTCCCCCTTCCAATTTAAAGCTGTTACTCCTTGTCCTGTCACTAGAATTCCTGACAAAGAGTCCCTCTCCAGCTCTCCTATAGGCTCCCTTCATATATTGGAAAGCTGTTATAAGCTTATCCCTTTAAACCCCACCAAACATTTCACTGATGGTTAGAATGGTTTAAAGCTGGATTTTTAGTCTGTAAAAGTCACATTTTTTTTCAAAACTGGAACCAAAAAGTTTATAAAGAGTATGGAAGAAGTGACAGGATGGACTTGTCCTTTGAGGACTGAGGGACACACAGTGACATTAAAGTAATAGCTCAGCAACAAATCTTACAGTTAACAAGTCATGTGTAATAAACCATGTAATATAGCAGGTACAAGCTATATCTACCTAATGCAGTTGTCAAAATTAATATTAATAAATATTTTACTATATGAAGAGTTTCCTTATTCTTGAGATGCTGCACCCACAATGAATTACACTTAAGTTTGAGTAAAGCGTGATGCATTTTTCAATCTAAAACCCAGTTCTACTAACATTGAATCAGGGACTGTCATAAAGTAGTCAGTATAACTATAACTGTTTATTACATTTGTGGTATTTTAACTCATTAAAAAAATAGTTAAAAATCAACTCAGGATAATGTTTAGAAATGAGACAGTTCATTAAAATTCACTAGAACATTTTAAATCCCTGAGATTATTAATTCTGGATCAGAGCTCTCTCCAGGACTCATGTTACCTCACTTTGACTAGTGAAAAGGCTGGTGTCTCCTTGCAACCACTTTCCACACAACTTTGATACAGAGACACAGGTACCTCCAGAGCACAGTTGCTGCATTCTTTTGTGTTGAAAGGTAAAAGTTGGTTTACAGGGCTGTAGTAGATGAGGTACCTAATTTTCAGAGAGCTAAATTTAGGTCAGAAAAATCCTGCCCACAAATCATGAAAAAACCCCCAACAAACAACAAGAAAAAAAACCCACTGCTATCTAATGAAACAATTTATTTAAAGTAATCACCATTTGTTGCTAATAAAGTAGTTGAAATTATGTATCTGGATATCCATTTTCTCAGTCCTGAAGTTAGTCTATATTTACTAGGTATCTGCTACAGTTTGCAGAACAAGTTTCCGTGGCCATTTATGGAAATATGTGGAGATTTTTCTTAAGAATATATAAATGCTTTTATAAGAAAAAGAAAAAACCCTCAATATTCATCTGAACTTATTACCTCTTGGCGTATTTGTGAGCTGAGAAGCATTTCTGCTTTGTTTAGGAGTCTTAGATTTGAGCTATTAAAAAGTCTAGTCAAACAGATACATGGAAGAAGGACAACAGAACAAGATAAATGCCGAAATAGAGCAAAAATGCTTTGTATTGAAAACACTATAAAAATGCAATTATGCTAAGGAGAAAAAAAATAAACAAATTTCTGAACATTCTAAATATTTTAAATATCTATAAATATTCATTATGTATCCATGCCCCATACATATTTAAAACCCTATGTCTCTGCTTTCGTTAAGTGAATGCTACTGGAGATAAAAGTATGCTTAAAAGAAATGGAACAATTATTGGTGGACCAGCGGTAGTGATAAATCACAGCCAGGCAGGGAGATTAGGTTCCAAAAATGGAAATAAACGCACACTCACATCGAAGTTCCATAAGAGAAGGAAAGCAAGACAGAGAACAGAGGTTTGAAAATGAAAGGTTTTATCTATATAGCTAAAGAACTGAAACCAGAGGGAAAACAGAGTATTGCAAAATGATGGACAAGTTTTACTTAGGGCTGCTTTGGACTTTGACATTTTTGGAAAGAGATAGGGAGGACAGCAGTTTAAATTAATTAGTCCTTTAAATTACAATAGCAACTCAGGACTCCAGGCTATGCATTGTGAATTCACTTCTTGTGCCACTATTTCTTTGCTGTCCTGCCATCTATTGCCTCTTGTGTGAAAGTAACTTGGTGGCAGAACCCTCTGTTCTGTGTTAGAAGAGGCATCTTCCTCCTAACCCAACCATGAGTGCAATCACCACTGTGCAAACTTTACACTGCTTTCACAGTATCTATTAATAGTGTTACTTTTGCATATAGAAAGAAAAACAGATGCCTGATACAAACAGCAGCATGTCTTGGACATGGTTGGAAAGCATGGAAATTTGTCTTAGAATTTTTGTTTCTCCTAGCCTTCTTCTCTGCCAAAGGTCCTGCTTCCCATGGGGTCCTTTACACAGAATCACAGAATATCAGGGATTTGAAGGGACCCTGAAAGATCATCTAGTCCAATCCCTCTGACAGAGCAGGAACACCTACATGAGGTCACCTACATCCAGGCGGGTTTTGAATGTCTCCAGGGAAGGTGACTCCACAACCTCTCTGGGCAGCCTGTTCTAGTGTTCTGTGACCCTCACCGTGGTTTTTCTCATACTTAAAAAACTCATACGTGAGTTTTTTCTCATATTTAAGTGGAACCTCTTATATTCCAACTTGCACCCATTGTCCCTTTTTGTATCACTGGACATCACTGAGAGGAGCCTGGCTCCATCCTCCTGACACTCATCCTTTATATATTTATAAACAGTAAAGAGGTCATCCCTCAACTTCTCTCAAGGAGATTCCTGGTTTGTCTTCGAGCTAATTTGGGTGCAGGTTATTTGAGGTGCACATTGTCTGTACCAATTTATGGTCATATGTCACAACAGGTGTAGCAAGACTCGGACTATCTCCCAAAGAATAGACACCTCTACAACAAAGAAAAACAAGGTAAAAAAAAAACTGAGACAGAGAATTTAAGGATTTATTATAATTATTTCTTATTTTATAATAATGTTTATTATTATAATAATTTAAGGATGCACTAAGCCATTTAAAAGAGGCAACCAACAGATGCAACAATCTGTGCAGGAGTTTGTGAAGACGGATACAAAGAAAGGGGCATTTTTGATCAGTGACCAGTGAGGCTGGTCAACCTTACCTCAGTTCCTTGAAAGGTAGTGGAGCAGCTAATCCTGGAAATTCTTTCCAGGTGCATTAAAGACAAGAAAACCACCAGTAGTACTGATGGAGTAGTCAAGCAGTAGTCAATACGGCTTCACCAAGGCAAAGTTATGCTTGAACCACTTGATAAACTTCTATGATGAAATGACTGGTTGACAAGGGTACTGAGAAACATGGGAAATTCCAGATGGTAAAGGGCTATGAAGAAAAATCTCATCTGGAAAATTAATGTTGAAAGTCTCCTAGGATTTGGATTTCAATGTTAAATAATTTATTAAGACACAGTGAAATATTTTCATAGAGAATTAAAAATGGCACTTTCCATCAATTAGGTTCTTTGATTCAGAAGTTGATAATAGGATGAACTGATATTTCTTTTCTAGCTAGCTTCAGCATCTAGTAATTGCACTATCATTAATGCTAACAATGATAATTAACAAACAACTTTCTCATATATCTAATAGATTTTATTCTGCATTTGTAAATACTGTGAAAGATCAATCTATTTTTTAAAAGCAAACAAGGGTAGTCAGAAGTACAAAATACTGTCAAACATATCTTTAATCAGAATATTTGGGATTTTTGTCCTGATCAGACTGTTTAAAATACTTGATAGTATTAAAGGCTTATCATAAGCACTTTAAAAGTTATGGCAAGGTGGATTGGATTCTGAATATTATATTAGGTATGTGACAGGTCAATAAATAAATATCCTAAGAAATGTAATCAAGAAAATGCTACTGTAAGAAAAAGAGAGTTAGAGAAACTTATTAAAGAGGTACAGACTACTGGTTGCCTTGAAGGGGAAAAAAAAAAGCAAGCAAGTTTTTTCAAAGCAAAATGTAAATTTCCATCCTCCAAACCAGATGAAAGTAATTTCATGTTCTCATGTCAAGAATGGCTTGAACTTTATAACATTAGTAATGCTTGAGTTACTTTTCTATTTTCTTGATATGACAAGAATCCTTCATTTGCCATATTTGAATATCTTTCTCTTCAGTGATTTCTTCCTGACATATGTAATGAAATCCTTGAGAGATACTCTAATGGATAATAGGGTTAAAAAGTGAAACAAGGTGTCTGTCTACACAGTGCTAGAAAATGGGTAATTCTGAATTCCCTTAATGAGAATGTTTGTTTTGTGCAACAGATTCAGTGCCTGCTGCCAGGTGTGGCTCTGACATGGGGGAAGAAATGGTGGCACCTGAAGCACCTTCTGCACTGCCAGGTGTCCCCATGATGCTCACGACAGGCCATGTGGAACAGAAGAAAATGTGTGCTAGTGAGTAGCCCTGCATTAAAGTATTGCCACTTGTAGTCACGGGCCATAAGCTTTGTATTGAGATTGCAAAGCCTCATCAGGTTTGCCCTGTCTGAAATTTTCCTGACCTGCCTTCAGCTTTATTTTACATGGTTTAGCTATAACAGAAATTTTTCTAACTGACCAGGTGTCCATGGCTGTGCTTGTGTTTATCTTTCTGGGGTGCAACCACAGTTTTGCATAGGCAGCCAGTAACAACGATTTATTCCGTGAAGCATGAGACATTTGTGACTCTAACATGGTGATGTATAGAGAAATACAGGCTTACCATGGCAGCAGTGGCCTTGAGAAGTGAATACACAGGATGTGACATGGAGAAGTAAAAATATGGGATGATAAAAGATGCCCGTTTTATCATCTACAAGTATAACCAAGTTCTTCTGCTGTCCTGCTGCTCTCAGTTTCTCCACTCCTCAGACTTTATTGATATCGGTGATTTCCCCAGTCCAGGAGCAGGACTTTGCACTTGTCCCTCTTGAAATTCATGAGGTACAGGCCCACTCCTCAAACCTGTCAAGGTCCCTCTGGAAGGCATTCCATCCCTCAAGGAAAACAACTGCACCACTCAGCTTTGTTTTTACAATGTAGTAGGACGTTGGATTCACTTGCAACAAGCATAGATTTATAGTCAAGTTTTGTGGGTTCCCTGTGGAAAATCATAGGTACCTACAATGTCTACATTTTCTCTGAAGATTGTGTCATTTAGCATCCATGCTGCTATGGGTCCCCAGCGAGGACCATGCAACGTATTCTCGAGTCCAGCTGCTGAGAAATAAGATTAACCTTTACTAACAGAAGGAAACCAAACAGAGGGAAGAAAGGTGGGGTAGAGCTTTCATTGCAGAAGGAACAGCAAATCCCAACCATATAATAATGTATTGCAGGAAACAGAGCCAAGTCTGACCATTAGCAGAAATGGCATCACAAATATCTGCTGCTCCTACTGAGTTTTCCCATTCCAAAATATATTTCTGTCACGTTTTGGGGTATATTTTAATTTACACATCTGCTCTCTCTCAGACATACTTGTGCAGCCCACAGAAGTTGGCTCCTTCTAGTGATCTACAACTCTACCTTGTGAAAATATGTTTTCAATTTGGCTCCTGAAACATGGATCAAGAGATACTGCCAACACAAATATTCTTTGCTGTCAAACATTCTTCTTCTCTCGAGAGGGGAACACCTGCACAGCAGCACAGAAAAAAAGAAAAGAAAAAAAAAAAAAGAAAAGGAGAAAAAAAGAAAAGGAAAAAAAAAACTTTGTAGTTGTGTTTCTTTTGCTTTCAGAATTTCATTTAGCAATTAGTCAAGAAGGCATCCTTGAAATGCTTTTGTATATTGGCATTACATAGTAACTTTGGCACATGCAGGGCCAAATTCCCAGCTGGTGATTTACACTTGCTGGATGACTGACCTTGGGCATTGTCTTGCTAAAAAGCTCTTTACAGCTATGTCTTCACTTCTTTTTAGGCCAGGTTCTAAAACCTGAAATCCTCTGACTTAAGCTAGACTGACAGCATCCCTTCTTCTGCCTTTATATTGAGCCAAAGACCCAGGTCAGTCAGCAGAAACCAGAAGCGCCGAGAAATACTGTCAGAATTTTCAATAATACTTGTGTATTACATTTTTTTCATAATTAAACCTTNGAAATGTAATATAATATATAATTATGATTGTAATATAACATATTGTATAGTGGTCTATATACTATGTATATCAATATCATTATCTTATATATATCAATATCTTCTTACAGAAGAACAGCAGCATCTGTTTCCCAGCCATTCTGCAACACCAGCATCACAGGCAACTTCAAGAATGGTCTCAGCTAACAATTGCTGCATTTGGACTAAAACAACAGATCCACAGTTGGCAAAACTGGAGCCAGTGTCTCAATGGGGGCTGGAATCTGAGGGGGAAAGTGGGTATCCAACAGGACCTACACACTGTTTTCTGGTTTTGTTCCTTCCACAAGCATGGTTAAATTGGGAAGGATGGTGAGAGGGTGGAGGACATTGTAGTAAGTCATATATCTTTAAATTATACAACAGCAGGTTTGTACACACATAACCAAAACATGCATCTGAGAAGAAGCTGTTGAGAGTGGTGTTGGTGACTATTGTCCCCTTAGTTTCTTAGAAAATACTTGTCTGGAAAGTTCATTTTGTTTAGAAATAAAGCCAGCTGGAATAGCACTCTGCTATAGGGAATATCATATAAACTTAAGGACTTAATGCTCAATGCATGCACATTTTGTCAGAATTTCTTCCATGCCTGTAAGTTCTCTATGACAAAGCATATTTAAGTAGCTTCCATCTTTTCTCGCTCCCAGTCATTTATTCCTATCCAGTTCTACACTTTACTAATGCCAATGCAGCTACAAAACTGGTCAATGAAATAAGCTGGCTCTAAAAATTAGACCTTGATGCATTTTTAGGGGATTTGTGCGTAATTTTTTATTTGTTTTCTCTCCCTTGTACATGTTTGGCTGATTCAGCTTACAACATGGTTTATGAAGAGATGGGAATTACACAGCCGTCTGCTGTCTGAGGCAAGAATGGGAGGTTTTGACACCAATCGTGCTGCCAAATGTGTGAACGTGGGCAGTGCTCCCAGCTGTGTAGGGTTGGGGTACTGGAAACATCTGCTTTCCCATAACTCAGTGATTTGGAGAGTTACCTGCCCATACACACACATGCAGACATTGGTTGCAGCCAATGCAAGGATGGCTATTGGGCATAAACTGATGGCAATAACCTTTAAAACATGCCTAGTAATTGCCTACTCCTATTGCAGGTTGCTTCTGCCCGCACCAGCTGAGTTATCTCACTCTGCTGCCTTGTGCAGAGACATATTTGGGTTTTCTTTTGGATATTAGTCATGTCTCTGTTACATTCTTTGCTTTTCCTTTCAGACCAAAAGCCACAGTTTAGTCCCAGCAGTGGGAAGATCTACCCCAATAACATTGGCCATACAAATTCAGTAGTGATGGTCTGTTCTTGTTGGAATCAGAAGCTGCAGCCTTCATATTCTCACTAAATTCACTTTGCTTGATTTGATTATCTCTATCTGATTTCCTGTCCCTTGTTGCAAGAGCATAACAATATTCCTCAGTTCCTATTCAAGCTGTGCAGTGCCATTACCTTCTGCCCTAAAACATCCTTCCCAGAAGTAGCTCCATTTTTGCAGAATTTGATAGAAAAATCAACACCACACTGAAGCTGTTGGTGTTGGAACATAACATAACAAAGACTGACTGAGACCACTGGATTTTGTCTTTCAGCATCCTGTCACTGAGGTTGACCGGTTGCAGATGGTTAGGAAGGAATATAAGGAAAAGTCAATCAAGTTATATTTCTCCATAACAGCATGCCAGTCACTACTTGTTGCTCTCAGACTGTCTGAGTACGGGCCTCTGGTGGATCTTGGTGGATTTCTTTTTCTTAATTGTTCCTGATTTCTGAGGCTGGAGATTAAATGAGAGGAAGTGCATTCAAACTCTGTACACAACGGAAGCCTTCATGTCCCAGAATCCCAGAATGGTAGGGGTGGAAGGGACTTTTGGAGAACATCTATTCCAACTCCCCTGCCCAAACAGGGTCACCCAGAGCAGGTTGGGCAGGAATGCATCCAGGTGGGTTTGGAAGATCCCCAGAGAAGGACACCTCGGCATCTCTCTGGGCAGCCTGTTCCAGTGCTGTGGCACCCNTTTTTAGGCCAGGTTCTAAAACCTGAAATCCTCTGACTTAAGCTAGACTGACAGCATCCCTTCTTCTGCCTTTATATTGAGCCAAAGACCCAGGTCAGTCAGCAGAAACCAGAAGCGCTGAGAAATACTGTCAGAATTTTCAATAATACTTGTGTATTACATTTTTTTCAGAATTAAACCTTAGGGCAACCATATCTAAAATTATGATATGTTGGATGTCACTAATGCACCAGTCTTTCCAAAAAAGAAATATTAAAAGAAGTCAAAAAAAGGAACTATAAAACGCTATTGATCAAAATCCACTGTGATGAGGAAATACTGGTGATTTTCCCAGAGACTTCGCTAATTTCTTGAGTTTTATGTATTCATCTACAATCCATAAATGTACACACGTACACAGGGGCATCATATAAATATATGTTATAGAAATGTAATATAATATATAATTATGATTGTAATATAACATATTGTATAGTGGTCTATATACTATGTATATCAATATCATTATCTTATATATATCAATATCTTCTTACAGAAGAACAGCAGCATCTGTTTCCCAGCCATTCTGCAACACCAGCATCACAGGCAACTTCAAGAATGGTCTCAGCTAACAATTGCTGCATTTGGACTAAAACAACAGATCCACAGTTGGCAAAACTGGAGCCAGTGTCTCAATGGGGGCTGGAATCTGAGGGGGAAAGTGGGTATCCAACAGGACCTACACACTGTTTTCTGGTTTTGTTCCTTCCACAAGCATGGTTAAATTGGGAAGGATGGTGAGAGGGTGGAGGACATTGTAGTAAGTCATATATCTTTAAATTATACAAGAGCAGA